>CM046443.1:89457280-89953313 GCA_025506515.1 Flaveria trinervia
GGTTTTTCTGTTTTTTTGTTGTTTCATTATGAGACTTGATGTATGTGGTGTTTGGAACATCGATAAATGGTATTTATATTTTAACATAGCGTTATGTGGCTGTGAACAATCTTAACCCTCACACTTCGACGTTTCCGCCGTCATGGTTGGGGTGTGACAGATTGGTATCAGAGCCCATAACTATAGGGAACTAGGTTATTAGAAATGGTGACCTAGACTATAGTTTATGCATGATCCTTATAGGATGGTATTCTTATGAATACATACATATTGTTTTGCATGCTGCCTAACGCTATGCCTTATGTGCAATGTGATGCCTAGTATAGGTGCCTCTTTGCATGAATACAAATTGTTACCCGTCTCCCCTAGACTTATCTAAACATTGATCCTCCCCGACAACTGCTACTCCTTAAATCTTTCTTCATCTCAAAGTGGAACTTATTGATAGAAATCCCTTAGACTTAAGCCCTAATCCTATAAATATCTCATCAAGATTTTTGATCCCATGAACCATAGAACTAGTGTGGTACGTAGACACCTGTATCCTGGTTTTCCTGGCAAAAGGCCCTCGGGCTAAGGTAAGCATTTCGTATAAATCCTACGGGACCCGTCATGCTTACCTGTGGATTTTCGGGATGAGTGATAAACTATGGCCAACATACACCAGTTTCTGAGGCGAATGGGTCAATTCATCTTGATGTGTCAACGTTTCCAAATGGTGATGCGTCATCAAATGGAATCAATCCATACAACCCATGATTCCTACTTTAACTGTCCATCCTTATTACCCTTTTAACCGATCCTAATCCAATTTATATTTTTTCTAGCATGTCTCGTTACCATGGAACCCGAGGAAGATCCGGCCGTAAGCTTGCCGCCATGATTGCCCGGCAAATGGCTGCGGTCATCCCGACTATGGTGGCTGAACTCAGCAGCACCATGATCGCCAACGTCACAAGCAACAGCAACGGCCAAGGGGAAAATAGTGCAAACCAAGGCCGTAACAACCAGACGTGCACTTTCAAACACTTTAGTTCGTGCAAGCCTCCCAGTTTCAGTGGCAAGGAAGGTGCCACCGGTCTCCTAGAATGGTTTGAAGGGATGGAGAACACCTTCGTCAACTGTGAGTGTCCTGAAGCACTCAAGGTGAGGTATGCCACCAGTATGTTGCGGCAAAAGGCCTTGACATGGTGGAACAGTGAAAAGAGGAACCGAGGTCCCGACGCGATCTTGGCTTTAACGTGGGAGGAATTCAAAAACATAGCCATTGCCAATTTTTGCCCGAGAAGTGAAATCCAGAAATTGGAGGAGGAATTCTGGAACCTGAAACAGGATGGCGGGAACCATCTGGCATATTCTACCCATCATCACGAACTGAGTATACTGCTGCCACACATGGTGGATACTGTTTCACGGAATGTGGAAAAATTCATTAAGGGTGTGCCGCCCCAGATCCAGGATGCCGTGGTGGGTAGCCGACCGGCAACTCTGGAGGAAGCTATCACTATCATGCACAGTTGACAGAGAACCACATCCGAGCAGGCACCATGTCTACAAAGGGTGCCAAGAAAACTGAGAAGACGGTCCCCGAGGAGGTCAAGGTGGATAACAAAAAGAGGAAGTTTGTACCGGCACGGAACTACGCCGTGGCCGCTCCTAAGCCACCTCAAAGACAGTGTGTACCCGGGACTGCACCGGCAGCACAAGTGCCCGTGGCAAGGGCTTATGCAGGCCCTCTACCCTTGTGCAACACATGTAAGTACCATCATCCGGGGAATCTCCCGTGTCGCATCTGCACACTATGCGGCAAGTACGGGCATCTCGTGGCAACGTGTCGCCGAGCAATGGGGAACGCAGTGACGGAACCAAACCGGGCCTGCTACAATTACGGAGAACCGGGTCACTACCGACCCCAGTGCCCTCGTCTTGTGGGCAATGTTCCACAAGCTCGCGGACGTGCCTTCAACATCAACGCAAACCAAGCTCAGGCGAACAACGATGTGGTGAACGGTACGTAACTTTCAACCCTATCTCCGTAAAATTTCTCAAAAAAAAAAATTTCCTGGTTTATGCCCTAAGTGCCTTTTAAACCTACACAGGTATGTTTCTTATTAATGATACCTATGCTTACGTACTATTTGATTCGGGTGCCGATAAGAGTTTCGTTTCCTTAGAATTCGAACCGACACTTGCTAAACCTCGTGCAAATTTGGGAAGACCTCTCACTGTTGAAGTTGCCGATGGGGAACCGATCACCGTCGACGTGGTCATCCGCGATTGCCTATTGTGTCTTGACGATCATAAATTTCTTATCGACCTCATTCCTATGAAGCTCGGGAGTTTCGACGTTATTATTGGCATGGATTGGTTATCAAAGAATCATGCTGAGATTGTTTGTTGTGAGAAGTGCATTCGCATACCCTTACCGTTCGGGGACACGTTGAAGGTGTTCGGTGAACGGTCTTCCAAAAGACTCAAGCTTATGTCATGCACTCAAGCTCAAAAGTGCCTGAGTAAGAGTTATCCAGCATTCTTGGCTTACGTAGTCAACACCAAAGTCAAAGGGAAGGAACTCAAGGATGTTCCAGTTGTACGAGAATTCCCTGAAGTTTTTCCCAACGACCTTAGTGGGTTACCTCCTATTCGGGAAGTTGAATTCAAAATCGACTTGATCCCGGGAGCGAGCCCCGTGGCCAAATCACCTTACCGACTTGCACCATCTGAAATGCAAGAACTCTCTAGCCAAATCCAGGAATTATCCGAGAAGGGTTTTATCCGCCCTAGTTCTTCCCCTTGGGGAGCACCTGTCTTATTTGTGAAGAAGAAAGACGGGTCATTTCGCATGTGTATCGATTACCGGGAGCTCAACAAGTTAATCGTCAAGAACCGGTATCCCCTTCCTCGTATCGACGACCTCTTTGATCAACTTCAAGGAGCTGCAATCTTTTCAAAAATCGACTTGCGTTCGGGTTATCACCAACTGCGAGTCCACGAAGACGATATCCCAAGGACCGCATTCCGCACTCGGTACGGGCATTACGAGTTTATGGTTATGCCTTTCGGCTTAACCAATGCTCCTGCGGTCTTCATGGACCTTATGAACCGAGTGTGCAAGCCATACCTAGATAAATTTGTCATTGTGTTCATCGATGACATTCTTATCTATTCCAAATCCCGCACTGATCATAAACTTCACCTCCGGCAGATCCTCGAACTGTTGAGGAAGGAACAACTATACGCAAAGTTCTCAAAATGTGAGTTTTGGCTTGAAGAAGTACAATTCTTAGGACACGTTGTGAATAGTCAAGGAATTCACGTCGACCCTGCGAAGGTAGAAGCCGTGAAGAATTGGAGGGCTTTTACAACACCGACGGAAGTTCGATCATTTCTTGGCCTAGCGGGTATTATCGACGATTTATTGCCAATTTCTCAAAGATCGCAAAGCCACTCACGTTCTTGACCCAGAAGAACCAGTCTTTCGAGTGGAAAGCCGAACAAGAAGAGGCGTTGAGACATTGAAGCACAAGTTATGCAATGCTCCTATTCTGGCCTACCGGATGGAATGACGACTTCACGGTATACTGCGATGCGTCGAAACAAGGCCTCGGTTGTGTTCTCATGCAACGAGGAAAGGTCATAGCTTATGCCTCAAGACAATTGAAGGTTCACGAGGTAACTTACACGACGCATGATCTCGAGCTCGGAGCGGTGGTCTTTGCTTTAAAAATCTAGAGACATTATCTATACGACACACAATGTATAGTGTACACGGACCACAAGAGCCTCCAGCATGTTTTCAATCAGAAGGATCTCAATATGAGGCAACGTCGCTGGGTGGAACTAATTAGTGACTACGACTGTGACATCCGATACCACCCCGGCAAGGCAAATGTAGTAGCTGATGCGTTGAGTCGGAAGACACACCGAAAGACAGTTTCCATTCAAGAGATTCGCGACCGTCTGCAATGGTTCGATACATTGGGAGGTTTTGACACCGAAGTTCGACTTGATGTCCACAATGCTACAGTGTTACTGCAAAATTTGAGGATTGAGTGTGACATCGAGTCAAGCATCCGAGAAGCCCAGCAGGCAGTGCAAGGCGAAGAGAGTATGAAAGATGAACTTGAGCCCAATCTTGTAGCCCAACTGGAAGCAAGAGCCAATGGGTTGATGTATTTCGCAAACCGAATCTGGATCCCCAAACACAATAACCTTCGGGCTTTTATCATGAATGAAGCACATCAGACTCGCTATTCTATCCACCCGGGCTCCGATAAGATGTACATGGACTTGCGGAGTCAATATTGGTGGCCCGGATGAAACGGGACATAGCGACCTACGTTGCTAAGTGCCTTATATGCACGAAGGTTAAAGCGGAGCACCAACGTCCAAGTGGATTACTCGAACAACCCGAAATTCCATGTGGAAATGGGAACATATATCCATGGACTTCATAACCAAGCTACCTCGGACACCTCGTGGGCATGATAGCATATGGGTAATCGTCGACCGATTGACCAAGTCGGCACATTTCATACCCATACGCGACACGTATAAGACATCAAGGTTAGCTCGGATTTACATCGACGAGATCGTAAGCCGTCACGGTGTGCCTCTTCATATCATATCCGACTGAGACGCCTGATTCACTTCTCACTTCTGGTCTTCTATGCAAGAACTTTTGGGTACGCAATTGGATTTAAGTACGGCTTACCATCCCCAAACCGATGGCCAAACCGAGCGGACGATCCAAACTCTGGAGGACCTGTTGCGTCTCTGTGTCCTTGATTTTGGTGGCGACTGGGATACACATCTATCGCTCGCAGAATTCTCCTACAACAATAGTTACCATTCGAGCATCCAAATGGCACCGTTTGAAGCACTTACGGTCGCAAGTGTCGTTCCCCGATATGCTGGACCGACATTGGCGAAAATCTTATCACCGGCCCCGAACTCATACAAGAGACGACCGATAAAGTTGCTATCATCCGCAAGAACTTGGAAACGGCTTGGAGTCGACAGAAGAGCTACGCCGATAAACGTCGCAAGCCACTAGAATTCCAAGTTGGGGAGATGGTCCTTCTCAAGGTCTCGCCATGGAAAGGTGTAGTTCGTTTTGGAAGAAAGGGCAAGTTAGCTCCGAGATTTGTAGGACCTTTTAAGATCCAAAAAAGGGTCGGGAAAGTAGCCTATAAACTCGAACTACCCCCCGACCTTAGCGGAATTCACCCGGTCTTCCACGTCTCGAACCTGAGGAAGTGTTTGGCCGACGATGACTTGCATGTGCCATTGGAAGACATCCAGATCGACGAGTCCCTGCATTTCATGGAGAAACCAGTCGAAATCATGGATCGCATTATGAAGAAGACTAGGACCTCTACTACCCCAATTGTAAAGGTTCGATGGGAGAACAAACGGGGAGCAGAATTCACTGGGAACGTGAAGATCATATGAGGAAGACTTATCCTTCTTTGTTTTTGTAACGTTCATTATTTTTAATTTCGGGACGAAATTAATTTAAGTTGGGGAGACTGTAACATCCTGTAATTTTTTTTCGTCTTTTTTTATTTATGTTTGTGCGTGGCCTTGTTAGTAAAGGTTTAATTCATTAATAACAGTAATATAATAATAATAAAGATTTTAATAACAAATAATAATAATAATAATAATAATAATAATAATAATAATAATAATAATAATAATAATAACTTTAAAAGTAACAGTAACAATTATAATTGCAATAATAACAAATAATAAAAATAATAATATCTATAATCATAATAATAGTAATAATAATAATAATATATAATAATAATAATATATAATAATAATAATAATAATAATAACAATAATAATAGTATTAATAATAATTCTTAAATTAAAGTTCAGGGGGGCTTTCTGCCAAATTCTAAACTTGAAAAACCAAGTTTCAAGCATTTAATCAACAGCCCAAACTCCAGGGGCAGAAAATGTAAAATTGGTCCTCTTAACCCGTTTTTCCGGTGGCTTCGGCCGGAGCTCCGGCCGAGCTCCGGCGAGCTCCAAATCACCATTTCAACACTAATTCGACCCAATCAAACCGCCCAAACCCCTCGGTCCCAAGTTTCGAACTCGAATCGCTACCCAATTTGAGTTTCCCGCTCGTTGTAATCTTTCCAAATCAAACCGAGGCTAACTATGTACAAATCCGAATCGAATCTCATCCAATTTCTTAATTTGAACCAAATCAATCACACCTAAAGCTAATACGCGGTCGAATCAATTAATCAATCAATTAATTTCGCAAATTAACAGACCGAATCTCGCAAATTTGGTAAACAAGAACGCGGTTTCAAAATCAAACGGGCTATGCCCGAAACCATGAAATCAAGTCTATAAATTAGAGGCCTTTGATTCATTCTGAGGTTCCAAAACCTCCGTAACCTCAATCTCTCCATAAACCCTCCCGATCAAAAAGCCCCAAATCAAGAACATCCAAGCCTAAGTCGAGCTCGAAACCTTTCAAAACCTCAGCAACTCGGGTAATTAAAACATGTTTTATACTCGATTCGGTCCAAGGATCAAAAGCCCCATGACGATTCGTGTGATTAACATCGAATCGAGGGTCGATTTTGGATCAGATGAACCTAGGGTTCATCGGATTTGGGGGAAACGGGGAAGCCTTGTTTAAAATTAAAAGAAACCGAAGTGAACCACGGCCACGGCCCTGGTTCACTGGTTCCCGCATCCCATTCCCTAGGGGAGACCGGGTTCGACCCCGGGCAAACCCCTATCCCCTTTTCAAATTTTTTTCTGTTTTTTTTTTCCTTTTCTGTTTTATTTATTATTAATTACCCCTTTGCTTAAATTTTTAATTCTGAGAATTATTTTATAAATTCAGAATTTATTTATTATTTTATATTATTTTTTTTTAATTAAATCAAAGGTTTATAAATATGTTTGAATTGAAAATACATTGTGGTATTTTTCCTTATTTTGAATTATTAAAATAATGTTGTTATGTGAAAAGATAATACATGTGTAGAAATATTTTAAATTATTTAAATATATGTATACATATTGTCAAACAATTAGAACGATAATTATTTATACATATATACATATAATTATATAAACATATCAAAGTATGTATATATATATATATATATATATATATATATTTCTTCACTTATTATAATCAATATATGCAACCTTCATAAATTGGTGTAACGTGCGATTAGTTTCCTTTATTTATATTAGCCTTTCTCTTTCGCGCAATAAATCTAATTATCATTTCGTTCCATTAACCCGATTTCACATTAATAACACGAAATAAATAGATGTCAACCTCTATTCAATTTAAAAATTTAGAACCTTAAAACATAATAATTAATCATCAAACCAATTATAACGCATTACCTTATTCTTATTTAGGTACCTTGTGACGTTTGTGTCGGAAAATCTTATTCGTGGTTATTCTTATTTCATCTTCAAGTCTTATTATCGTGAGTTCTTATGCCCTATTTTACATATATTTTACACCCTTCGAGGTGAAACATGTTGGTTATACAAACATACTCATACACGCTTTGATACTTATTACGCACGTGCAATTCTTACATAGTCGTGGTTATTTGAATATGTTAAGTTGTATATGAGATGTGACATACGTGTGCAATCATTAACTATAACTAGCCTGGCGAAGTCTTAGATCTTTGGGCCTGACAAGCCTATCTGGTGCTAAAGCC
The DNA here is from genome assembly GCA_025506515.1 of Flaveria trinervia. NCBI lineage: Eukaryota > Viridiplantae > Streptophyta > Magnoliopsida > Asterales > Asteraceae > Flaveria > Flaveria trinervia. The sequence goes on from CM046443.1 coordinate 89,465,008, forward strand.
GAGGGATTGCCGGCTCCTAGGAGCCGTATGCTTGTGCACTAGGGAACCAAATACACTTAGCTAATCATGCTTATTCATATTTTCAGTCAAGGTTTGATTGTAACTATGCATGTTCTATATACTTACTATCTTGCGACCATTGACTAGAATTGCCATATTTTTGTATACTTATTGTATTTAAAACCATGAGAACTCATCAACTCGTTAGTTGACTCTATTTTCAACATGTTTCAGGTAATGTGCAAGCTTAGCAATGATTGAAGGAATGCTTAAACCTAGAACATGGACCTAGGCTTAATAAGGACAAATTGGTTTTTCTGTTTTTTTGTTTGTTTCATTATGAGACTTGATGTATGTGGTGTTTGGAACAATCGATAAATGGTATTTATATTTTAACATAGCGTTATGTGGCTATGAACAATCTTAACCCTCACACTTTGACGTTTCCGCCGTCATGGTTGGGGTGTGACAGATTTATTTACGAAGTTGCCGCGTACGCCAAAAGGGTATGATGCCATATGGGTGATAGTTGACCGTTTGATGAAGAGTGCTCACTTCCTACCGATCTGCGAGACATATTCATCCGAGAGGTTGGCTGATCTATTCATTAAGGAGATTGTAACTCGTCATGGTGTACCGGTGTCTATTGTGTCTGATCGTGACACCCGGTTTACATCAAAATTTTGGAAGAAATTCCACAACGCTATGGGGACGAGGTTACACATTAGCACGGCTTACCATCCTCAGACAGATGGTCAGTCATAAAGGACCATTCAGACATTGGAGGATATGTTTTGTGCTTGGGTTATTGATTTTGGAGGGAGTTGGGATGACCACTTACCGTTAGCTGAATTATCATACAACAATAGTTATCATGCCAACATTGGTATGCCTCCTTATGAGATACTATACGGTAGGAGATGCAGAACACCCGTCTGTTGGGGTGATATTGGTCAGAAGGAGTTAGGGAGCATCAAGGTGATCGAGGCTACAACTGAGAAGCTTGAAAGGATTAAAGCCTTCATGAAGGCAGCCAAAGATAGACAGAAATCGTATGCTTATAAACGATGCAGACCGATTGAGTTCCACGTGAGTGACCGGGTTATGTTGAAGGTCTCACCTTGGAAGGGTATCATTCGGTTCAAAAAGCGGGGCAAGTTGAGCCTGAGGTATATAGGCCCTTTCCGAATCATTGCTCGAGTAGGAGAGGTGGCCTATAGACTGGAGTAACCAGATGAGTTAAGTGTAATTCACCCGACATTCCATATATCTCATCTGAGAAGGTGCTTGGCAAAAGAAGATATGATTGTTCCACTGGAGGATATCGAAGTAGATGAACGGCTCAATAATGTGGAGCAACCAGTAGCAATCATCGATCGAAAGGAGAAGAGGCTAAGGACTAAAGTGGTTCCTCTTGTACGTGTACAGTGGAAGCACAGGAAAGGATCCGAGTCAATGTGGGAGGCTAAAGAAGAAATGAGGCATCATTACCCACATTTGTAAGACCCGGATATTTTCTTTGAAGCCGACGAAAGAAGAAAAAGAAATAAAGTCCAAAGTCGGGGAACCAAACTTGCCAAAACGGGAGAAAGATTGGATGAGTAGAGGAATAAGAGGGGAGGGCATCCCACACCCTCCCCACACTTGCAAAAACTCAGCCAAAGAGAGGAGAGAAGGAGAAAAGGGAGAAAAAGGGAGAAAAAGCTTGGTTCGAGTGGATTCGAGCTTGAAAATCAAAGTGTAGCGGGTATAATCGAAGCCCTACTCGACGGTGTTGCTTGTGTGAGTTCTAGGACCCCCTCTTTTACCCGTTTTCAATTGATTTAGGGCTGGAACAGATAGTGAAAACCTGTTTTTCAAATGTGCGTGTTTGACCTGTGTGTATGTGTTTATGTGTGATGCGAGTGGTGTTTGTTTCCAGGCTTGTGCGTACTTGAATGGTGTTGTGTTATGCTTTCCTAAGGTTTAGGATGGTTTATTTGGGCTTAGAATGGGTTTGGAAGAGCTTGGAGGTTGAAAATGGCAGATTGGGTTCGGGATGAACTGCATTCTGCATCAGCTAGAGCTAGGCGACCGAATGGAGGCCATACGACCGAAAGGGGAGCGATTGAGGTTCATTCTCATGTGAGTAGTGCAACTGGAGTCCATTCGCTGTGAGTCGCACGATCGAGGGTCAGTCGCATGGGGAGTCATGCGACTGAGGGTCCATTCGCCTAAGTGCCCATCCGCATCAATTTCATCCGCATAAGGTGTTCATTCGTATTAGTTCCATTCGCATGGGACTCATCCGCATTGAGTTCATCCGCATTGGGTCCATTCGTATAAGGCCCATTCGCCTGATGTTCATTCGCATGATGTTCAGTCGCATAGAAGGCCATGCGACTGAAAGGTGCCCATATGCCCAAGTAGGGCTTGTGCACCCTAGGGAACGTAGTTTAATTACTGACTTTTGGGGAAAAGTGCAGATGTATGTTTTGACGTGGAAGTTTCCCGTAAGTTCATGTAAGATGACAATTAGGGCCTTAGAGGTTAAGCTGGGCATGATGATGATGTATGATATTGTATGATTATGCATGATGCATGTTATGTATGTATGATGATGCCCTATGTGTTCATGTTGACTATGTATGATGATGTTCCTTATTATTATGTATGATTATTTTCCCTTGGCTTTACGTGGAATGTTAATAAATGAAATAAAAGTATTACGTAACGTAAAGTGGAAGATAATGAAAAGAGGAACATGATGAATGAATGCATGCATTAATGAATGATGAAAGTATTGAAAGTCTTGCAAGCCTTGTATGTCGGGACACACCCCATTTTAAGGTGTTAGTCCAACGGTGTGCGGGTTCGCTACCCCAGAAGGATGCACATCAGGGTCTTTATTTGTGATTGACCATTTGTATGGAACCATTGTTGCTTGCCTTCGGGTGGCCAGAGGTGTTGTGCACCGTGATGGAATGTCTATGATAGGCTTCGGCCCAGTACCATGAGACGGAAGTGTAAAGTTCATGGTTTTGACGGAAAGAAAAGATATAATGATGAACTAATGAATGAAAGTAAGAATGGATGAATGAATGAAAGTTAATGAACGGTGAAATGATAATGGCATTATCTATGTGTTCGTATGATGTATGATCGCATGAAAGTAAAGAACTGTTTTAATGAAAGAAAAGTATGTTTACCATAAAACTAGAACTCACTCGGCAACGCTGACTTTTATGTGTTTCCAGTTGGAAGTAATGATTGTTGAGGATGGCACGGGGCGGCTACTCAGCTTTTTTGGATGACACCCATTTTTATAACGCTTTTGTGATGTAATGCAACATGTATTTTGTAACTTGATAACGATGTATTATTTTGCAAAAGCTTTTATTATGAAATGGAATGTTTTGCTTAAATGTTTTCGCTGCATCATTTTTATGTAATATGATGAAATTATATGTTTTATGTGCGACGATCGACCAGCTGTAAGCGTCCCGAGAACGGGGCCTTACATTATGTTTAACTTGTGATATTCTGAAAGTTTAACTTATCATTTTCTAAAACATAAAAGTGATAGTTAATTATAAGGGTTGTTGAGTAGGCTTAGTGTGTCCATGAATTGATACTCGGTTCTTACCAACGCTATATTACCATACAACAGGTACACATGACTTTTGTGTGTGTGGTTTACTATTAGTAATAACCAATTAAAACTTAATAAGTGCGAAATTTTTTTATCAAAATATATATACTATTCGCATGTATCAATAGTGTTGCGTGTAAGAAAAATGATTGAATTCCTATCACATAGCGTTGATAGAAAAAAATAATAATACATATTTCGAAATCCTTTTAAACAATAAAAACAAATGATTAGTTTGAGTAAAATAGTAAATATTATAAACATATAATCTTAAAAAGGAGAAACATGTCTTAGTGTTGGAAGTGATTAAATTCAAGTAAACAAGAAGAATAATGATTGGTGGGGTTAGATTGGAATCTAATGGTGTTTGTTGGGAGTTTGGAATGGAGGGAACATGATGGCCTCCATGTTTACATTTACAAGCCTGAACCCAGACATTATCACTCCATCTAAAAGATCTCCAATCAATCTCTTGGAACTCACACCACATTACACATATCATATCTCTTTTAGACACCTTTTGCTTTTTAAGCCAAATCACGTTACTAAATACTAACAACACCATCTTTATGTTACCCCATTCCTAGGGTTATTTGTGCAATTTCTTACTACCACTTTAAACATCATCTTAGACCACCCACAATTCATGGTTATTGTTGTTACGTGATTGTATGTGATAAGGATGTAACATTGTTACGCTTTTTTATTGATAGTGGGAGCTTGGTTCGTATACTAGCAAAGACACTTAGGGTTGAATATGTGGCCTATCTAGTGCTTACGCACTCATATTGTTTTTATCAAATATATTTTAAGAACAATATATTGATAATTATATTGAGAAATGATTGTGATTTGGTATAAATATTTAAACTGTGTAGTCATGACGTGGTATTGGTATGAATAAAGATTAATTCACAACTTTTCGAATGCTTTATAAATTATAACTATGTGTGTCATAAGAACACGACTGGTAAAAACAGTTGTAAATTATAATAAGCATTTTTTTCAATTACAATCACTTCTAGAAAAATACATCAATACATTATCGCTACCATAACACATGTTACACTCTATAAATACTGCATGACGATAGCATATGCTTCAGGGTATCTTTTATATTAGAATTGACGATTGTGGTTCAAAACAATATTAGGTACAAAAAAGTATCACTTTATATTTTGTTAGGATGATATTTTTATATAAGAATCTTAAACTAATATTCTTATCATGTTAGAAAGTTTTTTAATTAATTTCCTATCCCCAATTAAAGGATAATTCCAAATATTAGGATAGTATATGTATAAGGGAATGAAGAGTTAACCATAAATTAGTAGCACGTAGAAGGAATTATTTACATTCCCCCAAGCAATAATACGAAGGGTATTATCATAAGCACTTTTTTAACGGCAAACATATCTTACGTCTAGATTACTTCATATTACACCATTGTTTGGGTTTAAACTCACAAATTTCTCTCTAAAAGACAAAATCGCTACTAAGTAGGTTAGCTAAAATCATAATCACCTATAGTTCATGTGATGGATATTTTACATTATGGTAATTATGGTAGTTAAGAAACCCGTTAGGATATTGTAAACTTCAAATGTAGTATTAATTACTTTCTAATCTTTGTAAATTATGATAATGAGTCAAAGGTAAAAAAAACTATATTAAAAACCTTTAAAATTTGTACTTTAGATGATTTCACTCTCGATACAACTGAAGACTAATAATACATAGTAAGCAATTAAAAAACCATTAATTGCTAAAACACTAGATCATAGATATGTTTTGTGTTTCAATATTTAACAAACCAATAGATATTTTGCTTAATGTTTCAAATGAAACCTTAAAGATTAAATATACTCGGGATCGTTTAAAACACAAAAAAGTTATAATCAAAGATTAGATAAATTAAGAATTCCGTAAAAACATGTATACATGCTATTTTATTTTTTAGTTACGATACTAATGACATTTGATATACTCATACACCCCTTCAGTCCACATAAGTGTCAATTTAATTTAAAAATAATAAAAACCATTGTGTGTTGTGTAGAGGGATTTCTTGTTTCAGTTCTTATGCGCGCCCACCCCTTTGATGCCCCTTAACACCTGGTGGGGGTGGTGTGCGGCGCCCATTAAGGTGAAAGGGCCAACTTAGCCTTAACGTCTTGGGATGTGTAGTATCTCGGTGAATTAAGATAGTTATATACTTACATAATTGTAATCTCTATATTTTTCTCTTAAATACTACTAAACGACTAGTATTACGCATAATCCTTTACTTTAGATTAAGTATGTGTTGGACTCACTGTTATATATGTATGTAGCATGCATGATATATATGAAATTCATTTATACATGTAACTTAAAAATAGAGTATAAATAAAAGAGTGAAAGTGGGAACATAATAATAAGGGAAAATGTAAATGAGAGAAGGGAGATGATGAAGCTTGCGTGGAGCAATTGATTGAGATTCCAAGGCAGGCACGAGTACAATGATGTGGCGTGTTAACGCATTCCTCTTCATCCCAAAATTCAGATTATATTTGCTCTTTAAAGATTTATATTTCAATTATATAGCTCATATAATATTTGGTTTTAAAAGATTTGTATATTTCAATTATATAACTGTTTTGCCATTAAATCTTATGTGAACCCTATAAACTTTATAATTAACATCTCAATTCAAATATGCGGTAATAAGTTTATAACGTTTGCATTAATACATCAATTTGATTATAAAACTATTTAATGATCATATATTTATGATTTAATAATTATCTGATTATAATGTTTACATGATATAAGACAGTAACATACTATTTGAGTAAAGTAATTATATTTATATTCATCGATAATATATAATTTTAAATAAATAGGTTAATGCCTGTTTTTTCCAAAGTCACATTTTATAAAAAAACGAAGTCTATATGCAAAATCAATACAAAACACAACCTACTTATTTAGAAGGAAATACTATTAATTTTCTTGAATTAAGAAGAATAGGAAAATACGAATATTACTAATTATAATAACAAAATTACAAATTTTATTTGATAAAAATAGAAAGTTTAAAAATAAAGCAGAAAGGGAGAGAGGAGGGCTCGAGGAGGGAGGAATGAAGTGGATTGGTGAATGCATGAGCGTGAACATGACATGTATTGCTGGTCTCACATATCCAATTGCCAACTATTCACAATCATTCTCACCCCCACCTCAATCTACCTTAAAAAAACTAAATAAAATAGTTTCTGTTAATTTAAATATGTCGTTGTGAGATATCTATTTTGAAACACACCCTAAACTAACTTGTAATTGACTTTTCCCCGTCTAAAATTTATTAAATTATGATTGTATTTAATTTTGGAAGTGATGATTTATAATTTAAAAAATATATTTATTAATCATTTTAAAAAAACAATCAACACTTACCATAATTAACATTTTAAATAGTTTTCATATCAACAATTTATATAATTTTAAATTTTACATTATTTCCATATTAAATTTGATATCAAACAAAGTGTATCGAATAATTAATTATATGTGAACTTCTTAATGTTTAAATTGTCTTAAAATTTCTATATATATTAAAGAAGTAACTATTTTGAAAATAACACCATAGTGTAATAAAAAACAATAAATTTTCATTCATTTAAACTAAACCTAAAAAATAATATTAGTATTTAAGTTAAAGACAAATTTATAATCAAAATTATATGATAAATTATTATTCATTATAAACAACTAATGTCATATAATGGTGTTTTAGAATCAATATTCTATGAGCTATGAACAAAAGATATTAAAAAGTTAATACTGTAGTAATTTTCCGATTTAGACATTATTTAAAAGAATTAATAAAAATATGATCAAAATCATCTTAGTGTTTTTTTTATTGAATACCTTAAAAAGGTGAGTTAGGGACTTAAAGATTAAAAAACAGCTTTTTGTTTACTCGTATTGTTTTATGAAATTATTTCACAAAAAAAAACTAAAAACTTTTATTTTTTTGAATGATCTTGACATGAAAAAATATGATCACACAATTATAGTAGAATAATTAGATTTTAAAAAAATTATTGTTCACAAGCAAGGTGAAATATAGTTATTGATGAACAAATACATTTTAATTTAATTATTTATTATATCTATTCTTGAAAGATTAATACTTAACTTTATAATTAAACACTTCTATTGTAATTCTAAGATATCAAAATACAACCCAACATATGGAACATAAAATTTATAACGTTTAAAAATGATCTACATGAAAATAAATATTTGTTTATTCATAAGTCATTCCTTAGTGAAAAATATTTAAAATTTAAGCGTTTTGACAATGAACATATCCTATGCTTAAATTTTAAAATAACTATTACAAAACGTGTCAACTTTCTAGGCTTGAGATATGGTTTTGATTTCACTACTTTTCAATCTATTTTAGATCATTTCATTTCTCAAAATCTAAAATTAGTTTGTTTTCTAATCTCAAATTAATTATGATAATTATATTATTTTTAAATTTCTTACACTAACAATATGTAATTTATAAAGTCGGTGTATATTTTACATCTTACCATATAAACATAAAAAGTCAATTTAAATTTAAATCTGAAATCTTTATAAATTATTTGCATAAGTCGTGTAGTACATGAGTTATAACCTAGTTTATATTATAAGTTTAAGATAATACTTGAATTTTTATCGCTTTTGAAAATGACAAAACTAAGATCATGGGGTATGGTTTTACATTTCATACACTTCAAATTATCACATTAGTGTCACAATAGTTTTTATTACTTTCATATATCTTCATATTTGGCTAGTGTGGTTTAACATTTTTAGATTGTTTTCAGTGTCAATTTATATGTCCTTCGTTCAACATCATTGCTTATGTCTTTGCTATTGATAAGAGAGACAATAATCAAACTCAAACTTGATGGAAATACTCAAGGATTGAGACATTTTGGGACGAGTATAAGATTGCTTAAGCGGGTATAAATGGGATCAAGCTACGATGAGATTTTTTCATGGACATGGGACGAGTATGGGATTAATAGGTATACTTGTTTATCCGACCCAATTACCTGATTAAGTGTAACACCCGGTTATTCTTTTAAAGTGATTAAAGAAAGAATAAAGTGAAGAAAAAGAAGAAAATATATATTACCCAAGTTAAGGGGTAAAAAGTGTAAAAAGGACAAAAGTCTTCAAAAGTTGGTGAATAAAGCAACATGGCCACCCATGTTGCCTATTCACATCAACTCTCGAATATTTTTAGAAATAGAAAGAAGGAGACCTGAAAACACTCAGGTTTTTGAAGAACAAGTGCAGGGAGTCAAATTCAAGGTAAGAATTCATGTGTTTATGATGTTCTTAACTGGCTTTATCCTCGGTTGTATGCTTATGTGTGTTTGTGTGTTTGGGTGTGTGTTTGGTGGGTTTCTAGGCGGTTGAACTTAGTTGCAATGGGTTTTGAAAAAGTCACAACCAAAGGCTGCAAAGGTGAGTTCTAGAACCCTCTTTTTACTCGGTTTTAACTCCTTTGGGGCTGGAAATGCATGTATGTACGTTTTTATAAAATGGGTTTCATATCCGTACGTGTGTTTGTGCGCGTTTGCTGCTGGGGTTTGATTTTGGGCTATGTATGTGTTTGATGATGTTATGGTTGTGTTTCTAAGGCTTAGAATGTAAGATTAAGCTTAAAACATGATAGGTGATGATTTAGGGACTGAATTATAATGTTAAGTGTGAATTAAACTGCTTATGTGCCTAAATAGTGGCCCATACGCCCAACTGAAAATAACTGCTTAATGTCCCATGCGCCCAAAACCTCATGCGCCCGAATAGTACTCATGCGCCTAGAAATAGGCTAAAAGTTTCTAAGTGTCCAGACGCCCAGGATTCCCATGCGCATGCATAGTGCCCATGCGCCTAGAATGGCCCAGAAATGACTAACTGTTGCCCATGCGCCCCAATAATGCCAATGCACATGAAAGTTCCTCATGTGCCTAAGCGTTCCCCATGCGTCAGAAAGGACATGCGTCAGAAAGGACATGCGCCTGCATAGTGCCCATGCGCCTGCATAGTGCCCATGCGTGTATGGCCCCGTTCTTGGGACGCCTACAGCTGGCCAATCATTGCTCATAAAACATATAATTACATTTAACCTTCATAAAACATCGCAGCAGAACATTAAAATAACTTTTCATTTCATTATAAATACTTTTGCAAGTTAATACAATAACTTATTACACATTTTTATTTGTTTGCATTACAATGCAAAAACATTAACAAAAAATGCCATCCAAAATGTCAAGTAGCCACCTCGCGCCATCCTCAGCAATGCTCACATGCCAACTGGAAAATTTCATAAAAAGTCAGCGTTGCTGAGTGAGTTCTAGTTTTAATATAAAACATACGTTACTTTCTTTTAAATCATACTATACCGTCGTACATGATCACACATCGTACATATACATAGATAATATCATTATTATCCTCTTTACTTTTCATCACTTTCTTTCATTATCTCTTTATCTCTTTATCTCGTTATCTCCTTCCGGGTCAGTGTCATCAGCTATACCCCAAACGTATGCATAAAATGGGTACTGGGCCGAAGATCATAAATGACTTCCATAACACACATAGCCTGGCACCAGCACCGAGGCAAGCGACAAATATCCCAACTGTATACTACACCCCAAACGTATGCACAAAGCGGGTACTGGGCTGAAGATCATAAATAACTTCCATAATGCACATAGCCTGGCACTAGCACCAGGGTGAGTAATCACTATAAACCATGTACTATATCAATGGTCAGTCACAAAGACTGGACCCCTGCGTGTATCCTTAAGGGTTAGCTAAACCACACACAGTTGAGCTTACGACATTTTAGAGTCGTGCACCTCTGTATATTTTGCTTGCAATCCTTTCTTATTTTCATTCACTTGTTAATGCATGCATTCTTTCATTATGTTCATCTTTTCATTATCTTCCACTTTACATTACATAATACTTTCGTTCTTTAACATTCAACGTAAAGCCACGGGAAAATAATCATACAACAAGGAACATACTCATAAGTAGTCAACATCATCATATAGGGCATCATACATACATAACATATATCATACGTACCATCATGCATAAGCATCAATCACACATCATAATATGCCCATCATAACATCTATGACCTTAAAAGTCAGCTTACATGAACCCCCGGGAACATCCCAAGTCAAACCCTAAATTTCACTTTTTCTCCAAAAAGTCAAAAACTATTCTAAGTGTTCATCCTCATTTGCCTTTTTGTTCATCCGCATTTGTTTTAGTTCATCCGCATTTCCTCAGTACTCATCCGTATTTCCTCAGTACTCATCCGCATTTCTCTTACTTAGTGGTCAATGCTCATCCATATCAACTGTTCATCCGCATTGCCTTACTTAATGAACAATGCTCATCCGTATTAATTGTTGACATCTGCATTTCTCCAGTACTCATCCGCATTGACTTATTTAGTGAACAATGTTCATCCGCATTAACTGTTCATCCGCATCTCTCTAGTACTCATCCGCGTTGACTTACTTAGTGATCAATGCTCATCCGCATTAACTGTTCATCCGCATTTCTTTTGAACACTTGAGCATATTCGAAAACTTACACATTTTAGCCCTAAACATCATATTTCAGTTTCCAAACACCATCTATTATGTTCTAAGCTTAAATCTTACCTTCTAATCCTTAGAAACACAACCATAACATCATCAAGCATGAACATAGCCCAACATCACATCATAACAGCAACATACACACAGTAAATCATACGGGTATAAAACCCAGTTTTATAAAAACATACATTCATGCATTTCCATCCTCAAAATCAGTTAAACATGTAAAAGGGGTTCTAGAACTCACCTTAGCAGCTCTTGAGTATGGCTTCTTCCAAACTCATTTGCAATTGAGTTCAACCACCTAGAAACCCACTAAAAACACACACAATCGAACATACAAACACACATAAGCATACACCCGAGGCAAGGCTAGTTAAGAACATCATAAAACCATGAATTCTTACCTTGAATTCGAATCTTTCTTCTTGTTCTTCTTCGAAACCCGAAAACTCTGCACTTTCTTTCTCTAGAATCCGTAAGCAGAAAGGTGATGTGCAAAAGTGGACGGCCATCACCTTTATTCACCAACCTTTTTCAAAGTTTTATCTTTTCGGCACTTTTTACCCCTCAACTAGGGTAAAATGTCTTTTCTTTATTTTTCTTCACTTTATTCTTTCTTTCTTTGTCTTTAAAAATAATCGGGCGTTACAATGTGCCTAAAGACTTAGAAATATTTTCTAATTTTGGGAAAATTGAAAAATGTAGGCTTTGACTAGGGAGGTTCCCGGGGATTATGAAAGTTGACTTTTGAGGTCATAGATGATGTGATGGGTGATGTATGATGTGATATATGATTGTTGCTATGCATGATGATGTGTGATTAATGATGTATGATGATTATGTATGATGGTATGATATGTTCCTTATTACGTATGATGACGTGACTTTACGTGGTGTGATTATTATAGTGAACGTAAAGTATTATCTTAACGCAGTGAAAGATTTAAGATAACAAAAGTGGAACATAAAGAATTAATGAATGAAAAGTCTTGCAAGCAAATGAAAGGAGGTTCACAACTCATTGGGAGTTGTTAGCTCAAATATGTGTGTCTACAGCCTGCGATTTTGGCAAACTCATAAGGGTCAATACACACAGAAAGAGTTTAGTCTTGGTGATTGCTCCAATATGTGCAATTTCCTAATTCCTGTGTGTTATACGGTGTGCGATCTTAGCGAACCCATAAGAGTTCACACACACAGGGGAGTCTATCCTAGTGACCACTCCATATGTGCGATATGGGGTCCTTGTCGCTTAACCCAAGATGAAAGTGCGATAGGTACGAAAAGTGCGAAACGTGCGAAATGTATGAAAAGAACGATGACGAAGATAATAACTATTACCTTGATGTATGTACGATATGTGATCACGTGCGATAGTAATGAAAATGTTTTAACGAATGTGTAAGGCCCTGTTCCCGGAGACCTCACAGTTGGTCAATCACAACAACTAAAACATTAAACCTTATAAGTATACAAACTTAAGCAGTGGAAATAATTCATCAAAAACCATTCATTTCATTTAGAACACTATTGTTAAGCAATACATAATCATTTTACTGTTTACAATAAAATTGTTTTACTGCATTACAAAACAACAGCAACATAGAATACGAGTGGATGTCAGTCTTTTTCTGCCGAGTAGCTTCACCCTCGTGCCACCCTCAGCAATAATTACCTGCCAACTGAAAATGTATAAAAGTCAGCGTTGCTGAGTGAGTTCTAGTTTTAAAAGTATAAAATACTTTCTATATGTTTTATATGAAAATACTCTTTTCTGTAAAATACAACTCTGTACTATATGCGAGCACGCATTAACGATATGAATAGATACTGTTCGTTCTCATTACTGTATGCCTTGTCTGTGAACTTTTATCTTTATCTTTCACTTTCTGTATGGACCAATGAGCAATACCCCAACTGTATGAACGATGGAAAATGGGTGATGGGCCATCTATATCCCTCGAAAGGGTCAACTATATCCCTCGAAAGGGTCAACTATATCCCTCGAAAGGGTCAACTGTATCCCTCGAAAGGGTCAACTATATCACTCGAAAGGGTTCTATGTACTATATACAATGCCAACCCAATCACCCAGGACACGCTGCAAAGGTCCTGCCAATCTCAATTGATTGGCCCTATGTGCATAATAAGGTAGCTAACCCGCAACACAGTTGAGCTAACGACAACATGATCGTGTACCTCCTGTAAGCTTGCAAGACTTGTTAACATTTTTATTAATCTTCCTCTTCTTTTCTTTATTGCTCTTTCTCTTTATTATTATTACAAAATACTTTACGTTGCGATAATAAACATACCACGTAAAGTCACATACTATAAATAATAATAATAATAGCAATAATAAAAATAAGGAACAATCATAACCATACATGAAACATCATCATAAATAAGCCCCAGTCAACCCTTGGTCAAAACCCTAAAAGCACAGACTCCCTGAAAATTCTGTAAAATTTTTAAGTGCTTAGGCGCTTTGCCACTATTCAGGCGCATGAGCCCTGTTTGGGCACTTCGTCACTATCTAGGCGCATCAGCCAATACTTAATCATTTAATCACTTAGGCGCATGAACTATTCAGGCGCATGAGCCACTTGGGCGCATGGGCACTATGGGGTGCATGGCCCTACTCTTAGTCGTCCGACTAATATTTCTAGGCGCATGGACCACTGTTCAGGTGCATGGGCTATACTTAAACATTTCTAAGGTAATCTTAGGCGCATGGACTACTGTTCAGGCGCATGGACTACTGTTCAGGAGCATGGACTACTGTTCAGGCGCATGGACTACTGTTCAGGTGCATGGATTACACTTAAATCTTTCTAAAGAATTTTCAGGCACCTGAGCCATCTAGGCGCATGGACCCTCTGTGTAACATGATTCTAGTCTGTTTTCAAACCCAATAATCAAACCCATATGTTCTAAGCTTAGCATAGCTATTCTAAACATGAATAACCAATAAGCATTTAATAATCAACATCCAACATGCACAATACATATGGGTATACATACATAAGCTTTGAAAATCGTTTTAATACATTTTCAGCCCCAAAGATCGATTAAAACAAGTAAAAACAGGGTCTAGAACTCACTTGATGCAACTTGGGTGTTTCTTCCTTTCTAACCCGCTTGCAATGAGTTCAAACACCTAAAAACAACACCAAACACACACACGCGAGCACATACACAAACACATAAGCACATAAACATATAACCAGGATAAAACCCATCATAAACACTTAAAAACCATGAATTCTTACCTTGAATTCGACTTCTCTTCTTCTTCTTTTTCTTCAGCCGAGAGTTCTTCTGCTCTCTCTCTCTCTCTAAATCCAAAAGAAAATGGTGATGTGAAACGAGGGTGGGAGGCCATGCCCACCTTTACACCAACTTTTTCAAAGATTCGTCCTTTTCGACACTTTTAGTCCTTCCACTTGGACTTTATTGCTTTTCTTTCATTTATTCTTCATGTCTTGTCTTTTTAAAATAATCGGGTGTTATAAGTCCACCCCCTTATATAGGTTTCCTCCCCGAAACCTGTTATTCCTCGAACAGATGAGGATAATGCTGCCTTATCTCCTCCTCAGTCTCCTATGTAGACTCAGATCCCTTCCTGTGCTTCCACTGTACACGCACAAGAGGAACCACTTTATTTCTCAGCCTATTCTCTTTATGATCAATGATTGCCACTGGTTGCTCCACATAATTGAGCCTTTCGTCTACTTCAATATCCTCCAGTGGAACAATCATGTCTTCATCAATTAAACACTTTCTCAGATGAGATACATGGAATGTCGAGTGAATCCCACTTAACTCATCTGGTAACTCCAACCTATAGGCCACCTCTCCTACTCGAGCAATGATTCGGAAAGGGCCTATATACCTTGGGCTCAACTTGTCCCGCTTCCTGAATCAGATAATACCCTTCCAAGGTGAGACCTTCAACATAACCTTGTCACCCACCTGGAACTCGATCGGTCTGCGTCGTTTATCGGTATACGACTTCTGTCTATCTTTGGCTGCCTTCATGAAGGCTTTAATCTTCTCAAGCTTCTCAGTCGTAGCCTCGATTACCTCGACGCTCCCTAATTCCTTTTGACCAATATCACCCTAACAAACGGGTGTTCTGCATCTCCTACCGTATAGCATCTTGTATGGTGGCATGCCAATGCTGCATGATAGCTATTGTTGTACGAGAATTCAGCTAACGGTAAGTGGTCATCCCAATTCCCCCAAAATCAATCACACATGCCCGAAGCATGTCTTCCAGTGTCTGAATGGTCCTTTCGGACTGACCATCAGTTTGGGGATGATAAGTCGTGCTAATATGTAACCTCATCCCCATAGCATCGTGGAATTTCTTCCAGAATTTAGATGTAAGCCGGGTGTCACGATCAGACACAATGGACACTGACACACCATGACGAGTTACAATCTCCTTGATGAACAGGTCAGCCAACCTCTCGGATGAATATGTCTCGCGGATCGGTAGGAAGTGAGCACTCTTCGTCAGACGGTCAACAATCACCCATATGGCATCGTACCCCTTCGGAGTACGTGGCAGCTTCGTAATGAAATCCATGGTGATGTGCTCCCACTTCCATTCCGGTATATCCAAAGGTTGGATCTTACTATACGGCTTCTGATGTTCGGCCTTCACTTGCAAACAAGTAAGGCACTTACTCACATACTCCACCACGTCATGCTTCATACCCGGCCACCAATAATCTTTCTTCATATCTTGATACATCTTTGTGGCACCAGGATGAATGGAGTATCGATTCTTGTGAACTTCATCCAAAATCCTCACACGTAGATCCCCAAAACGAGGAACCAACACTCGTCCAAATCGAGTTTTAACACCGAGTGTGTTTTCACCCAATTCCCCAACCAGACCTCTCATTCTTGTAGAGTTTAGATGATATTCTTTCAGTTCCTTATCTTGAAACTCTTTGACTTACTTCATCACATCGGAGGTCATGATTAGTTGGTATGCTTTCACCCGAATCGGCTCGGGCCTCTCCTTTCGGCTAAGAGCATAAGCCACCACGTTGGCTTTGCCCGGATGATAGTGGATCTCGCAATCATAATCTTTTATGAGCTCCAACCATCTTCTCTACCTCATGTTCAGATCTTTTTGCTTGAAGAAGTACTCCAAGCTCTTGTGGTCAGTGAAAATGGTGCACTTCGTCCCGTACAGATAGTGCCTCCAAATCTTTAGTGCGAAGACCACGGCTGCTAGCTCCAAGTCATGAGTAGGGTAGTTGACCTCATGAACTTTCAATTGTCGGGATGCATAGGCTATAACCTTCCATCTATGCATTAACACAGACCCCAACCCCGAGTAAGAAGCATCTGAATATATCACCAAATTCTCGCTTCCTTCGGGTAATGACAAGACAGGAGCTCGAGTCAACCTCGCCTTTAACTCCTTGAACGCCTATTCTTGGGCTTGACCCCATATAAACTTTACATCCTGTCGGGTCAACTTGGTCAGTGGAGAAGCGATCTTGGAAAAGTCCTGAATGAACCTTCAATAATACCCCGCCAACCCTAAGAAACTACGAATCTCGGATGGCGTCTTTGGAGACTTCCATTGCATCACAGCCTCCACCTTAGCAGGGTCTACCATAATCCCCTCGGGATTTATCACGTGACCTAAGAATTAAACTTCGCGTAACCAGAACGTGCACTTGGAGAATTTTGCATACAACTTCTCCCTTCTTAAGGTCTCTAACACCTCCCGAATGTGATCGGCATGCTCCTCCTCACTCTTCGAATAAATCAGGATATCATCAATAAACATAATCATTGATTTATCTAACATTGGCCGACACACTCGATTCATCAAGTCCATAAAAGCAGCTAGCACATTGGTCAGACCAAAAATATAACAAGGAATTCATAGTGACCGTGGCGCATGCAAAAAGCTGTCTTAGGGATATCCTGCTCCTTCACCTTCAGCTGATGGTAACCAGATCGAAGATCTATCCTTGAAAACCAACTGGCACCTTGGAGCTGATCAAACAAATCATCAATCCTCGGTAAGGGGTATTGGTTCTTTACTGTCAGTTTTTTCAGCTCACGATAGTCGATGCACATCCTCATGCTACCGTCTTTCTTCTTCACAAATAGGACCGGAGCACCCCAGGGAGAGATACTCGGTCTAATGAACCCCTTGTCGAGCAGCTCTTGCAACTGCTCCATCAGTTCTTTCATTTCTGTCGGAGCTAATCGATACGGTGCTTTGGCAACGAGTTGAGCACCGGGTATCAAATCAATTTGGAACTCAATCTCGCGATCGGTGGCACGCCGGGTAAGTCTTCCGGGAATACGTCCGGAAAGTCGCACACCACTGGTACTTCGGATAATTGCAGTGCCGACGCATCCATATCTTTTACGTAGGCCAAGTAGGCACTACATCCACGTCTTATGCACTTCCCCGCCACCGCCATCGAAATCATCTTCGGGATCGTAGTAACATGATCTCCATGAAACGTAACCAAATACTTATCGAGCACAACTAATCAATCATCTTCTTGCGACACACGATGTTCGCTTCATAGGTTGCTAACCAGTCCATCCCTAGTACTACATCAAATCCACCTAGGGGTATCACGTGTAACCTAGCAGCAAACCTACGACCTTCTAGTTCTATGGCCCAGTCCTCTATCACATTAGTAATTCTAGTGGACTTACCAATAGCAGTTTCTACATCGAATGGTGTACTGACCTTTCTATTACTAACAGGCAACTTAGCACAGAAAGTAGTGGAAATAAAACTCCTACTAGCACCGAAATCAAACAATACAGAGGCACAAGTTTGGTTTACTAGGAACATACCTGACACAACATCGGGATAAGCTCTGGCTTCCTCCCGGGTCATAGTGTAAGCTCTTGCACTTGCCCTCTGCCCTCCTTCCTCCGGATTCTTCTACTCTGCTCCAGAGCTCTCCGCCCTCGGCTTCTTACAGTCTCTAGCGATGTGGCCAGGCTGGCCACACCTGAAGCATACGTTCATCCCCATCCTACACTCACCAGTATGCTCCCTTCCACATTTGTCACACCTCCTCAGCCCTAATCTTGATAACACTCCACGGTCGTTCACCTTCACCTTCTTGTTATTTGAAGTAAAACAACCACGTCCAAATCTCTTCCCATTCTTGTTCCTTCCATCCCCACTCGTCCTTTTCACCTCAGCCACCACCACCTCACACTCATCATATAATCTACCAACCAAATCAACCGCCGACCAGATAGTGCTCGGCCGGGCGCGATCATATGCCTACGGATATCCGCCGGCAGCCCCTGGATGTATCTTTTAGTATTTCGTGATAGTGGTGTCACTTGATCAGGCACCAGCCGCGCCATTTCATTAAATTTGTTGGTGTACTGCTGGTGTGTCATCGTCCCCGCCTCCAGCTGCAGGAAATCTCTTTCTACCTTGTTCATCTCTCTGTGAGGACAGAATTCCTTAATCACTAACTTCTTTAGTTCAGGTCATCTTATTCTCCCAATGGCTCTGCTACCCTTGGCTTGGACAATGTTGTCCCACCAGCACAAAGTCGAGTCCACAAAAGAGTGGGTAGCGAATTTCACCTTCGGATCTTCACGACACTCACTGATATCGAGGACAACCTCCATTTCCCTCACCCACTGGTGAGCAGCTGCAGCAGTGTCGTTTCCATCGAAAGTAGGGGGCTTGCATCTCATAAACGCCCCATAGTTACAGCCTCGAGTCGCCTTCGGCGCAGGCTCTTCTTCTTCCTCCTCCTCATCATCAGAGAGAACCATTTCCGGCCCTGGTTGTTCCCGTCCTCCCGAGGACCTGTTTCTTTCCTTTTTTCCCTTCCTTTACTGCCTTGATCACTTCGGTCACCACAGACGGTAGAATCTCCTGCATGACCTGGTGAACCTCTTCCACCACAGCCTCCTTTACTGAGGCTCTT
The DNA here is from genome assembly GCA_025506515.1 of Flaveria trinervia. Classification (NCBI taxonomy): domain Eukaryota; kingdom Viridiplantae; phylum Streptophyta; class Magnoliopsida; order Asterales; family Asteraceae; genus Flaveria; species Flaveria trinervia. The sequence goes on from CM046443.1 coordinate 89,484,282, forward strand.
AGATTGGCGCTCTCGTCGCCACCCTCCAGATGAGGGGTCTCTGGTTCTTCATGAACCACTTTCTCGACTCTGGGTCTCCCTCTCTTGGGTCGTGGAGCAGCACCGTGACCCCCACCACGAGAGGCTTTTGAAAATCTACCGCCAGCCATCGTCAAAAGCACACTATAAGATTCAAACACTAACACGGTCATTCAAGGTAACACTCAGTTTATGTCAAGTACAATAAGTCCCTAATTACAGTGGCTAGTGGTGATTAGCCACTTACTTTACTCTTCATACCCCAAGCATCTCCTATCCTGACTTAATCAGTATCTAAATCTACTAAGAGCACATAATCAAACAGCATGCGCATATAATACCAGCTAACATTAGAAAAGACATACTTGATGGCACGTAGCTACTCGGCTGACATCCCTCCATTTGTCCCATTTTTAGTTTAGGTTTTAAAAGTTTATTTAACCCTAATCTCTTAAACTTTGGCTCTGATACCAACTTGTAAGGCCCCGTTCCCGGAGACCTCACAGTTGGTCAATCACAGCAGCTAAAACATTAAACCTTATAAGTATACAAACTTAAGCAGCAGAAATAATTCATCAAAAACCATTCATTTCATTTAGAACACTGTTTTTAAGCAATACATCATCATTTAATTGTTTACAAAAGAATTGTTTTACTGCATTACAAAACAACAGCGACATAGAATACGAATGAATGTCAGTCTTTTCCTGCCTAGTAGCTTCACCCTCGTGCCACCCTCAGCAATAATTACTTGCCAACTCAAAATGTATAAAAGTCAATGTTGCTGAGTGAGTTCTAGTTTTAAAAGTATAAAATACTTTCTATATGTTGTATATGAAAATACTCTTTTCTGTAAAATACAACTTTGTACTGTATATGCGAGCACGCATTAACTATATGAACAAATACTGTTCGTTCTCATTACTGTATACCTTGTCTGTGAACTTTTATCTTTATCTTTCACTTTTTGTATGGACCAATGAGCAATACCCCAACTGTATGCACGATGGAAAACGGGTGATGGGCTATCTATATCTCTCGAAAGGGTCAACTATATCCCTCAAAAGGGTCAACTGTCTCCCTCGAAAGGGTCAACTATATCCCACGAAAGGGTTCTGTGTACTGTATACAAGGCCAACCCAATCACCCAGGACATGCTGCAAAGGTCCTGCCAATCTCAATTGATTGGCCTTGTGTGCATAATAGGGTAGCTAACCCGCAGCACAGTTGAGCTAACGACAACATGGTCGTGTACCTCCTGTAAGCTTGCAAGACTTGTTAACATTTTTATTAATGTTCCTCTTCTTTTCTTTGTTGCTCTTTCTCTTTATTATTACAAAATACTTTACGTTACGATAATAAACATACCACGTAAAGTCACATACTATAAGTAATAATAATAATAGCAATAATAGCAATATGGAACAATTATAACCATGCATGAAACATCATCATAAATAAGCCCTAGTCAACCCACGGTCAAAACCCTAAAAGCACAGACTCCCAGAAAATTCTGTAAAATTTCTAAGTGCTTAGGCGCTTTGGCACTATTTTGGCGCATGAGCCCTGTTTGGGCGCTTCGTTACTATATAGGCGCATCAGCCAACACTTAATCATTTTACCACTTAGGCGCATGAACTATTCAGCGCATGGGCACTATTCGTGCGTGTGAACACTTAGGCGCATGAGCCACTTGGGCGCATGGGCACTATTGGGGCGCATGGCCCTACACTTAGTCGTCCGACTAATATTTCTAGGCACATGCGCATGGGCTGTACTTAAACATTTCTAAGGTAGTCTTAGGCGCATGGACTACTGTTCAGCGCATGGATTACACTTAAATCTTTCTAAGGCATTTTCAGGCACCTGATCCTTATCTAGGCGCATGGACCCTCTATGTAACATGATTCTAGTCTGTTTTCAAACCCAATCATCAAACCCATCTGTTCTAAGCTTAGCATGGCTATTCTAAACATGAATAACCTATAAGCATTTAATAATCAACATCCAACATGCACAATACATACGGGTATACATACATAAGCTTTGAAAATCGTTTTAATACATTTTTAGCCCCAAAGATCGATTAAAACAAGTAAAAACCAGGGTCTAGAACTCACCTGATGCAACTTGGGTGTTTCTTCCTTTCTAACCCGCTTGCAATGAGTTCAAACACCTAAAAACAACACCAAACACACACACCCAAGCACATACACAAACACATAAGCACATAAACATATAACCGGGATAATACCCGTCATAAACACTTAAAAAACACGAATTCTTACCTTGAATTCGACTTTTCTTCTTCTTTTTCTTCTTCTGAGAGTTCCTCTTCTCTCTCTCTCTATATCCGAAAGAAAATGGTGATGTGAAACGAGGGTGGGCGGCCATGCTCACCTTTAAACCAACTTTTTCAAAGATTTGTCCTTTTGGACACTTTTAGTCCTTCCACTTGGACTTTATTGCTTTTCTTTTATTTATTCTCATGTTTTGTCTTTTTAAAATAACTGGGTGTTATAGAATAGAAGGTAATAAAATGTTTTTGTGTAAAACTAGAACTCACTCAGCAACGCTGACTTTTTATGCATTTTCCAGTTGGCAGGTAAATGTTGCTGAGGATAGCACGGACAGGCTACTTGGCTCGTTTTGGATGGCATCCATTTTTGTAATGTTTTTGTGATGTAATGGAACAAGTATTTTGTAATTGGATAACGATGTATTATTTTGCAAAAGCTATTATAATGAAATGAAATGGATTTTTAAATATTTCCGTTGTATGTGTTTAGTAAGATAGTACAAATGTATGTTTTATGTGCGATGTGTTGGAGCATATATTGTCATATATAGTGTGTCCATAGCTTTTAGAATAGTCTAGGCTTAATGTAATACACCTGATATGTTGTAAACACATGAAACTGGGTCATTCGCAGGAGCATATGCGAATGAGACTCAGTCGTACGACTGAGCCATGCTAATGGACCAGTCGTGCGACTGAGAGATGCGATTGGGACATTCGTAAGACTGAACCATATGAATGGTCCAGTCGTACCATTGAACCATACGCATGGTCTAGTCGTACGATTGAACCATACGCATGGTCCAATCGCATGAATGGGGACAGCCGCATCTAATATGGGTCGAGGCCTATATATACCAGTTTTAATGTGTAGAGAGATTAAGGGTTTTGAGAGGAGTTTGCCCGGAGCCTAGGGCTGCCAGATGAGAGGGGAGATCATGCTCGATCTCCCCTTGCCAATAGTCTTGATTCTTATGTTGTAACGAGTTTGTAATCGTTAGGTTTTATCAATGAAACCATTTAATTATAGTTCGTATTATTGATTGTCTCTTGTTTTTGATGTTTATCAGTCCGTCAAGAACACGCTCGGATGTTTACCGATCCAGCGACTTCACAATTGGTATCGGAGTTGGTTACTACTGGAATGATCTAACAATCATTCTAGCAACCCGAGCTCTTGATTTCTGGATCTATTTCAAGTTCTTTGACGTTAACCCACTTCGTGTTCTTCGTGTTTCACTCAGATCTTGTTACGTGTGTTGTTTCTATGTTAAAATCGAACTCGAAACCACGTTTTGATCACCCTTGCGAATCTTATGATGTCTATTTTGGTTCTGTTCATGTAAAATTCATAAGATTAGGGTTTTTGGCAGTCCTGGCGGCTGCAGATCTGAAAATCTGCGTGCATACCAGTTCATGCGACTGGGCCATGTGAATGGACCATTCGTACGACTAGACCATGCTGATGGACCATTCGTATGACTGGACCATGCTAATGGACCATTCGTACGAATGGACCAGTCGTATGTTCAGTCGTGCGACTGGACCAGTCGTATGTTCAATCGCACGAATAAGCCATCCGCATTTGTTCCAGACCAAAAAAAGAGACTGGAACTGCCTCTTGCATAGATTTAAGGATGAGCAAAGCATATTCACCCTGAGGTTCTATTGTCAAATAAGTTCGATGTATACCCCATTATTAGTCGGACTTCCAGAATAGGTGAATGTAGTTGGAACACGAAAGAGAGAAGATAAGATTTCAGCAGTCGGTGCTGATTTTGTGGGGTAGTCAGGAGCATCTGACTATTTATGGGCCAATCAAGTTATATCTATCCGCACAGAGAGGATTCTCATTCTTAGGGGGAATCCTGTATAGAGATTGAAGACACAATCAGAAAGTGATGATGTGAGCTGGTTTCTAATGATGAATCTGAATGCATGCTGATTTGGTTGAGATTGTCAGCTGTGGATTGGAACCCTCTACCTTTTGCCCAATACACCATATGAAGACGCAAGGATAGCACAATGTCTATATATTGGGATATACTGAATTTGAGGGGGAATTTCTACAGGTGTTAATGTTAATCAAGTTAGCCTGTGTGAATATTGAAACAATGGAAACCTGTTCATGTCATTGTCTGGAAAAATGAATCATATAGGGAATTTTGCTGCTATGATGGTATTTTGCAAAGTAAATGAAAGCTATTGTGCCTAAATTCATTTTCATGGATACTGTAGCAACCTGACGGATCGGCAACGTTGGCTAATATGGTTTTTCGTTTGATTCTATTGGAAACTAGAGCAAAGATTGACTGAAGATTGTAAGAGGTGTTATCTATTATTCGTAAGCAACGTCCAAGGGGGAATTTGTTGGAGCATATGTCGAATAGTCTACGTTTAATGTAATACACCTGATATGTTGTAAACACATGAAACTGGATCATTCGCAGGAGCATATGCGAATAAGACTCAGTCGTACGACTGAGCCATGCAAATGGACCAGTCGTGCGACTGAGAGATGCGATTGGGGCATTCGTAAGATTGAACCATAAGAATGGTCTAGTCATAGGATTGAACCATACGCATGGTCCAGTCGTACAATTGAACCATACGCATGGTTCAATCGCACGAATGGACCCAGTCGCATCTAATATGGGCCGAGGCCTATATATACCAGTTTCAATGTGTAGAAAGATTAATGGTTTTGAGAGGAGTCTGCTCGGAGCCTAGGGCTGCCGGATGAGAGGGGAGATCATGCTCGATCTCTCCTTGCCAAGAGTCTTGATTCTTATGTTGTAACGAGCTTGTAATCGTTAGGTTTTATCAATGAAACCATTTAATTATAGTTCTTGTTATTGATTGTCTCTTGTTTTTGATGTTGTTTATCCTTCCGTCAAAAACACGCTTGGATGTTTACCGATCCAGCGACTTCACACGATGATTGACCAGTTGTGAGCGTCCGAGGAACGGGGCCTTACATTAAGAATACTCGTTTACCTGGTTACATACTGAAATTATTTTATATCTTATTTTTTATTAATAGTTATATTATATATAAGTATATCTTTTGTGATTTTATCGTGTATCTTTCTACTTAAAATATGTGTTGAATATAAGCTATTATGTAACATCCACATATTTGCAAAGTATAAACCCAAACCCAAACCCGTTTGAATTAATCTTGTAAATAAAATTCATTATTTAGTCATTTTATTATTTTTTTATATTCCAACAACAATAAATGTGTCACTTAATCAATTTAACTTAAATTCTCTAATTTAAAATAAATTTTATAAATGTTAAAAGGTTATTAATATCTATAAGATTTTATAATAATCAACTAAAATAAATAATCAATTACAAGTTCTTGTGAGATTTATAAAGTCTATAAAGATTTAAAAAATAAAAATGTTTTTTAATTAATTTAGAGTTTAAATAGTAATTATTATTTTATTTAGTATTTTAAATTCCAACCATAACCTCATTTTGAAAGACTTGTAACTTATCAATAACATCATTCATAACCCCCTCCTAACCTCGACTATAAAAGAAAATTTTAGGTCTCACTTTTCATTTGCTCACTCTCTAAAAATCTCACTAACAAACCTTTCTTTCATTCTTTTGTTTTGATCAATTTTAAGAATTTTCTTTTACAAGTAATTTCAAGAAATTTTTAATACTAAGGTAACCTTATATTGATTTTTATATTATGCATTATTATATTGTTTCAATCATCTTAACATTCAATTCTTCTCATGACTTTATATTCTTACTTTTATTCTTTCTTATACTAATTCTCTTTTAATATTAATCATTATCATTTGATCATTGATTAACCTTATAACAATCACTAAAATTTTTAAATCAAGCTAACAACACACTAACATAAACAAATTTGCATATGGACGCCTATGTCGTCGCATTCGGTTATGTCACAAGATTAGTTTTCTAAATAATAGCTATGCCAAAGTCTTAGAATATTTTTTATAACTCAAATTAATCTAATATACCATATATTGACACAATAAATTTGTTCTAACCCATTTCATGCTTTAGCAATTTTAAAAGTGCACATAAGTGCCTTACTATATATTTGATAGAATATAGTTTGACTTCAACTAACCATAACTTTGACATAACAAACTTAATTTGATTAAACTCAGACTCTAGTATTAAGTTCATTGAATTTACTTTTTAACGATAGTTTATACATTTTTAAATTCAATCGGAAGACTAAACAATAGCTTTCACAATATAAGTGCACATTTCAGCACCTTCTGTCTTGTGCTGCTGTTTTGGCTTATTTACGGGTCTTTGAATAAAACCGTTTTTAAACAAAAGTTTTCCAGGAGACTTGGAACTAGTCAAATGTAAATTTTTATAATTTTATGAAACCTTTAACTATTTATAAAATGTGTTTAAACACATACCATATATTCTGTCTATAATCTAAAATTGGTACAATAATCCTTTTTCAATCTACCTTTTGTTTTTTGGCATTTTCTAAACATTCTAACTTCTTGTAATGAATTCCGACCTCAAGTTATTATTTTTTTATCTTTTTGGATATCACCTGACTCTTGACATCCAAGTTTTCTTATGTACTCTACAATCATCATTATACAATATGAGTTTTTCATGTGAGGTCTCCATGCCCTTTTTTACTTTATTTCACACCTTTTGGGGTGAAACATGTTAACATTATAAACTTACACTTGTAAAAATATTGATATTGTAATGCACGAGAAATTCGTTTATAAACTTGTGATGGTTATTTGAGATACTTGTGACCCTTAATGATAGTCATCTTGTAAAAACAATCATTAACTATTTCTAGCCTAGCGACGTCATAGATCTATGGGCCTGAAAAGCCTATTTGGTGCTAAAGCCGAGGTTATCATCGACTCCTGATAACGTATGACTTGTTCATCATGGAAACCAAGTACACTTAACTAATCGTTATAACTTGTAATGGATATCTTTGTCAAGGTTTGATTGTATCATTATGTTATCTATATTCTTGCAATATTTCTTAACCTATAACATGAATTGTCTCTTAAACGTTGTTTCATACGTATGTACAAATTCATGGGAACTCACCAACATTATATATTGACCCTTTATTTTTAACATGTTTCAGGATTACTACTTGAGGAATTCTTCTTGCACATATAAGACATAGACTTAGTTTAATTAAATATTTTATTTGTTGTTGAAATCTTTGTTGTATTGTAATGACTTAATTATCTAGTATTATTAAATGAAAAATGGCATTTAATATTATTTAACCTTATTAAATTCCAAGAGCTATGAACAATTGTTTCACATTCGTCTGCCTCGATGATTCCGTCGTCGGTCGGGTATGACATATTAAGCTTCTCTATTGCCCTAGATAGTATCTTATAAAGTTAAAATACAACTCAATATTAGTACCTAAAATCAAAGACGAGCAGGAGATGAACATCAACAAAATATATATGTAATGTAGATATGACATTTTAAGACAATATATACCTGACATTTGATTTTTATAATCTTAACAGGTATACCCAATTACCGTATGTATGCCCGATACTCAAAATGTAAATATCTGATACATATTGGACGGGTTTTGGGTCGGGTATAAGACACACTTATCTAATCGGAATGGGGTTAGGGTTACTCATACCCATTCTAAACCTGACCCATTGTCATCCCTAATCACTAATGTGGATTCAGGTATCTTTTTCTATAATAAAATTCACTTCAACCTTAATTTTTCTAAGGGTCGGACACTTGGCTGAAAAATGGCCAACCTTATTACACTTATAGCACCACAAGTTTCTCTTTGATCACACATCTACTATTTTTATCCTTCTAATCAGACTCATGGTTAGTGTTTGAGGGATGATGATCCCATCATCCTTGACTATTAAATTTTTCGTGACCTCTACCTCATTGTATTCTATCTTGGTTGTTAGTTTTTCTCTTTTCCATGACCATCACTTCAGGAAAACATTAGTCTTTCCCATTCAACACTAATGCTTGCCACATAACATCCCATTAAAGCCTTAAATTTTTTTAATTTGCCAGGACATCTTCATGTGGCATTCTTTTGATGTTCCATTTTTGTTACCTAAAGGGTACGATATGATGGGCATAAACTTAACATGAACGTAACTCATTAGTCTTGGCATCGTGACTTTGGTGTCTAGACTGGAACCAAGGTTCTCAAACCTTGCATATATTCCACTAATATTGACTGGACATTCGTCAATTGTAGATACGACCTCTGCCTTTTGTATACGACTAAACTTCTAATAAATAAGTTTTGATCGTCTCCGAAACATCCTTAGCTTTCTTATGCCTCATGACCTTCAACAATATATCCGTTGGTAATGATTAAACAAATCAGTTCCATAACATCGTTGGTCCAATCATCAACATCTTCGTTGGTCACGACATCCTAAATTCCAAAAGCGCCACACCATCTACACCATCACAGTCCATAATGTATAATTCATGGCTACGAATTTAGGACACTATAGAGATACATGAGGCGTATCCTTGGTTGTCATTAACTTACTACCAACGACGTACTCCCTAATTTACAAGTTGCTCTTCCATGTCTTTTTTTCTTTTTTGACATCCTTCTACGATCACACCAACAAGGATAACTACTCTCTTCATTCGATAGTAGCTAAACCTTAGATCTAATATCGATTGTATGAGAATCGGTTTAAAAGAAAAATATAAGAACATTGAAATTATGAGAACTTGATACAAATTTCAAACAAGCTACTACCATTTATATATATTCCACTCCTAATAATTAGTTTGTTATTGACTGAAAAAGAAAATTGAAAATCTCTTAAAATTTGTTTGTATACATATGATGCGTACCAATGATATTTAGCTCAAGTGGTTAAGATGACATGACTCAAGATTTCATTAAAAATAGATAAAGGTCTTGAATTCAAGTTCCACCTATTACAAAAATAGAGGGGGAGATATCATGTGGGTTGGAGGGTTTTTTGAACTATGGTGGTTTTCCTCCTGAGAAGTGGTATCAGGCTAAGGACCGATGAGAACAAACTGATGTACGAGCTTCCCTTCAGGGTCATCTAGCCTAGTGACCCAATGTTTTGTATTTGAGTATTGAGATGATCATGTGGGCCAATGGCCCTTCAGAGATCTAATTAGTTGTTTAAAAAATATGATACACTCATATACCAGGGGTGGACCTAGGGTTTGAAATTTTAATCTTGTATGTATATATAAAATCTAATCCTAGCTAGCTCCTAATAAATTTGGATATCGACCCCATGAAACTTTGATGCCGACTTTAGAAGTTATGATATCGACACCAAGAAAAATAAATTTTAATTAAAATTATACATATTTAAACCTCTTGTAAACTAACTGGTCGTATTGTCGTGGTTCGATAAAAAACAAGGTAATATCAAAGACTTAACTACTTATAACTAGTATGGGTAAGTAAAGTCTTCTCCATAAAAAAAATTGATTGAAAATGCCAAACTTTATACCTAGGAACTTTAAACACGAAACAAAAATACTAAAAAGCATATATTTTTGGGGTTTTACTTTAAGGTGGAAAGATAAATTGAATGAAAATAATTAAGAAAGCAACAAACTTGATAATGGGTTTTGAAACTTATGACAAAAAGAGCACCACTTTCAAGATTCAAATGCAAGGATTCACGCTTGGTTTCACAAGAATTGATCGGGAATCACATAGAAATGATTTTGAAAAATTGTTTGATTAAAGTGATAACTATCAAATAAACTTTTAAGACTTGCTCTTTCACACAATTACCAACTCATTTATGCAAAACATTCACAAACATGACAAACTGCTCACAATGCAAGGAAATCGAATGCGAATGAAAGAACATAAATACTTAAACATAAACAATTCTTTTTAAATTTAAACAAAATGTACTATTATATTCTTGTGTCAAAAGAACATAACCCAAAACATCAATTTAAACTAAACCTAGTGTTTCACTTACAAGAACTCTCCTACCGAAAGTGATTACAAACAAATTAGTTGCTCATTGGCATGATTGGATCTTCAATGGTTGATTGGATGTTGCTAATGCTTGATTCTAGTGAAATTGTGGTGAAACGAACTCTAAAAACGCCTTGAAAACCTCTAAAATCGTATAGGAGAAGTCCTTTTCAAACCCTAATGATTGGGGTTAAATAGGTAAGAAAATCCACAAAAATCCGGAGGTTATTGAGGTGACCAACATATCATATGCTCACCTCGGCGTATTATACTCCAGGTGTAAAGTTTTACAGAGCTCTTTCACTGGATTTCGTTTAGGATACGATGCTGATATGGGGACCAGCATATGATACAGTGGTGGATATGGTGACTGATATGGTGGTCACAGTATGATACAGTGGTGGATACGATGATTGATACAGTGGTGCATGATTGACTTGATTTTATTCTATCTTCGTGCACTTGCACATCCAGTCCTTCCACTTACTCCAATACTTCCGTGAAGCTTTCAAAATATATACTTTTATATTCTACCACCTGCACACATTAAGATACTCAAAGTACACATGTTCAACATTAATATTTGTATAAAATAAAGTCATTAATGATATAAGTATCGAATAAACAATCTAGGATCACTAACTAACACAAATTTTAAAGTTTCTTGAAAACCCAATAACTATTTATAAAATTATAAAATTAAGTTCATTGCTCGTTTAATTCCTATAAACTTAATTAACCAAATACCCGATAACTATTTAATAAAATTTTTATTTGATACTCCATTAGCCCAAGTATAGATAATTAAACTAATAATTAATAAACAATTGATCACATTTATAGAACTAGAATATTAGTGGCAACTGAAGAGACAATTAGTTCGATCATGATTCTAAACGGTCTGATCGATTTGACAGACCATGCCCCAAATTGCCAGATTTTCACTAGAATATTGATGTTAGAGCACCTATTATTAACCATCTCTTTATCCACAGTTACACGCCTCTTTCTTAGACTTGATTCCAAACAACCTACAATTCTCAATTTGATTGAATATTTCATGAACTGCTTTTTGATTTTTAAAATATATAGTCAAATTTAGATTATATTCTCTACATAACGTAAGATAGTTTAGAATGTTTAAAAAATAGAAGCCCCTAAAGAGGAATCGTAAAATATTGTATCTATTACGATTAATGTGTACTTCTATTATATATTTGAAATTTAATTTGCTTTTTCTTGTTATAACGTGACCGATCTGACCTGGCCGTTTTTATGACCGATTTGACTCGGTCCAAACAAAAAACATTTAATAGTTAACAATATAAAACTGACCCCTAATCATTTTTGACCCCGTAAAAAATTTTATCATAACTACCAGTGTCGTATACAACTAGTATACATATGTTGTACACCTGTATAGACGTGTTGTCAGATTGTATACGCATCAATGGAGAGGGTATAACAAGCATATTGGAGACAAATTAAAAAACCCCCATTGTATATATATATTCCAAATATTATAGTTGTATGTTATAAAATGTCCTCTCCCAAGTACAAGTTTTGGCCGGGTCTAGGTGGATAAACCTAGTTTGTGATATAACATTAGTAGTAGACACAATCGTATCGATCCAATGGTAAATTCTAATGGTAAAATGATAACCCCAATCTTAAAACAAAAGTTAGGAGTTAAAATCATTTAAAATGTCTCGTAATACATAGAGTACATTCATAAGTAAAAACCACTAAAAAAGACACAATATTAGAGCCAATGCCAACTTTATCTTTGTTTTAACACTCCACAAGCTGAAATCTTGCATTCATTGAACTATCAATCATATCTCTTGGTTGCAAAGCCCGCATGCTATTTAGTATTTTCTCCCCAACCCACCCCTTCTCTCTCCATAACAACACCCCTATATAACACTCTCCTACCCCCACTACATTCTTCTACCATCCATCACACACTCATAACAATAAACTAATAACATATATCCTCTCTTAAACTCACCATCTTCAACTCAATGGCTGTTTCAGGTTTTGAAGGCTTTGAGAAACGCCTAGAGCTCCAATTCTCCACCCACGATCCCATCATCGGCATCGGTCTCCGGCGACTCGACTTCAAATCACTCGAACAAATCCTCCATCAAGTGCAATGCACTGTTGTTTCTGCCCTTGGGAACCAACACTTTGATTCTTACGTACTCTCTGAATCATCACTCTTCGTTTACCCTACAAAGATCATCATCAAAACATGTGGCACCACACAGCTCTTGAAATCAGTTCAACCATTCATTCATCATGCTAGAACCCTAAATCTTCATATCGTCTCTCTGCGTTATACTCGTGGAAGCTTCATTTTCCCACAAGCTCAGCCTCATCCGCATACTAGTTTTCATCAAGAAGTTGAGTATTTGGAGGATCACATACCTGCAAATCTTTGTTACAGAAAGGCTTCTGTGATACCCTCAAAGCTCACTGCTCATTCATGGCATGTGTTCTCCGCCGGAGCTGTGGAATATTCCGACGAGATGCCGTACACCGTGGAGGTCTGCATGACGGGTCTAGACAGAACCCTAAGTCGGAAGTTTTTCCGGCGACCGAACGACGGGAAGACCGGTGATTCTGCTGGAAGAGAGATGACAGAAGCTACGGGTATCAGTCGTATAAACCCTGATGCAACGATATGCGATTTCGCTTTCGACCCGTGTGGGTACTCCATGAACGCGATCGATGGTGATCGATACTCGACGATCCACGTGACGCCGGAGGAGGGTTTCAGCTACGCGAGCTTCGAGTGCGTGGGGTCGTTTTACGAGGGCGGGGATGTGGCGGAGATGGTGAAGAAGGCGGTGAAGGTGTTCTCACGGCGACTGTTTCCGTCGCCACCACAAGCGCAGGTGGTGACACGTGTATGAGGATCAAGGGTGCGGTGGAGCAGGTGGGGATGAAATGCCGGAGTTGGAGTGTCGATGAGGTCCCGGCGGCTGGAGCGGTGGTGTTTCAGACGTTTACAACTCGTCGGAATGTTAGAATATGATGGTAGAAATTAAATGATTGAAGAAGAAGAAGAGGATGATGATGAAGATATTATTATTTTGCATGAGTGGTAACAATGTGCATGGAATTAGGGTGGTGCGGTGGGGTTGACTTGTGTAAAAAGATATTATTAAAGAAGAGTAGATCGAGATATGGTAAAAATTTTGGGGATGGTGTGAATGTGAATGTGAATGTGATTGTTGATCTACATGTATCATGATAATGTATCCCACTTTGGCTTGTCACGCCTAAGATTTTGAGGAAGGTGTTTTTGGTGGAAAATGTTTTGTTGTGTTTATCACATTCTTCTACATGAATGCTTGTGTTTTTCTTAAAAAAAACGATTATCATGTTTGAATTACAAGATTTACTAGTTTTATAAATGCGTACAAATGTATGAAACGTATGGTATAGGTTTTCATTGAACTATAACTATCAAAGGGCCTGTAGCAGCTTACGTTTCCAAAAGCATGTATATTGTAACTCACTCGCTCATTTAGGCTACTCTTTCGATCTTGATGTTACATCAACAGAGCTCGAATCCTTAATTTTAATGAGAGCTTCATCACTCTACTTTAAATTACCCTGCTCATCCTTCATATATTTTTAATTTATCAAATTATCTGATTGGTAATCAAATCTTGTTCAACCAGTTGTTAAGTTTGGCACCTATACAAGTTAAACTAATTACGCATGCATATGCACGAGGATGACAACACATTGGTGGCATCATATTTTATATGTACAGACACACATACGATCTTTCATGCGTTCTATTATAAAATAGCAATTTTTGTTCTAGAACTAGAATACAACAGAAATAAACTTTAATTAATGTGGGATTGTTTGAGAAACACTAATATTTATTTATTGTTTATAAATATATTTGCTTGAAACCATTATCTTTTATACCATGGGTAATATCAATTAATTTCTTATTATATATAAATTTTCAAACCAGTGGATATAAACTTTAATCCGATTAAACTCATTTCAACGAGGTTAAAACCCGTTTTTCAAACTCTACCATTTGAATTTTTAGGGCTTAGCCTTAGGTTTAACTTTTAAGATTTAAATTTATGGTTTAAAATTTACGATTTAAGGTTTTAGGTTTAGAGTAAATTTAGCTTTAGGATTTAGTTTTTACGATTTAGTTTTAATATTGTTTACCTTTTAAGATTTAGTTTTATGTTTAGCTTAAAGTTTAGGGTTATATGTTTTGGGTGAGCCGGTTCTAAAATCGTTGTAATGAGTTCAATTGGATCTAGTTCATTTGACACATTTAGGAGGGGCTAAAAATCCTTCTTAGGAGTCTTAAGCAAAAATACTTGTGGATTGAGTTGGTTAGTCAATTAGGTGACAAATGTAAATATAGTTGTTTATGTGTAAATGTATTAAGTACACATCTTTGTTAGGTAAGTTTCTAACAGTCGTAATTATAACTTTAAAATTGAAGTATAAGTTTACATCAAAATTCAGCAATGATTGAAAAGAATTATTATGATGTGGTCTAAAATCTGATGGATTGAGAAGTTGCCATATTTGGCTTGTTGTTTGGTAACATAATCATGTTTTTTTTGTAAGTTGTGAATATATTTAGATGACAAAAGAGTTACCAATGTACCAAGACTAACGACAAAATAAGTGACCTACCTTTGCATGCCAAAGTAGCATATCCACCTCATATATATATATATATATATATATAATATATACACAGGGGAGGGATCAAATGAGAACTAGGTTTTTTTGTGAGAACTCTAAGAACCAATCTCAACCACTAATTCTCAATGGTAAAATTGTAATTAATAAAAACATATTTAAAAAATTTATAAATAAAAAAATAACATAAAAAAAAAAAAAATAAAAACACAAAAATGTTCCCCAACTTTCCCTCTTTCATAAAAAATATTTTAAAAAATTATAACAAATAAAAAAATTCCCATTTTTTTAACGAAACTCGTTTTACACATGTGTAATATCGGATTTACACATGTGTATAACTAGATTTACACATATGTAAACAACGGATGTACGATTTTTTTAGAAAAGTATATCAATACGGTACGCGTTGGAATGATAAAAAAATACTGAATTTTATGGTGAATTTTTTTGAAAAAATGATGTCGTGAAAAAAGTTACGAACGTTTAAAAAAAGGGGGAAATGGCATGTGATTTGCATGTGATAAAAAATGAGTGGCTGAGATTGGTTATTAGAGTTCTCACAAAAAAAGTGGTTCTCATTTGAACCATCTCCTATATATATATATAGGGTTAAGATCTTTTCAGGACCCCTAAAGATCACGAGAACTCCGAGAATTCATACTACCCATTGATTATTTTGTAATTAAATTATTTATTAAATAAGTTAGCAGAGGAAATTTAGTCTTTTATTGTATGTATTTAATTTCATTATTTAATGCATCATTACTTAATTTAGCAAGTTACACAATTATCATAATTATCAACCATTAATTAGATTAGATGTTAATTTTTAAATATTTTATCCTTTGAGTGCTTACTTAATTCCCATTTTTTGTCTTTTGATCGGATCAATAGCAGGTGTCAATATATAATGACCGAGGATTTTCAATTCCCATAAGTCATTTTTTTCAAATCAACCAATGAAGAATTGATTCTAAGAATCAAGTTTGTTTTTTTCACTCCTCATTATTTAAGGTGAGATTTGATTATTATTATTTGAATATAATTTTTTTAAGTTTTGGATTAGTGAATATCAGCCGGTCAACCGAATGATTTGAAATCCAATTCAGAATTTTCAATTCATTTATTTTTAAAACTGTTTTACCTATATGTAAATCACACTTGACCAATTGTACCAGCTACTTATGTAAAGCCCCGTTCCCGAAACGCTTACGGCTGGTAAATTATTGCACATAAAACATAAATCTTTACATTTAACCTTCATAATACATCGTAGCGGAATATTAAAATAACTTTTCATTTCATTATAAATACTTTTGCAAGTTAATACAATCGTTCATTCAAAACATCATTCGTTTGCATTACAATGCAAAAACATTAAACAAAAAAATATCATCCAAAAGAGCTGAGTAGTCGCCCCGTGCCATCCTCAGCAACATTACATGCCAACTAGAAACACATAAAAGTCAGCGTTGCTGAGTGAGTTCTAGTTTTATAATAAAACATACTTTACATTCATTAAAATCGTCTTTTACTTTTGCATGTGATCATACATCATACATACGCATAGATAATATCATTATTATCTACATCATCCGTTCATTAACTTTTGTTCATTCATTCGTTTTACCATTCACTTTCATTACTTTCATTCACATTCATTCATGCATTCTTACTTTCATTCATACGTTCATTCGTTACTTCGTTTCATTCCATCAACACCATGAACTTTACCCCACCGTCATGCATAAAGCGGGTACTGGGCCTAAGTCTAACATAGACCTTCCGTCATGGCGCACAGTAGCCTGGCCATAGTACCTAAGGGTGAATTCAGGCGTACCATTGTCATGTGTGATATACCCACCGTCATGCATAAAGCGGATACTAGGCCTAAGTCTATCATAGACCTTCCGTCATGGCGCACAGCAGCCTGGCCACGACATATAGGGTAAGCGACAAAGGTTCTATACATATGGTCAATCACAAAGAAAGAAACCGATGTGCATCCTTCTAGGGTAGCTAACCCACACACCATGGGACTAACACCCTTCATTAGGCGTGTTCCGACATACAAGGCTTGCAAGACTTTCTTTACTTTTCATCCTTCATTAATGCATGCATTCATTCATCATGTTCCTCTTTTTATTATCTTCCACTTTACGTTACATAATACTTTCATTTCATTCATTAACATTCCACATAAAGCCAAGGGAAAATAATCATACATAATAATAAGGAACATCAACATACACAGTCAACATCATCATACAGGGCATCATCATACATACATCACATACATCATGCATAACCATACAACATCATACATCATCATCATCCATGCCCAGCATAACCTCTATGGCCTCAAAAGTCATCTTACATGAACTCCCGGGAACCTTCCACGTCAAACTTACATCTGCACTTTCCCCCGAAAGTCAATAATAAACTATGTTCCATCGAGTACACAAGCCCTACTTGGGCGTATGGGCACCCTTCGGTCGTATGGCCTCCCAGGCGATTGAACACCATGTGGATGAACACCAGGCGAATAGGCCCTATGCGAATGGACCCAATACGGATGGACACAATGCGGATGAATCCTATGCGAATGGAACTAATGCAGACGAACACCTGTGCGAATGGACCTAATGCGGATGGACCTAGGCGTATGGACCTCAGTCGCATGACCCCCATGCGAATGACTCTCAGTCGCACGACTCACAAGCTTAAAGACTCCAGTCGCGTGACTCTCATGCGAATGAACCTCAGTCGCATGCCATTCGGTCGTGTAGGTACATGTGTCCCTAGTTTCTAAACTTAATGTAATATGTCTTTAATGTCTTACACTTATGTAATTGTTGGGTACTTAATGAAATGTAAATGTTTGGTTGTGATTATAATGTTTAATATTTCATTAATGAGTTGTTTAACGCATATTGAATTGATTATATAGGTTTGTGGTTGTTTGAACTAGTATAAATAATGTAATAATATTGAATACAAAACTTAGTAAGATGAAGTTCTCATGCGTCCGAATGGAACATGTGCCCCAACAGTGGTCATGCGTCTGAATGGCCATGCGACTAAGTGTCCATGCGCCTAAATGGTCCATACTGTAACATCTCGTATTTTTGTTAAAGTAAAAGTTAATCTTGTTAAAGTTCTTGTAAGGACTACTTGTGCCATTATGAATTTATGGAATTTTCTTATGCTTGGTATGTCTTTTAAATCCTTAATTTGAAGCTAATAATGTTAAATTAATTAGAATATAGTTATGATAATAATAACCATAATAGTATTAGTAATAATAAGATTGCTTTTAATAAGGTTACTTATAATTTATGAGGATTATTAAACTTAACCATGTTTAAAACTCAAACTTAAATTAAGCTTGGGGGTTGTTTGTGTCAATTTGGAAACTTAATATAGAACTTTAAGCATGAAATGTTAACTGTTAAACTAAAAGGGGCCAAAGTGTAACATTTCAAACTTTCAACCCAAACCCCCGCCCATTCCCGTAATTCCGGCCGCGACTCCGGCCACACTCCGGCCAAAGTCCGGCGAGATTAAAACATCAAAAAAACGGTTGTTTCGTGGCCGAACTTTATCCGAATCGCTTCGCATACGTGCTTCGAACTTGAATGCACTTAATAATCGAGTTATACATCAGTTACCAAGTCAATTCGATCATATAACCGAAACTCTTTTAACTCATGACCGTTTTGTCATTAAAACACAATAATAATCGAATTAACTGAGTACAATCAATCTTCTGTCTATCTCCAATCGTTTACACCTTTCAATTTCACCTGAATCAAACATAATCAACAAATTTAAGCATCATCCTCATCGCGACCTGCACACTAGTCGAACACTACCCTATTGTGTTCAAAGATCAAAATTGACAGAGGGCTTTGAGTCCAGACCATCACACGAAGCTATCTGCACCTTTGATTTGAATATCATTGAAGATTACTTGAACTATTTGCACTCACGGTCGCGACTTGTTCTTCGGTTGATACTTTGTCTGTTCATCATCAACACATCTTCGAATCGGGTAATAAATACATGTACATGCTCGATTTTACATGGGGAACAAAAGCCCCATGATCTTTACCATTAACAACATCGATTTAACGCTTAATTTGATTCAAATTCGAACTAGGGTTCTAGGGATTTGGGGGTTTTGTTTATATGGGTTTTAATGTTTTAAAACCAAGATCTACCGCGGCTGGATGCCTTGGTTCACTGGTTAAACGCTCTCATCACCACTTAGAGGTCCCGGGTTCGAACCCGGGCACCCTCAAACATTTTTTTAAGGCTTTTCAGCCCTTAAATAAATTATAGAAAATTTTTAATAAATATAAAAAGGGTTTTTGTAAACTTTAAATATTTTTCAAAGACATCAAATTATTTTCTATAATTTTTCTAAATTTAATTAATTAATTCTCTTTTTAATAAAGAATTTTAACAAAGGATGTTCTTGGATAATTTCTATTAAAATGGATTTTGAATAATAAATTAATAAATTATTATTGGTCCAAATATTACCATTAAGTTATTATCGTTAAAATCATGATTATTTCAAATATTTATTCAAGTTTATATTTAAACTTCACTAGCTATTATCGATGATTTAATGTTATTTTCTTTATAATAATTTACACAAATGGTATATTCCTTTGTTACATTATTTAAACGACTACAAAGATCCCCAAACTCCACTTGAAATTTTAGCTCTCGTTAAATCAATAATTCAATTATTAAACTTAAATCTTGTAATTACATATGTTTAGGTGCCTTGTGACGTTCATCTTGGAACGACGTTTACTATTCTTAAATAATCTCCATTATATACATATTATCACGTGAGTTTTCTTGCCCCTTTTTCATATTTTTACACTAACTTGGGGTGAAACATGATAGCGTATACATGATACACTTATACACATTTGAAACTTGTAAATCACGTGCAATTCAACTTATTATTTTGTCATGGTTATTTGTTTATTGTAAGTGTTTATATGAGATACATGGTTTGTTTACAATCATTAACTATTGCTAGCCTGGCGACGTCTTAGATCTTTGGGCCTGACAAGCCTATTTGGTGCTAAAGTCGATGTATTGCCGACTCCTAGGAGCCGTATGCTTGTGCACTAGGGAACCAAATACACTTAGCCAATCTTTTATACTTGTAATCAAGTCGAGGTTTGGTTGTAACGATATGTGTTCTATAACCTTACTAGCTTATAACCTATGACATGAATTGCTACTTGTAACTTTCTTTTTTTCATATTATGTATGAAAACCTTGGAAACTCACCAACTATTTTTAGTTGACTCTTATTTTTATCATGTTTCAGGTCAACCTCAAGCCTAAAGTGATCTATTTGAAGCATGCTATAATCTAGGATTTGGACCTAGATAATGAAATAAAAAGTTACATTATGTTATGTTATGTTGAACTTATTTCTTGTATAAGACTTATGATTGTTATATCCATTTCATGACTTATGATAATAATATTTACAATTTAATATAGCGTTATGTGGCTGTGAACAATCTTAACCCTCACATCTCGACGTTTCCGCCGTCAAGGTTGGGGTGTGACACATACGCCTGAACAACTTCATGCGAATGACTCAGTCGCACGACTAAACACTCAGTCGTGCGAATGGATCAACCGCATGGCTCAATCTCACGACTGAACCATGCTAATGGTTCAGTCGACCGAATGAGCAACCCTAACCTATAAATACCACCTAATTCATGGAAAAACGTAAGCATTGAACACACTTCGATTCCAGACGTACCCTAGCCGTTCAGATACCTCTAAGATCATACTCCAAGTTCATAGATCGTAGTAGATCGATTCCTAATTGATTCTTAATGTTAGATTCAATACATAATTGTTTCTATGTGCATTCTCACTGATTGGATCACCAATCAAATAGGATTCCGCACTATTTGATTCGGTATACACGTTAATCAGTTAGTATTTCGTTCGAGTACACGATCCCTAACAGGTCGCATAGCCCTAGCTGATGTAGAATCAGTTCATCCCGAACCCAATCTGCACTTTTCAGTCTCCAAACCCTCTCAGACATGTTCCAAGCCCGAATCAACCATCCTAAATCTTAGAAACACATACCATAACACCATTTAAGCACACAAAAGCCTAAAAAAACTCCACTCGCATCACACACAAACACATACACACGAGTTCAACACACACACAACAAAAACAGGTTTTCACTATGTGTTCCAGCCCCAAATCAGTTGAAAACATATAAAAGTAGGGTCCTAGAACTCACACAAACAACAACGTCGAGTAGAGCTTCAATCCAACCCGCTACACCTCAACTTTTCACGCTCGAATCCATGAAAACCGAAGCTTGAGATCACTTTTCTTCCTCTTTCTCTCTATACCCGAAAATTTGTGAGTGCGGGGGAGGGTATGGGCTGCCCTCCCCTCTTAATCTCCCACTCTTTCAAGTTTTTTCCGTTTGGCAAGTTTGGTCTCTCAACTTTGTACTTTATTTCTTTTCTTTCTCTTTTCCTTCTTTCTTTCGCTTCAAAGGAAATAACCGGGTGTTACAACTTATCACATCTATATACCAATCCATACAACCTTCTTTCAATATTATATGTCTTTTTACATAATTGAAATTACTAAAACAGTTACCTTCAAAATTTTGTTGTCACTAACTTTAGTTGAAATGTCTTCGTCATCATCATCCTCCAAACTACCTGATATCACTTCTCTATCATCATACAAGTTTCGCATTTGTCCTCTTCCAAAATTACCCCTTTCTATCTTTATCTCCTCCTTCTTTACAGGGTTTTAAAATGTCCAAAATTTTAATGGACTCATTGGGCGTTCATCGTTGATTCCCCCTACAAATTGTTGCCACTACGTATAAAAGTTGCTTCAATACCAACAAAATTATGATGTTTACTTGAAATAAATAAATAATTATCATAATGTATTTATTTTTCAAAACTAAGATTCACTGAGTACTTTATTATTCTTTTATCATTTATGTACATAAACATTCATCGTATGTCCCATTGAATATCTTAACTCATTCCGGCAAAATCGCTAGTGCCCCACGGAATTGTGAATGAGAACTAGTTTTTTTATGAGAACTCTAGGAACCAATCTCAACCACTAGTTCTTAATGGCAAAATTGTAATTAAGAAAACATATTTAAAAAATTTATAAATAAAAAAATAACATAAATATAAAAAAATTAAAACACAAAAATGTTCCCCTACTTTTCCTCTTACATAAAAAAATAATAAAAATTTATAAAAAATAAAAAAATTCTCGTTCTTTTAACGAAATTCGTTTTATACATGTGTAATATTGTAACACCCGGTTATTTTTTTAAGTTAGTAAAGCAAGAATAAAGTGAAGAAAAAGAAAGAAATGATATTTTACCCAAGTTGAGGGGTAAAAAGTGTCAAAAGGACAAAAAGGTTTGAAAGTGGGTGTAAAGTGGCATGGCTTACCACTCTCTTCTTACACAACCCAATTCTTTGGATTTTAGAGAGAGAGAAAGAAAAGGAGCAGAAAGCTCTCGGGTTGAAGAAGAACAAGCTAAAAAGTCGAATTCAAGGTAAGAAATTCATGGTTTTTAAGTGTTCTTAGTTGGTTTCATCCTTGGTTGTGTGCTTATGTGTGTTGTGTGTGTTCGGGTGTGTGTTTTTAGTGGGTTTCTAGGTGGTTGAACTCAATTGCAAACGAGTTTTGAAAAAGCCATACTCAAGAGCTGCAAAGTTGAGTTCTAGAACCCCTCTTTTTACTTGTTTTAACTGATTTTGAGGCTGGAAATGCATGAATGTATGTTTTTATAAATCTGGGTTTCATACCCGTATGTTTGATTATGTGTATGTTGCGGGTATGGTGTGATGTTGGACTATGTTCATGCTTGATGATGTTATGGTTGTGTTCCTAAGGCTTAGAATGCATAATTTAAGCTTAGAACTTGATAAATGAGGTTTTGGGGACTAAATCTGCTAATAAGTGTGCCCTAGGTTGCTCATACGCCCAAACAGTAGTTCATATGCCCAAACAGTAGTTCATACGCCTAAGTTTAGAAAAACTGCTTATGTGTTAACAAATGCGGATGAGCATTGGCAAATGCGAATGAACATTGACAAATGCGGATAAGAAAGTCAATGCGGATGAGTAAGTCATGCGACCGAACAAATGCGGATGAGTAAGTTATGTGAATAAACAAATGCGGATGAGTAAGTTCATGCGGATGAACAAATGCGAATGAACAAATGCGGATGAGCATTGACAAATGTGGATGAGTAAAGTCAATGCAGATGAACAAATGCGGATAAACAAATGCGGATAAATAAATGCGGATGAACAAATGCGAATGAACCATAACCGTGAACCACCACACCCGCAACCACATCTCTCAACCCTCTCCCTCTTGGTTTTTCAAGTCACCATCTCCATCTCCTTCATGCTTCTAGATTTCCAAATACCATCACCACTCTTATTTTGGTTTTAACAATCACTATCATCATCTTAGTTCAACCACCAACTAGCTTGTGATCATTTTCAACATCAAGGATTATCACCTCAATCGGATCCTCAAGGAATCAAGCCAAGCCATCCTCATAGTTCCCTTCATCAAACAAGGTTAGATTTCCAAAACATATAATTAACAAGTTTAAGAAATAAATATATGTTTCAATAAACACATATAAACCAACTTTTAAGGCTAAATCATCAAGAACATTCTCAAGTACTCATGAACACATGATTTCATTCAAAAATCAGTAAGAAATAGGGATCCAAAAACTAAAAACTTAAAAGTTTTATATAACCAATGGTTTAAACAAAAAAAAGTTACAAATAAAAAGGGTAAAAAACCTTAATGTTATTGATGAATTATATTAAATACTTAAATTACTGTGATTGTGAGAATAAAATTAGAAAATTGTTGAATAATATTAGAAATAGTATTTTGTAAATTTTGATGTAATAATAACAGGTATATTAATTTATATAGTTTATTTAAAGAAACAAAAGGAAATTGTCATATTGAAGCTCTGAACTTGATAAAAATCTAGAAAATTTATATAATAATCCTTATATATAGGAATAGTAAAATAAATTTTGTGATTTTATCTGCATATATGCCTAAGTTGCACATTTTAGAATATTATATAATTAGAAATTTGGAAAAAATTATCTAGACAGTAATTTAAATTATGAAAATTTTATATAAATTATATTGTCTAGAATAGAACAGTATGTATGAATTTTAGAATTTTTAGTGATGTTTTTATTGCCAATTTATATGAAAGTTGTGAAAACTCTAAAAAATTAGCCTATTATGAGTTATTAATCTTAAATTTTATATAATAATATAGATTTCATAATATTTAGGCTAATAAATTTTCATGATTTTTTAATAACATGAACTACCAAATTAAAATTTTGACAATTTTTATGATTTAAAAACTGAAAAATTTTAAAAAAATTAGTCTTATTCTAACAAATAATTATTTAATATGAATTATTTGACTTATTAGCTAGGACTACGGTGAGTAACATAGTCTCTTTTTTATTTGTATTTTTTAGAGGAAAAGTATAATGTTTTGGTGTTGAATTGGATGTATTTTTGAGATATAATGTCATGTTGAATTGGATGCATACTGTATGTATATCTGTGTGTATGTATATCTGCGTGTACCTATGCGTGTACGTATGCGTGTACGCATGCGTGTACGCATGCGTGTACGCATGCGTGTACGCATGCGTGTAGTGTATGCGTGTAGTGTATGTGTGTAGTGTATGCGTGTGTGTCTGCGTGTGTGTCTATGTGTGTGTGTGTCTCTATGTGTGTCTGTGTGTGTGTCTGTGTGTGTCTGTGTGTGTGTCTGTGTGTGTGTGTCTGTATGTGTGTGTATGTATATGTGTGTATGTATGTATGTGTCTGTGTGTTTTTTTTGTGTGTGTCTGTGTGTGTGTGTGTGTCTGTGTGTGTGTCTGTGTGTGTGTGTGTCCGTATGTGTGTCCGTGTGTGTTTGTGTGTGTCTGTGTGTGTGTCTCTCTGTGTGTGTGTATGTGTTTGTGTTTATGTGTGTGTCTGTGTATCTGTGTGTGTGTGTGTGTGTGTTTGTGTTTGTGTGTGCGTGTATGTGTGTGTGTCTGTGTGTGTGTCTGTGTATGTCCGTGTGTGTGTGTGTGTCTGTGTGTGTGTCTGTGTATGTATGTGTGTCTGTGTGTGTGTGTGTGTTTTATGTTAAAACAACAATTTATGTGTTGTTTGTGCTTGAACAATCTAAGTGACAAATTGAGTGTGATAAAACGAATGGTATTCGAATATTGTTGATCATCAATGTCATCCACCGTCACTATTCATTACATCTAATTATCGTCGTCGTTGACTACCGAATCATTTTTTTAAAACGCTAGCAATTAACACTCACCGCTCAAGTTAACACCTCTAATCACCGAAAAGTTATTGCATTTGATTATGGGTTTAATATTGATGAGAGATCTTTAGGTTTTTGTTGTATTTTAAGATTAATTGTTGATAGGGTTTGTAGGTGAAGAAAGTGTGTAAAAGAGTTGTTACATTTTTAAAAAGAGAAATGACATTAGAGTAAATGATGAGATGTGATATATTTTTAAATAAAAAATAGAATTAGATTAAATGATTAATAGATCAAAATACCCTTTAACAATATTTGTTAGTTTTCTTACATATCACCATCTCATTTATATATATAACTTTTAGGTCTATACTTGGCTTGATGCGAAACAAAACCACGCCGTTATTTTAAAGAAATTAACTACGTGCTTTTTTGTTTATAATATAATATAAACATAAGGTTAGCTTTAACAAATGATTAAAGAAACTGGTTTGATGGTTAGTTTGTTTAATATTTTGTTGAAATAATAAGATAACAAGAATAAGTAATTATTTACTTTATATTTAGAAAAAGGAGTTGTACTATTTGAAGTGAAAAAGAAGAACAAGAGTGGTTTGTCTGGGGTCATCTTCTTGATATTGTCTCAAGAAACTTGTTTAACATCTACAAATGGCAAAGGGTGCCATCAAGTTGCATAGAATGTTACTCATCATCTTAGACCTACCTACCATAAGTTTCAATAATAAACAACTCACGCTTTACATTTAGAATTCATACACATGGATAGTTAATGAGAAGAAAAAAGGGAAAACTCAATCTTAACCATTGTTCATGATTGGTCAATGGTTCTAATCAATCATTACAGTAAACTTTTTATAACGACGAACTAACACACCACTAATATGTTCCTTAACTACGTCTTTGGCCATAACCGAGACCTGAACATCACCACTTTAAAATAACATCATAATAACTTAGTGACCAAAACAACAATTGAAGTAATAAATGAACTATCTGGTCAACTATAGGTGAAATTTACTTGGTCAAATGAAGGTGAAATTGCTATCGTTACGTTCTCCTCAAAGGTAGCAGCTGGTAGGGGAGGCCTTCAGGGGTTCTTGATGTGTGACCGCCTAGAGCCCACCATTTTTAATGGCTCAAAACTTTAAAATTTTATAAAATAATTTATATATAAAAAGATTATAAAAGAAAAACGTACTAAAAAAAATTAAATTTCCAATTAAAAGTATAACGTAATTGTATGTTTAGCCCATCTAAAACTCATTTAACCCAATTAATGTCTTAAACCTAATTAAATTAAATAAACAAAATAATAATTTATTTGTGGCCAAAATCCGAACTTAAGTTGCGGCGATCCGTAAAAAGATTGAAGGCATTACGAGAATCGAAACGAGAAGTGCAAACCCAAATTGCTAAATTTTATGAATTGATTTATGGTTTAGATTTTATGTGACACTAGAAGTACAAGTTTATGAATTTGTTTTTTGATATGTGCTTTTTTATGGATTAATTTGGTTTTTATGCTTTGATTATGATTTTGATTTTTAATTTATGGTTTGATTTTAAATTGTGATTTTGGATGTAATGCACTTACAACTTGTTTTTTTAAGTAATATTGACAAGAGATATGTTGAGAATTTTTATTTATATAACATTATTTTTAAGGGTCATTTTATTTTATTTTCCAATAATCATAGAAGAGTTTTACAATTCTTTAACTACGCACCAAGTTATTTTAGTGTGATTTTGTTTTGTTTATTGTTATAACTATCATCACGTACTAATTAGAATTTTAATTTATATAACTTTTGTTATTTTGAGAACTTCTTTGTATGACTTGCACTAGCACCTAAAATCTCATAAACGGACCTTGCATTTGGGGCTCAGGTGCTCATAACCATTGCTTATTAGTAATGAGTAAACAAATAGTGATGTATAAGTCTTCAGATTATAAAGATACAATCACTTAAGGGTTTTTTTTAAACGACCACACACGGTAATTTTATTTTTTCTCCTAATATTATATTGATTTTTAATATATTTTTTTTTCTTTACTAACTGTTAAAACATAAAGGTTTATATAATATTCCAAATACACTATTATGACTTGTTTATGTTTTGATATAGATGTAATTCAAAAAATCAATCTTTCTATTTTAGAATACAACTTGGTTTTTCTTTTATATCTTTTGATATGTAATGTTTTTTTTAAAATTCAAAATGTACAGTTTTAACATGCCTATTTTAATTCATATTTTGATAGAATGAAACATATTATGTCAACACTCACGGGGTTCATCATATACATGTTTAACACCTACCATTTAAAAAATATTTTCTAACAGACACCAACAATGCATCTTGTTGTGTTTGTCCACATGTTAATTAATAAAGACCACACAAAGAAGAATAATCCTCTCCTACATAAATTTTAGTGTTATTTGACAACATAATTACATAACTAATTATTTTATGATTGTGATTGCACAACTATTATGTAAACGCGTTTAATATTACTATACATTATTATATGTTTTGTGCATATACAAAATCTATGCCGTACTAGACAACACTATGAATAGTAATCTACAAGTTATAAAAGTACAAGTTCTCAAAGCAAGTTTTGTTTGCTTTTGTAAAGTCACGCATTTCTCATTTTAATTTTTTTAGTAATGTAATTAACTCGATACATATTTTGTTTTTCCCTATGCGTGCGACATATTTAACTTTATTTAAATTTGATATCAGATATTTTCATGACTTAGTGTGGTTAAATATAGTTGTTTTTTTTTGTTATTTTAACATAAGTTTGTTCCCTTAATAACTTATTCCATAAGATATTCCATAAATTCTAAATATAGTGTTATGATGTTTTGATCGGATCTACTTTTAATATAACTTTAATTTAAAGTAGGTCCCTTCTCACACTTTTATAGGGGATTTCAGGTTTGAGTCTCTCCCCGATCAATCTTCCTCTTTTTTAATAAGTAATCGAAAGTAGTTAACTCAACTTTAATGTTTATTAACTTCTATACAAAAGCTCAGATTGAAATTATACACATATAACCTTCCGTCACCCCACATAGTTAAATCCGCTACCTGTTAGGGTTTTCGTCATGCCGGTGAGATATCTCACACAAGATGGTGAGTTCTTTTAATCGAATGACATCTTCTTTTTTGTCGACCAGATAGAGTATTAAATTCTTCTTAGACTTTAATGGATCCAGGCCCATCTTTGTTTCTTGGGCTATATCAAGTCTTCAATGTAGAACAGCCCACTTTGGTTTTCTTCAACCCATTACACGAGTTTTTAGCTTCTGATTTCTGAATGATTCCACAAAGACTAGTGTTTGTAATTGAGCCCAAAAATATCTTTGTTCAAATAGATTAGATTATTAGAACACTAGGGTACTCATTTCAAGATTTCAACGAATAATGGTTGGTATAAGTACACAAGTGGCCTATGGTTTTGTTTTAGTTACTCCCGTAAAAACTTCGTACAAGGTCACTAATTTAAAATTTTCATAAAGTGAAACATGTTTGGCTCTGAAGTTCTTATCTCAACTAAATCCAAAACACGTTGATAACATCCAATGCTAGATATACTTATGTCCCAACTACTGTTACACTAATTTTATCATATATAAATAGGTTTACGATTCGTTCTTTGTAATTAGGGTTAATGAAAGAGTGGAGAACAGATTGTAGAGCACCAATAAAAAACTATCAAAGCATGTCATATCGTGATTAACATGTTAGAGATGACAAGTGTAATATAATTTTCTTATTTGTTTTTACGAACCAAGAAAGAGAAAAGATGGAGTCTAGTGTCCTAATCTTAGTTATTTTGAAAAATGTAAAAAAAACAAATCTTAGTTATTTTGAAAAATGTAAAAAAAAGACAATAAATAACATAATTATTATCAAACAGTTTTAATCATGTCGAAAACACATCTGGAATTTCAAGGCCTTTATTTTATTGTCCAATGTCACGAGTATATCGAATTAAGGTTTTTGTCAATGGTCATATATCCAATTAGAGATAGAGATTATTTGACATAACTGATTTAATTAATGATTAATTAGCACAAATAATAACTGATTGACTTTATTAACTATCCAGTTGACCTTTATTAATAATACTGATTATTTTCCAAATTCGAAGAACCAAAATATTCGGTTTTGCAAAAGTAAAAGTGATTCATTGCTAAATAAGGTGTGTTGACTTTTGCCTGGATGTAGTCGAGAAGCCGGTTCGCTTAGATGCTCAAAAGAGTTGGTGAGTTAAAAACTTGTAGATTTTGACTCTAAATAAGTTGAAAAAAGAAAACATTAGTTAGTATATATATATAAAAAAAATATATGCATTTACTTATCGTCTGACCTACAAGAGGCCCAATCTATTGTCCAGAGGTTAACTCCATTGAACAATTCATAATGTATGATGGTAATCATACATGCTCATACGAGCATCAGTTTATGTCAAGAGGATCCAAAGCTCATTGACTTAGGTCATAATTGTGTTGTTTTGCTCTAGAGTTTGGCCCGATTCGATTAACATATGATCCAAAGCTTTTGCTTTGATACGATAAGTTTGATTAGAGTTTGGTTTGAAACTCTTGTCTAGTGTGAATTGTTGTTTTTATCCTTTTTTACTTTCTTAAATCGTTGATTTGAATCTAAATTAGTTATTAGTCATGAATTCATAACGTAGAAAAGTGAAAAGTGTAAGGTGACTAACTGTTGAATAAAAAAACAAACATTAGTTTTTTTTTTTTGCTTTTTTTTTAATTTAATATTGTTTTAATTAACCTTTTGACCTTGATCTTTCTATGAGTTGTCAACTCCATTTAAGTATATGCTCAAGGTCCAATATGTCAGAAGTTTTAAACATTATAACCGGTTCACCGACTCTTCTACAATGATTAATGAAACAAAATTCCAACATAATCCAATTAAAATAAGTATTTATTAGATTTGCAGCTTATTTTTCAACTTGTTAATAATATCTCATTTGATTATAAGTCATCATTTAACGTTGTGATGAGATTAAGATTACAGGCAAGGGCACACCAAAAGGAGTCGTGGAAAATAGTGGATTTTTTCTTTACATCTTTTAGATCATTCTTTTATTTAATGTTTTGTAACGACAAACGAAGGTTCACCAATTATTATTATATTATGATTATGATTGGGTTATACTTCATAGTGAGTTTGCCATTAATTTTTTTCAGTTTTGTTATCAATTGTAGAACTCTATTTTATATATGGTTCAATACATATCCTTCGGATTTACATCAACAAGACAACAAACCCTTTTATAAACTTAGATGTTTAAAAATTACTGGAAATTTTGATAAAGAAATGACTTTTAATTAGACTGAATCAAAAATAATTTTATTTTGTATTTTAATAAGTGAGAGCTTTGCAAATAATCAAACTTTGTCAACAGCGATGTTAAGATAAATTACATATCGATACTCAAAGTTATGAGTTTGAGATAAAAAATAAAAACAAAATAAGTAAAAACTTATCCCGCATATGAGGTAGGTAGAAACTTGAAATTATATGTAAGTGAGAGTAGTCTACAAAGATCGTTTCCTTTAAAGAAAAAACAAAAAGAGAACCGACTGTAACGCTCTCTCGCACAACGTGTGCCATGACATAATGTGGTGCTTTAACAGTGCAATTTTCGCTTCACCCACTAAAGTTGCAACCAAGGGGAACTCCCTTCTTCCAACCGATGTCGTTCTCCTGAGTTACAAAGGGTTGGTTAATTGGTTAACCTATAAATTCATATTAGTTAAATTAATTATAAGTACCTCAATGTTAAGTATAAACTTACTATATAATATAAAGCTAGTAAAATTTTCTAGCATGGTGCGGCGAGAATTTGATAAGCTTTGTGAGAATTGATATGGTTCAATTTTTAATAGAACTCGTAATGAAAATATAAGAAAAATTAAAAAGATATATTTAGAATCTTATAAAATATTATATGCCCTAATATAAAAAGATTAAAATTAACTTGGTTCAGACTTTTATAAATTAAATCTCAAAATGTAAGAAAAAATAAAATTGTCATAAAACAAGATTATGAGTTATATAGTAATTGTATACCCAAATTTATAAAAGAAAATCATATTTTGACCACACTCGGTTTGAAATAAAAGGTATATCAAATCGTAGATAAAATAAGCACACAATGGTATATTTGAAAGTTCCTAAAACATTATACCCCAAAACTTATTAGAGATGAAAAATAATTTATTTAAAATACTTTCAAATATTTTGAACATGTTAAGTCCATTTATAGTATCAACTATCGACAAAACCATGGGCGAATGTATGTGCAATTGACCTCTCAACTTGTTACCGATAGTGTAAAAATAGATTACATAAATAGTGCTTGAATATATTATTAATGCTCTTATATGGTTATTTGTGTAGTGCTTAAACTCGAGATTTAGAGAACATGAATCATTTTTTTGTAAAAAGAAAACATCAAAAGATGAAAATGTGTATGCAACACTATAATTGGTCTGTAAAAGAAAAGATCAAAAGATGAAAACATCCAAACACATTGGTCTGTAAAAGTTACCATTGATAAATATTGATCATTGATCCTTGAATGATGCCTTTACCCATTCCCTGTTTGCCCTCTAAGCTTCATTGATGTTCTTACTTCACCGAGAGATAACATAATAGATGTGAAAGTTCTTTTACTTGTAGTGTCACCACATGTTGGTCCTAAAATTCTCTTGAAATGTCATAGATTCGATAGAAATGAAGATATGGACTCTAAATGTCACACTAACTAACATTTCTTACTTTTTTATGGAAGAGAAATATATTATTAAAAATGCATCTACTAGTAAATTACTAGATGTTAAGTGTTTCATTACAATTTCATCCAAATATCTAAAATCTATTCTATTGACACCACGTTAAATCTTTTAATTTTGATCTACTACTCACCTAAAGAAAAGATGTCTTTATATCCTCCATCAATTTGTATCTAAATACTGGTCTTCTGTTAAATTATTCATTTTTTCTCTTCCAATTCAACTAAATTGTACTCATGAAAATCCCAAGATGATTTTTCTTCTTTTATGGTCCTTTGATACATCTGTAGCTCTCCTATGAGATCTTGTATTGAACCGAAATCTTGTGGGATGTATAGGTAATTTAATAGATGAATATGCCATCATATATATCTCTTTTGCGTAAATGCATCTAGAAAATAGATCACTCACAAATCGTTGGTACTCTAACTTCGAAGGTTATCTCATGTTAATGACCTCTAAGATAATTTACTGAAAATCATGGTCAACTTACTAAGACTGACATTTCATTAAGTGTTATGCTAAAAACTTTTCAATATGATTAGTAAAGTTTTTTAAAATAAGCAACTCATATATAGGTCTTGTTTTACACACATATATATTTTACTAAGCATTGCGTATGGTGAAAACAACAATGTACAATCAACTTAGTTGATTATTCGTATGCATTCAGTAAAACTTTCATATATATATGTATAGTTGGACACAACAACAATTATCAACTAACAAGCATTCATACTATTAATAATACATTATTTCTTTCATCTACACTTAGTTAATAATTTGAAAGACAAAATTAATTAATTTTAGTGATTACCTATGTCAAGGTTATTAGATGTTTATATATTTATATTTCTTCGAAGTCACATATGTATAGAAATTATCTATTTATCTTGTGTCATTTATGTCAATTTTGAACATAGAAAATTCAAATTATTATTTTCAAAAACAATCTTAATATATAATACGGGTGCCCTTTTTAAGGATATATAGCTGCTTTTTTTCAAAAAGAAAATGAAAGAAAAAGAAAATGACCTGAGGTAATATATTTCTTTTTAGCTTGTTTTTTATTTAAGATCGTATACATGACTTAAAATACATCCTTATGACATATATAACATTTTTTTACATAAGTTGTCTTAAAGGAAGTGATTAAATAATTTGATTACTATATGCTATCCCTTAAGTTAAAGAAACATTTTGTATTAGTAGTATTTTCCAATTGACATTTATTAAACTTATAATACTTCTTAGAAAATAGGTCAGTTTTTTTTCAAATATATATCAATCTAAAGTTAAATTCTAATCGGGTAAATATATTATTAAACCGGATATTGCGGTTACGGGTGATTTGATCGATTTCTTCAATCATTCATTTTTCAATAAAATAATGATATATTATTCCATGATTCGACGACCATGTTTTGTATATTAGTTAAAAATGCATTCATATTATCGATCATGACCGAGGATTGAGCGTATTATTATTATTGAAATTAAAACTATTAAACTATCAATAGATGCAAATTCAGTGATCGATAATTAAAACTTCAATTTGAAATTGTTTATTAAAACATTATCACCGTTACGTGCTAGTCCAATTTCATTTCGGTAAACAACATGCATGTCTATATAAAGGGTTGTAATATGAGACCTCAAACACACAAAACATCAAGTGAAAGAACCCACAAAAGGAACCATGAGGAAAAGCATTATTGTGTTATTGGTTGCTTCCATTTTGGTTGTTGGGTGCATGGGTGATAATGGTCGTGGTCGTGGTCGTGATCGCGGCCGCAGTCATGATAATGATCATGGTCGTGGCCGTGGTCGTGGTGACGGTCGGCTGGAGGGGGGTTTGAAGATGCACTATTACGAGAATCGTTGCGGTTCGTTTTCGGTTGAAAAGACAGTAAAGGATATTGTATGGGGAAAAGTGGCAACAAATCCTTCCTTGGCTGCCAAGCTTCTAAGGCTTCATTATCATGATTGTTTTGTTAGGGTAAGTAATGTATCATATTAATAGCATTTTATGTGTTAATAGTACATCATTTGTTAGATAAAAGGTTATCTAAGGGTGCGTTTAGTCAACCCCAATCTCATTATTGAGTCTAGTAACTATTGATACTGTAGGGATGTGACGCGTCAATTCTGCTGGACCCTACTAAATTAAACGCGACAACAGAAAAGACAGCTGGACCGAACAGATCTATCTCAGGGTATGAGATAATCGACGAAATAAAGACAAAGTTGGAAGCCGATTGTGCCGGAATTGTTTCGTGTGCTGACATTGTTGCTTTGGCAGCTAGAGATGCGGTTTCCTTCCAAGTAAGTGATTTACATAAGTATGTATACATGTACAAAGTGATTTATCTGTACAAATTATGGTCTTATTATCATATCACCATCGAAAATCGCAGTTTCGAAGGGAAATGTGGCCGGTTTTCACCGGAAGGAGAGACGGAAGAGTCTCGTTGGCGTCCGAAGTCGGGCCGAATTTACCGTCAGGGAACGCGAATTTCACAAGCCTCCTAACACAATTCGGAAACAAAGGGCTTAACCTTAACGATCTTGTAGTACTTTCAGGTATACAATGATATATATCAATAAGGGTGTTTAAAAGTATCCGAAAATCCGAAATACGGATTCCGAAATTTTATTTATTCGAAAATTCGGATATTCAAGAAATTCTAGATTCGAATTCGAATAGTGATTTTAAGAATAAAAATTTTGAATATCCAAAAAATTTTTATGAGATATTATTATATTTTATAAAATTTATTAATAATACAATTTTTTTAATTTGGACATCCGAATGGGTACCCGAATAATTTCAGATTCAGATATTAAAATAAACTATTGATATCTGAATTTGTGTATATTACACTACAAGATACACATGTATGTAAATTCTTTTGTTTCTAAAAATAGAATATGCATTGTTTACATTATTCAGATCCGCTAGTTGATCAGTTAGTGAATCATCATAAAGAAAAGTGAAAAGTGGTTCAAAAAATGCATGTTAATAATTCTAAAACCATCTAAAATCATGCATGCAAGCATCTATATACTTCTTTTCACAACATTTCTTGTACGTTATGTAACTAAACTTTTTACATAACTAACTAGGGGCACACACCATTGGAGTCTCACGTTGCGCCTTGGTCTCGAGACGACTCTACAACTTCACAGGCAAAGGGGATGCTGACCCGTCTCTTAACCCGGTTTACGCGCAAACCTTGAGGAAACTATGCCCGATCCCCGTGAACCCAACCACGGTTCTTGAAATGGATCCTAACAGCTCGCTCAGATTTGATTCGGACTACTATCGCGCCTTGAACCAACATAAGGGTCTGTTTGTTTCAGATGCAGCATTGCTCACGGACCGACAATCGGCTAAGGTAGCGAAAGTGTTAGAAAACCCTATGGTTTTCTTTGCTCAATTCGCTCGGTCCATGGTGAAAATGGGGGGTGTTGAAGTTCTTACAGGTGGTCAAGGAGAAGTTAGGAAGAATTGTCGAGTTGTTAATGGTCAATGATAACTATTATTATATATGAGTTAAACTAATTCCTTTATGTTGTATTGTTATGTTTATTTTTGAGTTTTCTTTTTTAATTTGTAACGTCTTTCTAATAATAAGTTCAAGTGTGTTCTTGATCTAAATACTTTGCAAAACGATCAAGGTTTTGTTGTAATTAAGATTGTGTGATTTGTGACATACCCTTGGTTAAAGTTGATCCAATCGACACTTCTTGAGAAACTAATTAATTGATACTAATCATAGTCCACACGAATTTGAGACGAACGCACCTGCAACTCATGAAGAATTGAATCGAAATAGAGAAATGCAGAACGGCTTTAAAGCATATTTGATCAAATATATATGGATGAATTGTGATGACTGAAGTGTAGTATTTTTTTTATTTTTTTTACTTTGTGGTGTTTAAGAAGTTTATAGAAATATCAGTATTTATTTATGTTTTTTAATTATGCTTAAATCTTAGTTAAATTTAAGAAATGATAGAACATAATAGTTCTCGTCCTTATCTTTATAATTTAACTAACAATATCATCTCTTGAACTTCTTTCTCACTTTTTAAAAACCTTACACGTCTCATTCCCCATCTATCCACATTTTAATTAAATAATATTTGTTTATTCTTTTCTAATATATATTTTATTTTTTTTCATCACAACCACTAAATAGTAATACATTTAAAAAAAATATGATGGATGAATAGTGTCCCCTCAAATACAAAGGATGGTAGAGTTTCTCGTAAAGATATAAAGGATGGAAATGAAGATGAGGACAGGGCACCTAATGTAAAAGTAAAATTATACAACTTTTTATGTTTTCTCTAAAGTATTTCTAAAGATTTTGTTTTTCTAGAGACTTAGAGGTTAGAGATTTAGTTAGCAAACCATAACGTTTGGTGGGTTAGATCTTACTATCACCAGATGTCATTTACAGTAAATAAATACATGTACCATTGAAAAAAATAAGAGAAGAAAATAAACCCATTTTGAAAATCTTATCTTAAATTGGGCCGGTCTGGACCCAACCGGCCCTCATCCTGGCTGGATCCTTAAATAAACT
Source organism: Flaveria trinervia (assembly GCA_025506515.1). NCBI lineage: Eukaryota > Viridiplantae > Streptophyta > Magnoliopsida > Asterales > Asteraceae > Flaveria > Flaveria trinervia. The sequence continues at coordinate 89,521,178 of CM046443.1, forward strand.
ATGTGGTCCTCGGCCCAATCTCTCTCAGCCCATATGCTTATGAACTATGAACTTATGAACTATGAAGTATTAACTATGAAGGGTAAATGGGCAACCACATTAAATCATTTCTAAAGTATTTTAGTTTCAGAAACTAATAAGAATTGAATCTTTATAACTTCACATTTAAGTAAATTGTAAAAGTATTTTAGGAGCTTTTTTGTTAAGGATGCTTGTGGTGTTAAGATTAACTTTATATACGTTTATGTGTTATACGCGAAAGTGTTCCAAAAATAAATTTTAAGGTTTGATATTGTTTCGAAATTAAGATTACGGCAATGTTTGGATTGGTATCTAAATATAGGAAAGTTCAAACAAGAACCTTCTTTAATTGCGCAACTCGCAAAACTCATCAAAATTGATGAAAATGTTTTTTGTTCGAATAACATTATTACACATATAGAATATTATGCTCTTGTTGAATATGTGTAAATTCGTAATGTAAAAAAGCTAACACTGGTTTAAGTTTTGTAATAAAAACATCACCAGTGTTAACATTTTTATACTTGCAAGTTTACACATATACATAATAGACCATAATTTTGTATATGTGCAATAAAGTCATTCTAACAAAATAATTATAAATTTGATTGATCTTGACAGATTTTCACTACTTTTTACAATAACACTGGGTTCTCATTTGAACCTTACCCTATATATTCAATATCTTTTTATTTTAATTATGTTATATAAGTTTATAATACCATAGTTGTTGGAGATCTTCAATTTGGAAAGAAAGAATGATTTCATATGAGTTGTAAATAGACAAGTTGTTTAATGAATCAAAAGTTCATGTCAAGACAAACAACTTCATAAAACATGTCAGCGGGTTTAAATTTGTTGGTCATAGCGAGTTCACTCGTTATATTTGTCTTTGTGACTAGTGGCCATTACGTCACTATATTTTTCTTTACTATGGTGAAGGCCGACGTAGGTCCACAAACACTTGAATCAGTTGAAATTGTGAAGATTTTGGATCAAAATGACATATAATCTTGATGAACAAGGAATAACACACAAGAACACAATGAAAATCCTCACTTTAATCCACAAGGATTGCAAGAATATTTTTACATGAAAACCTTCCAATTTTTGGCACTTTTTCAAGCCCCCAAACCCTAATTACTCTTATCCTTATATAGTGAATATAAAATCCACTAATTACACATTAAGCCCCTAGACTTAGACTAATTAGGGAAAATTAAAAATAAACTAAAACATGACTAAAACTAGATTAAATATATTTTGTTGACACAATATATTTATTACAATAAAGATTCTAGTCATAATATATCTTCAACGTCTCATTTTGGATATTTGTCTCAAATGTTTTATTTGTCTTTTATGTTGACTTTGATCATGACATTAATCTTTGTTGACTTAAACTATGTTGATAATATTGATTATCCTTTTCAGACCCAACAATACTCCCCCTTAGTCTATATTATCAACATCTTGAATCTAATTCAGCACCGAGAAGTCAACTAAAGAATGATCTTCAATCCCTCCTAGGTTAAAGCTTTCTGAATCTCATCAAAATCATTTTGCAGCCATAACCATTAACAAAACAACACCCAAGCAGCCTCTAACCTTTACAAAACAGCCTAGTTGTTATTCATTCATTTCACTCGGTTGCACACTTGTTCAAACAACTTCCCTACTGCATTTATCCAAACGATTTGCACCCATCATAAACCAAAACATCCCAAAAGTGCAACCCCTTTCAGCCCTTTGCATCGATCATATCATCACAACTACAACAACCACCAAATCACCTCTATCCGTAGCCACAATCTAACGCCCTCAAACACCTCTTAACCATATATGTGTAGACTCTAAACCTTTGTGCAACCCTCAATCGAACCAAAACAACCCCCTGCAACCATCACTCAATAATCACCAGCAACAAAATAGCTGCAAAATCACCCGTGCTCACATTTTAACATTCACAGACAGCCCATACATCCTGTTGCAGCCTCTAATCAAACCATTTACTTACACTTGTTGCAGCCTAGCTCACCAATATCAAACAAACAACAAGCAATCATAACATAAAATCCTCCTGCAACCTTTTCAACACAGCCTCTATGCAGCCCAAAATCTCAACAAAAACAGCCCCAGCCATCCAACGCACCAAAAGAATCAACAAACAACATCACAAATCAGCATCCTGCTTTACAAACAAAATTTTTACAACATGCCATACTAAACCATATCAGCCTCAAACCTCTTGCAATAGCCCCTCTCCTATTATATTCACAATAAACCAGAAGCTGCTGCAGAATCACAATAACATAATTCAAGTTATTATTTCTAAACTTGCTTTTGACCTCACCATTCTCATCATCACTCAAGCAGCCTCTAAATGGCTATGAATTTGGCAAAACAATAGCCCACATCTAGAAGCACTCAATCTAAACTAAACAAATCTTGAGCAGCCTCTTGATCATCTATATCATCTCAAACAGCCCTCAAAAGCCTCAAACCACCTAAAACCTCATCAAACAATACTCAAAACAGCCTATAATCAGCCCAAAATAAAATCCTAAACAACCCCTTCAACATCGTCTTAATGCAGCCCCTGCACGAATCAGATCAACCCCAAAACACCACAAAACTCATCATCAATAACAAACCCCATTCAATCAACCTCATAACCCTATTCAACTCATTCTTAACCCCATTTCTTATCCAAAGCACCATTAACCTTAACAAAATGCAACCTATTACCACTTGCAACTCAACCAAAACCACACATTTGTGCATCCCATAATCCGCACAAACACACTGCAGCTTCTAAACATTTTTTTAACTCAACCTCACCAATCTCAATAACACAACAACTACAGCAGCCCGAACCAAACCACTAGCAGCCCCCTATTACCAGCATTATCCTTCACCAAACAGCCCATGTCCATACTCAATCAACTTCTGCAGCCCTGAACCACCCCCTCACAAGCACACTCACATTCACTACCATTCATAACCAAGCAACAACCACACCTGCAGCACCTAGTTTGTCCAAATACAAACTTAGCAACCCACAAACCACGATAACCCTTATCATCACAAACCCACAACCCTACACCCTGCAGCCTATGTTCATGCTCAATTAGACAGCTTGTTGTGAAATATCGGCCCATTCTATGCCTTCGTAACAAAACCAACCCTTGTTGCGCCCCTGCGCCCTTGAACCGTTGTTCCTGCGCCACTACTACCACACCAACTCGTTGGTATGCCCCCGCAATCTACTCAGCTCACAAAACGTCATTTGATTCCTTGTACTTCCTTATGATCGAACGAGAAGGAAAAGGGAGATGAGTGTTGAGATTGTAATCGATTCTGATTTGGAGATCGTTAGTTGAAGTGTAATCGGTTGTGTGTTTGAAGGAGTAAACCGGTTGTGGAGTTTTGATTTTGATAGGACTTAGGAGTGAAGAGGGAACCGTTTAAGGAGTAGAAAACGTCAAACCGGGGTTGTGTTAATAGAATTCTTGAAGATCAAATGAAGCAGAAACATATGTGTGTGTTCGTGGGTGTGAAACAATAACAAATCTTCACATTTGATTCAAGATGGATCTCAATTAGGCTCTGATATCAAATTGTAGGTCCACAAATACTTGAATCAATAGAAATTGTAAATATTTTGGATCAAAATGACATATAATCTTGATAAACAAGGAAGAACACACAAGAACACAATGAAAATCCTCACTTTAATCCACAAGGATTGCAAGAATATTGTTTACATGAAAACCTCCCAATCCTTGGCTCTCTTTCAAGCCCCTAAACCTAATTACTTTTATCCTTATATATTGAATATAAAATCCACTAACTACACATTAAGCCCCTAGACTTAGACTAATTAGAGAAAATTAAAAATAACCTACAACATGACTAAAACTAGATTAAATATATTTTGTTGACACAAAATATATTTGTTACAATAAAGATCCTAGTCACAATATATCTTCAACGTCTGGTCTCGGGTCTCTGTCTCAAATACTTTATTTGTCTTTTCTATTGACTTTGATCGTGGCGTTAACTTTTGTTAATTTGAACTATATTAATAACATAGACTATCTTTTTCAGACTCAACAGCGGAGGCAGAGGTAAAGAACATTATCATGGTGGTGCTAGCAAGTTTCATAAGAACCCCGTTTTAATCAATTGTGATTTAAAATGGACCCAAAATAACCCATTAGAAAAATAAAAATTACCGGAATCAACCCATTTGACCATTTGTTAAAGATGGGTTCATGGTGTAGTTTCATTCAATTCACAATATGGATAAGATTAGATAACTGCTAAAAACTTGTTCATTAATTATTAATAAGAGTTTTGTGGTGAAAGGTGTGTTCCTTGGGTTCAAATCTTACGATGTATAAATTTGATAATAAAAATTGTTGTTTAAAAAAAAGTATTAACCCAGGTTCCGACTATATTATACTTTTACATTATATGTATAATTATTATATCTTCTAGATCCATTAAATATGTTTACAATGGTTTTAAAAAGCGTGATATGTATCGAGGCAATAGGTGTTGAGCCGAGCAACACACAAAAGCGCAAAGCATTTCATACGAAAGGAACAATGTATTTATATATTAAAGAATTATATTTCTTTTAGGTTCTTCGCACCTAGTACTCAAAATTTAAGTACGAATATACTTGTATGTATAATTTAATATATAAATAACCTATATGTGTAACCTAAAATACTATATGTACAATATGTTGATTCACGAAATCCTCCGGTGTACATGGCGTGCCTCGTACCTGCGCCTCCAAAGTTTTTTTCCTTACACCTCAGGTGCACTTCTTGTTCACCTTGCGCCTCGAGCAGTCAATAACCCCTTGGGTGTGCCTCACCTAGGCGCGCCTCAAGTGCGCTTTCTAAAACCTAGATGTTGACGATATCTTAATGCAACAGGATGGTTCAAACATTGAAGATGATAAGATCTTAATATGTTCTCTCTTGGTAAAAAATGCTTTGTTTGACCGCAAAAGTCAAAGCCTTGACATGTTATGGTTACAGAAAATACATATAAACTGAACAAGATAGAGCACCATAGTTACATACATGTGAGCTTACAGAATCAATCCTCCAAAACAGTAAACTGTATCCGGCTGAAAGTCAAATTAATGTCCCCTAACCATAGTCCATAGATCACTTGATTTGTTCAGATCAAAAATCTAAGGCAGGCTGCGGCTATTATTTCGACATAAGATTGTCTATTGCTGATTCCGTATCTGAAAACACAAGCTACAGAAAGGTTAATTGCAGGGGTCAAACTCAACTACAGTTGACTGAAAACTTAAGTTTCATTTTCTGTTTGAACATGCAACAGGGTTTCAGTCATATCACAAATAGACTGGTTAAGTCGGTGTTAATTTGACTGAGTTCAAAGAGATATTGAACACCTAATGCATAGTAATTAAACCAACATCGGTTATAAACAAATTTTCCGAGGAAATTATAAATAGGATGTAAAATTAGCATTTTTTGATAGTCTTTTAAAGTGTATTTCTTTAACTGTAAGCTGGAGATATAGATTCACGGTTCATATTCGTAGAAGCAGCAATATTTACCCTTTAACGAGTCAAATCAAAAAGTTCAGCTAAAAGGGTAATGAGTCAAATAAGTTGAAAACACCCAAAAATTTTCTTTTAATTCATACATCCTCATGTAATTCGTTTTATTCAGAGATTTAGGTTGTCATTAACTTATCGTAATAATATATGTCTTTTAGTATCCACGGTTTAAAATAGACAAGAGTGTTGGCAGGTCAACCCAATCCAGCCCACCTTGTTTCAACCCGTACAAAAGAGACTGTTTCGACTTCCAACCCACCTAACACATAGATGACTGCATCAAATTAAAACATAGGCTTGTGATCTTTTTACAATAAATGGAACATATGAGAAATATTACCTAAGAATCAACGTTTGAGAGTTGAGATACTCTTTCTATTTCTTTGATAATAAGTTCCTTTTCCTCTTCAAATTGGTCATCCTCACCGCCTAAAATAGACATGAGCATATGCACAAAAAAACTAAGACAGTAGAAACAAACTCGCAAACAACTTTAGATGCTCTATGCAAAGTTGGATTTATTGAGATTAACATTTTGTCTCTAACAGCTCAAACAGATGGATTAAAAAAGTTCTTACAATTAAGAGGTTCGAAGGCCACCCAAAGTGCATTATTTATGCATAAATTCTCTTAAATCACTTTATTCATTAAACTAGATTCTTATTGAAATATATAACACCTATCATCTTGTCTAACACTATTTTTTAAAAAGATTACCATTTCCAGAAAGAAACTGTTTTCGATCACCTGACCCTTACATTTTACCCGTTCTGCCCGAACCCAGTTTGACCCATTACCCAAGCCACCCCGCCCGCCAATTTTGTGCCTCTAATGCATAGTAACATACATTAAGCTAATGTACCTTTTCCAGCAGATAGATTGTTTAGCAATTCCAGCAATCTTTCATGGTTCTTTGCTAAAATAACTTTTATTTCTCGAGGCTTGTTTGGGTTGGCCACAAATATCTGCATAGAAAAGATTATAAACCAACAGAATATGAACACTTATGAATCCTATTTGTCTAATCAGAATGTAAATGATGAAATGAAACATGGAAGTTTTTGTACCTTAAAAATGTGAAATGCAGAGATCTGGATGTTTTTGCTTGTATCCTGTCAGAAACCATAACAAAACAGAGACCGTAATCTTAGAAGTGATGACATCATGACAGTTGGGAGGAAATTGACAATCAAAATATGCACCACTGAAAGTTGTTTCCTTTAATTCATAATGTGTGTATTACGCATGTATGTACATGTGTATAGATGTATATATGTGTACATATGTGTGTATGTATTACCTTTAGCAACGTCATCATGACTTTAAAGTGCTGAACTTCGGCAATGTATTTTTTCATTATATGAGAGCTTGGAGGCTCCAAAAGGAACTCTGACAAAAGCTACCATTTAAAACGATTCATTCATCAGTTTTCTTATTTATTTTATCATCAAACACGTGAGCCACAAAGATAAATATACTAAACTGTTGAGCAACTGACCTTCAAAGACTGCCTTCTTGTCACATAATTACTAGAGGTTAAGAGTTTTTCATAACGCTCAAAGAACTGCAATGATGTCAAAGAACGGAATCATTTTTTAGGCCAATATGGTATACAAACGTATGTAATATCATATTCTGTAATCCCTCATATGGAATGAAATACATGATATAACAATAATGTAAATGACCTAATGCTTCTCCTCTTATAGAAAATCCAAATAACACTTATTTACTGAATTTGTCCATTTACGATATAAGCCTAAATATAAGACACAAGTCATATTGTGGTTGTTCTTTTTCTTTTTTGTCATCGTAGTTGTTAAATTTAATTTTAAATTTCACACCATTATGTTTAAATATATACTTCACAAAATTAATCATATTCCAACAAATTTTTGAGAATCTATACATACCATAAATATAAAGTAATAAAAGGAAATTCATAGTTAATTAGTGTTGAAACAAAAAAGAAAGAATGAAACCTCATCATAATGAGAAGTTAAGAATTCAGATACTTCAGTGGGATGTTTGGTGAGCACATCCTGCTTAACAGTTTATAATAGTACGTTAGAATCAGCATGCAACATAGCTTAAATGTAATTTGTACATGATTTTTCACCCAACGTTCAACAATTTTGACTCGAAGATCTGACCTTAAAGGTGGAAAATGCATCAGAAGCAACATCGAAGTTAGCAAGCTCCACATACTTGAAAAAAAGTTCGAAGCTTGGTGACTCCAATAAATATCTGAAACGGCATTATTAAAATCCAGTTTATTGTTTTCTGCTCAAAACATACCAAGATTTTGCAAATAATATTTGTCCTTAAAAAGATATCTACAAAATAATAAAAACATCAATTTCTTACTTTGCAAGAGTCGGAAACTTGATGCATTCCCTCAGCATGTTTCCACAATTTAAGGCGATCTCCTTGTTATCATACCTGTTTAATATTCGTAAAAGTAAGCTTCTTGCACCCCTCAAAAATAACTTGGTAAAGAATTACAAAACCAAGTGAAAATAATAAATATTCTAACATGCATGGGAAAATAAATCGACAAAATGAAAATGAAAACCAACTTATCGTACCCTGCAACCAGGAAATCTAATAAGTCTGAATGATTCTCCACGAATTGCACACAACAATGAGTTGATCCAACCTTTTGCTTCAATAGTATGGACCAACATTGCACTAAATCTTTTCTTGTCTACATCAAAAGAAAGATGCGATCATATGTTGATAAATATAATAGCTGAATATATAAGAAAATAATGTCATAATTACTCACCTCCCACCCGAGTATAGGTAATTTGTGAAAGAAAAGAGCAATAACATCCTCTTTACAGATTTCTAGAGCCAATTGTGTAATTTGATCCACATTTGGTTCAACCTCCCCGTCTCCTAAAAGCATAACTTTCATTGCACCAAAATTCTTCTCAACTTCTTCTAGTGCCTGTATGTACTCACAAACATATTTGCATATTAGTCCTGAAATTTGAAAAGTGCAACACCCATGTGTTCAAATAAATGAATATTTGTCATAATTTACAAATATTAAGCCTTTCTTACAAATCAGTTTTAGTATTTAGCTAAACAGATTCACATTCTGATCATCTAACTATTTACGGGCCCAAAACAAAACTCGATTATCAAATAACACAATTATTTATCTATCCGTTACTAACCTAACTAAATAGAGATGCACTCTCGTTCACAAAATGTAACTCCTTATTTGCGAAAAAAAACTGTTCTTTTGTCTAGTTAGTCTACTAATCCATGAAATAAACAAAATTTGCTTACATCCCAAACAACTCATCATCTGATTATAACAACTTCAAAGAAACGTATCACTCACATAATCACTTATAAAACACGCGCTCAAAGTGCCCACTATGTTCATTAACATGTGTGCGACCTTCGCTTATATAAGGATAAAAACCATGAAAATGCAAGCCTTTTCCCCAAATGGATAGTCTAGCTCTTGTTACATATAACTAGCCGAATAACATACTAACATTACATATGCATATTAAACAAAATGTAGGTATACATACAAAAACTCGTATGCATATCTATGTATCTATTTCAAAAGGGCTTCTTTCCCTTAATCAGATATATGATATATCTAGAACAAACTTCTCCTAAACATATCAAGACCCTTTGAAACAAACACCAACATAATTGAGTAAAGTACCTAAAATTCCCAACAAATTGTCAAATCAATTCACCAAAATTGAAGAGTCGCATTTCCACAATAACATCTCAAAATCAAACAACACAAAAGGGTATGGAGGATTAGTACAAACCTTTTCAAGTGATTTAACCTCGACAACAGTTTTGGTGTCGAGGGCCATCAGGCTGTCTTTGATTGCTCTGGCGAGTTCTTGAGGGGTTTTAGGCCTCAAGGCCTTGAAGAAGGAGAACGACATCGTTTTCGGTTGATCAATCGACGATCAACGATGAATCAATGGAAAATATGAAGTGGGTATCGATGGAAAATGGTTATTGTAGGATCCACCTGATCAGTGAGAGCAGAAATTCGCAGCTAACCCGAAAATGGTGATGCCTAGCTAATTAAAGCCTGTTTCTTTCTTCTATTGACATGCCAACAACTATTTTGTATTTGTTTCAACCCATTACATTACATTGTTTTAATAATTTCACTTGTTTTTTAATCTAAAAGTGAGACACTCTTTATAAAACTTTAGAAAAACATGAAGGTTTAAATCCTCATATATGATTGATCAGTAGTTAGTATAGTTTTAGAGAAGACGCATATAGGATACCATTTTTAAATAAAGATAGTTTTGAAAATGATATTAAATCGTATTAAACACTGCTTGTTGTGATACATTAAACCATAATAAATGGGCGTATTTGAAATCCAAAAAAACCAAAATTGCATCTATGGGAAAATAATAATGTGTGTTCTAACATATTTTGAACATAACAAAAAATCAACTAGGATAACTCCACAACCATACGATGTCGCTACCGTTGCCGAGCCACCATCACGGCCTCCCGCCACTGTAACTTGCAAGAATATGCTACAATTTACACTCCTAGCCATATGCATCTCCGGGATCGTGACTTGGAAGTTGCCGGAACCCTTTCATTGATGTCTAAAGCCTAACCAGTAGCATCACCAAGAACCTATCGTCGCCGCCTTACCTGGTACCACACACTTTGTACGTCACATTCAACCAATCAAGGGTCACCATCAAAATCCAATCAACCACCATTATCACCTTTGTAGATGTTATTACCCCAAATTGACCCTTTTCTTGCCATTAAACATGGGTTGCAACCATTGAAAAACTAAACCGTCGTCGTTGGTTCTATCTCACCGCCGTTTGACCACCGATTAAGCGAAAAGAAGGGTATACCACCTTTTGCCACCATTCAAACTTCAGATTAGTTCATAGATCAACTCAATTGATGGGTATGTGCTCAACTTAAAAAGATTAAATTCATATGGTAAAAACCTAAAAAAAGTTACTATAACACCATAGTTTCTTTTTAATATATAGTTTAATGGGATTAAATTGTAATTTTGTTACAAGTATAATTGATTATGATTATAATTAATATTCTTGCAACAAGGATATTAAAAGACTTTTATAAATACTAGTTGGTGGGACTCGCGCTATGCAGCATGATTATAAAAGTAGAAAATTTTAACTTTAATGATTTATATGTTAATATAAACCACCTGAAAAAAATTGTGCAAAACGATAAAAAAAGTTTAATAGAAAAAATACTATAAAAAATAAATACCTCAAAACAGAATAACAAATGCGTAAATGGTGACTTATTATAATCAACGAGCTATATTGTAAATTTGTTAAAAGAATATTTGATATAACTCAAATGCTTATATATAAAACTTAATAAAAAGTTTAGATGATTTAACATAAATTTGATATAACTTGATGTCTTAAGTATAAAATTTTAAAAAAAAGTTCAAATGAGTAAATATAAATTTAAAATAACTCAAAGTGCTTAAGTATAATATTTTAAATATACAAAATGAGTAGTTATCAATTTTATATAAAAAGAGAGGGAGAGAAAGCATTATGGTTAGTTTCAAAAATCCCTAAAAGATTACATGTAAAATTGTAAAAAAAAGTTTAAAGAAAATTTTTTATTGTGGTGACCTTCACTACTTATAATCTTTTATATTTCTTATATATAATGATGTGTTGGTTGTTATCGAGCCTCCTTTTTGATCTGTTTTAAGCACTGATATATTTGGGTATTATTAATATTATTATAATCATGTAAATATTTAGTAATTATATACATAAGTGTTTAAATAAAATATATAATATATAATGTATTAATTAAGATAAATGTATTAATAGGGGCAAAGTAGGAACTATTGTATATAGCACTTGTACATTATGTTTACAAATTTTATATTAGATGTCTTAAATTTTGAGTAAAATTACAAGTGTGTCATACCCAAATGATTTATATAATAGCATATAGATAATATAAATAATAGATTATTATATCATCATTGTTATAAATATATTTAGTAATTATATAGTTAAGTATTCAAATAGAAAAATACTTATTTATAATAATAATAATATAATAATAATATAATTATAATAATAATAATTATTATTATTATTATTTATATTATTATTATTATTATTATATTATTATTATTAGAGTATTTAATACTTTTATAGTTAAGTATTCAAATAAGATAATGCTTATTAATAAATTTAGATGTGTAGATACATATGTACCTAGATTCTGAGCTTAATGTAAAATGTCTTTATTGTCTTACACATATGTAATAAAATGGGTACTTAATGAAATACAATGTGTGGTTGTACTTATAATGTTGAATATTTCATTGCTTAGTATGTAATAACGCTTAATGAACTAACTATATAGGTTTGTGGTTGTTTGAATAGATCTAAGTCAAATAATGATTGTGAAACATATTCAAACTTAATCATATAAAGTTCTCATGCGAATGGCCCATGCTAATGGACCATACGCATGAATAACTTCATGCTAATGAACCAGTCGCACGACTGAACCAGGAGACTGGATCAGTCGCATGATTGTAACATGAGATTGGCTCAGTCGCACGACTGAACACTCAGTCGTGCGAATGGATAAACCGCATAACTCAATCGCACGACTGAACCATGCAAATGGTTCAGTCGCCCGAATGAGAAACCCTAACCTATAAATACCACTTAAATCGTGGAAAAACACAACACTTCGAAAACCTACGTACTAAATCGTACCCTAGCCGTCTAGAGACCTCTAAGAACCTGTTCCAAGTTCATAGATCGCACTAGATCGATTACCAATCGTTCTTACGTTATGACAAAATATTACGGTTTTCTTCTTCGATGCGGTTAGCAGAAGTTAATCACCCTCCGATCCTTCCTCCTCGCGTGCTCTGTTCCAATGTATTCTACCGCATCCCCCTTTCTTCTCACTGATAACCATCATATACCTTCAATTCTTATTTGAATATGTCTGAGTTCGTTGAAGGCTATGGAAGAAGCTGTGCACCTGCAAGATAAATACTTTGACGAAGCGTTCCGGTGCTACTGTATTTGAACAATCACTTCGTATCTGATTTATCATATTAGCATCCAAATCATCAAAGATGCGGGTATTCTGATCATTTCGATGTTAATGATCCGGAGTTTCGATCAAATTCGATGTAATAAGGTATTAAGGCAAGTTATGGAGTCTGATTCTTAAATTAACCCGATGAAATTCAATTCACGTGGATAGATATTGATGTCTTCTTATATCGTTCTTATTCTATCATGATTTGTTGATGTCTGATTTACTTTGGATATTCAAAGAGATACTAATGATTAATTGTATCTGGGAATATATCATGCCTTCAATTTTATGTTGAAATAGATCTCCTTAAATCGCGCACACAAATTGTTCGATCATATGCCTCAACATATGACGTTAAGGATTTGAGGCCTCTTAACGACAGAGTTCTTATAAAGGTAATATGCTTTGATAATTTTGAACAATTGATACAATCATGGACGTCATTTAGCATCGACATTCATAGATGTTAAAGGGAGTGATGTTCTTAACTTTTCATTTGCTTTACTTCTAGGTTTTAACTTTCTGGTGTTTGGAAATGAAGTTGTATACATGTTTAATAAATAATAAGAACATGGGCTTAACATTTCTTTTTTCTACTGAGAGTTTTAACTTTATGGTAAATAATGAGGATTTTTTACCATAAGCTTGGTTCATTTCAACTTTGAAGTAATGTGGCATATTTGGTTGTGATGCAGACACTAACATCAGGGCATGATGTAATCCAAAGATGACCCTAGTCCCACATGGTCAAGCAAGAGGATTGATCAGGTTTATTTCATCACATATGATTTTCAAACAATATCTATTTGCACAAATTATAAGGTGTCCTTGGTAGAAGAGCAGCTGAAGAAGTGATCTTCGGTGTGAATGAGGTAACTTCTAAGGATAGGTGTAACAACTAATCACGGGTCTTGCCAAACAGGTAATGATCATGAATTCTGTTAATTAATGAAATATATAATATTGACTTCATTGACTTTGCACTTTATAATATTTTGTGGAAAAAGTCCTTGAAAGAAAAGGATTATCTACCTGGAAAACAAATAGGTTGGGTGAAGAATAAAACACTCGGATGGGTTAGGTTGATACACCAGGACTTTTTATCTTAATTTACTTTTTCTAATGTTTACAAATGATATGTTATATCATATGTGATTTAAATTATAGTTTTTTAAATAATGCTATATTTTGTCTTTTTAAATAAAGCAATTTGAGAAGGCTTAGCACTTGAGTACGCTTTAGGTGGCCTTCTATGAGTTCTACACATTGCAACTGTTTTCTTTCTTTGATTCTTTGAACTACACAGAACATAAAATTTTTTGATTTTTAAAACCTGTGGTGTGTAAAGAAACTCAAATTAGCATATCTAACCTTCAAAACTTAAACAATTACCCTTGAATATTTTATTTGAAGTAGTGCACAAACTAAACTGTTATTTAAAACTTCATGTTGCTCATGGTGATGTTTCTTTATACTTGAGGACAAGATGAAGTGTCATGCATTACCATCTATGGCAAAACTGGATTCACATATACAAGCTTCATGGGAAATTCTTAAGAGTACTATTGCAACTGTGGGGACATAACTAAGAAAGAGACGATGATAAAGTGAATGATATTAATTTCATATCAAATATCATTTGGATGACTTTCAATCCGTTAGAGTAGCTATCAATGCTTATCTTGAATATTTAATATGCAAACCTTTCATTTTGTGTGAGGAGAGCTATTAGTTGGCCTAAATGTCAATTTTGCTAATCTCTTTAGTTAGTAATTCATCAAGAATTTGAAATTTGAGACTTATATTCGATAGGCTAATCTTTTTGTTGATGTTAATTTGTGATTCATATTAAGAATCACGTATAGAGGTCAGCGCGTTGAAAATCCGTATTTATTTTAATGGCATCGATTATATTCTTTTCAAAACAATCATGTATAAAATGATATTTTATGTTGATGTGTTTAGTCTTAAGGATTTTTAGTAACGACTATTGCTGCAGAATTATCAACAAAAATAGGGGTGTTAGAAAATTGCAAACCATAGTCTCGCATCTGTTGTTGAATCCAGATGATTTGAGAACAGCAGCTTGCCACAACAACATACTCAGCTTCACAAGTTGACAACGCAACAGATGTCTACTTCTTACACTGCCACGTGACTAATCTTCTCCCAAATAATTGACAACCTGCTAATATAGATTTGTAATTCATCTTGCAGCCGCCATAATCCGAATCGCTGTACGCGGTTAGCTCAAAGTCATCATCATGAGGATACCACAATCCAAGTGTGGGTGTACCCTTCAGATAACGGAATATCCTTTTAACCCCAATAAGATGGTTAACTTTTGGTTTTGCCTGATATCTTGAACAAAGACACGTTGCATACATGATATCAGGTCTTGAGGCAGTGAGGTACATGAGGGATCCAATCATTCCTCGGTACATGGTGGCATCAACCAGATCACCATTCTCGTCGGGTGCTACATCATGGTTTGTAGCAAGTGGAGTCCCAGCTGCGAAAGCATTCTCCATATTAAACCGACTGAAAATATCCCCGACATACTTGGTCTAATGTAGGAATATCCCCTTTGATGTTTGATCCACCTGTAACCCAAGAAAGAACTTCATCTTCCTATGGCACTCATTTCAAATTCTACCTTCATCACTGCTTCAAATTCTTTACATAGTTCTTCGTTCTTGGAACCGAAGATTATCTCATCAACGTAAATTTGAACCAGCAGCAGATCATCATCTTTCTCTTTGATGAACAGTGTACAGTCAATTACACCTCTGCGAAATCCGTGTTTCACAAGGTGAGTTGAGAGTTTTTCATACCATGCTCTCGGTGCTTGATGAAGCCCATAGAGAGCCTTATCTAGTTTGTAAACTCTGTCCCGATAATATGGATCCTCAAATCCTTTGGGTTGACTGATATACACTGTTTCTTGGATTTCACCATGAAGAAATGCACTCTTTACATCCAATTAATAGACTTTAATCTTCATGTAAGATGCATAGGCTAGGAAGATACGGATGGCTTCCATTCTCACCACAGGTGCAAATACTTCATTGTAATCTATTCCCTCGACCTGTCGAAATCCTTGAACTACAAGTCAAGCCTTGTTCCTGATGATGACACCTTGGTCATCTTTCTTACATTTCAAGACCCATTTGGTGCCAATGACCTTAGCACCTTTAGGTCTATTTACCAGTGTCCATACACCTAACTTCTTGAACTAAAGAAGTTCTTCTTGCATGGCACTCACCCATGCCTCATCATTTAGGGCTTCACTCACGTATTTTGGCTCGAACTGAGACACAAAGAAACGATAAGCACCATCGTGAAGGTATCCTTTCTCTATTATCAAGGCATAATCAGCTGAATACAACTGATTTCTAGTCTAAACTCCTGATCTTACATCCCCAGTGACATTTTCCAAAGGATGATAGACATTTAGACATGATCCAGGAGTGGTGGGAACAACTACCTCAGAATCAAGATTATGAACATTTGGTTTAGTATCTGAGGCAGTAGGAGTGTGAGGTTCTAAAGACTCAGAGGCATCAATGTCAGATGCTTGTAGACTTGCAGTAGGAGGAACCTGTTGCTTCTGAGGGTCCTGATCCTTCTCCACGGCTTTATCGTCAGAGGAAGAGTCACTTACTTTGAGTGCTCCCCCAGAGTTGGTAGATGAATCACCTTGTGAGCCAGATGATGTAGATTCCTAAGATGGTATGTTTAGAACATCAACATCATCTTTGCTGCTAACTCATCATTAGACGTGGAGAGAGGGATGTTGAAAGACTTGAAGAATCCATTATAGTCGAAAAAGAAAGCGGGACCTTTTCCAGCTGGTGGGGTGGTGTATCTCTAAACATCAACGTTACACCACACCTCTACTTGACCCATTGAGTTGTTGTAAACTCTCTTATTCAGTATGCTGTATCCTAGAAAGATGCCCTCTTCTGCCTTCTCGCTAAACTTCCCATCCTGAGTTTTTTTAGCAACGTGCATGGTGCTCCAAACGGTTCGAGATACTCCAGATTTGGTTTACGTCGTTGAAGTAACTCGTAACATGTCTTTCCATGACGTTTTACTACCAGAACTCGATTTAGCGTGTAACACGCATTGGCTACCGCCTCATTCCAAAATTAGATATGCAGTTTCGAGTCTGCTAGCATTGTGCGTGCGGTCTCTATTAAGCTGCGGTTCTTTCTCTCAGCAACCCCGTTCATATGAGGAGTGTAGGTGGAAGTGAACTGGTGCACAATTCCCTTTTCTTTGAAGAAAGCCTCCATCCATTGGTTCTTGAACTCGGTTCCGTTGTCTGAGCGTACTTGTCTCACCTTTAGCTTGTAGAGAGACTCCAGTGTAGTTACTAATTCTTTGAATGACTCAAATGTTTCTACTTTTGATTTAAAAAACATCACCCAAGAGAATCTTGAGTAGTCATCGGTAACTACATAGCAGTACAAGTCGCATGCGATGCTCCTTGTACTTACTGGACCAAACAGATCCATGTGAAGAAGCTCAAGAGGCAGTTCTATAGAATTAACTTTCTTTGCCTTATGAGACTTCTTTGTCTTTTTTCCTTTTTTGCAGGCGACACAAAAATCTGGAAGCTAGAAGTTTTTGACATTGACTCCTCGCACGAGATCATTCTGGATCAAGTGGTTCATCTTCCGTGGATTGATGTGCCCCATTCTCCTACGCCAGGAGATTGAATCCTTCTCAGTAGCTTTTACAGGAAGCACTATACTTGATGATCCCTTGTTGAGGCCTTCGATAGATCCAAGACATAAAGGTCATTATATCTTGAGGCTGACATTAAGACTTGGTCCTCCGGGATCACATAGTCCTTTTTCAGGACATAGCACTTTTTGTTATCAAAAACTACCTTAAAACCCTTGTCACAAATTTAGGACATAGAAAGTAAATTATTTTGAAGCTATTGAATGTAGTTTACCTTATCAAACTTTACTTTTTGGTTCCCTACCTCCCCTTGAGTTGTGATGTACCCTCCTTTGTTTCCAACAAAAGAAACATGACCTCCTTTTATTTGTTTGCCGTTTGATAGGAATGCCCGGTTTCTAGTCATGTGGCTTGATGCCCCGCTATCTATAATCCATGTGTTTGTTTCAACACTGTAGCGAACACCCTACACATTCAATGAAAATGATTAGTTGAGGTTAAGGACCCCAAGCCTTAACTGGCTTGGGTGACCCAGATGCATCACACATCATAAATTCCACCTATTGACCTTTTGAAGGTGAGGGAAGATCTATGGTCTTCTTATTCTCATTATCAGATTCATGGATAGATTTCTCTTTCCATATGCCAGTCTTATGCAAGGCCTGTTTGTGATAAACAGACGATTGGTTGATAGGTTGAACTTTAGGTTCACTGACTCTTTTGGATGGAGTCATGGATCTTCTTTTGGAAGAGCTTACTTAGTGTCATAAAGTTCAACCTTAATCTTTGGCGTCTGCTAATAAGGACAATAAGACGCAATGTGTCCATACTTTCCACAGTTGTAGCATGATCTGCTTTCAACTTGACGATTCACCTGTTTCTATGGAGAAATGTGGGGCACACATGTGACATTGTTTTGTTTGGGTTTTGACATTTCTAGCTTAGATGTTTTATCTGGTTTAACAAAATTAATTGATTGAACATTTTTAACATCTTTACCTTTTTGTTTCTTTGGACTTAGACATGAAACACGTGGGGGGTTAACATGTTTGGTCTTTTTGGGTTCAGAATTAGACTTGGTTGACCCAGACTTAACTTTAACCTTTTCAAAATGTTCGTCCAAATTTACACAAGACATTTTACCTTTTGATTTTGTAGTGGTATCCTTTTGTTTAGTGACAGATTCATTTGGTTTACATTCAGAATCTGGATCACTTACAAGAGGAGTGGACACCAGATGATCCTTGATTGGGTTATTATTTATTGGTTTTGACAGGATCAGCGATCACAAGTTTGATGTATTAGAGTTCAAAGCAACGGAATAAGAACAGGAATTAGACAAATTGTAGCAAGAGATCGATGTTTGTATGCATTAAGAGCACATACGATTATAGCGAGGGAATATATTTCTGATTCATGGAATGTTTATAGATATGGAATAATTCTAATCAAATCATTCAAATCATTCATCATATTACAATAGGTTGCCACTCCTTATATAGAGTGCAACAACCACTGCCGTTATCACGGAAAGTGACAACTGGCAGATCTATTACAAAAATAACTAAATCTTAACAAACTACTGAAATGTTCACAACTACTGAGAACATATCAGAGTGTTAAGTACAGAATATAAAACTACTGATTAGAAACTACTGAAACTACAACGACTGAAGAACAAGCTCTTCAGTCGTTTTACAAAACTACTGAAACTAGAAATATAAAACTACTGATATCACAACTACTGAAGAAGTACTCTTCAGCAGTTGTGACAAACTACTGAGGCTTTAGTACTTGATCTTCAGACTTTGACCTTCAGATGTTTCATCAGCTGATGACTTCAGTAGATATCATCAGCTGATGTCTTCAGTCTTTGTCTTCAGACTTTGTACATCAGTTGTTGATCTTCAGCACTTGTAAACTCTTCAGCTGTTGTACTTCAGTACTTTGGTCTTTCAGCTTCAGCTCTTGTGTTCTTTAGCTGTTCAGCTTCAATACTGTGTTCTTCAGCTGTTCAGCTTCAATACTTGTGTTCTTCAGCTGTTCAGCTTCAGTACTTGTGTTCTTCAGCTGTTGTACTTCAGCACTTTAGTTCTTCAGCTGTTGAAGTCTTCAGCACTTGATCTTCAGCTATTGAAGTCTTCAGCACTTGTCAAACTGCTGATGAAGCTTTCAGCAGTTGTTGTGATACCATGTGGGACTTAGAGGTTTTCTGATCTTGGCTCATTGGTTCTTTTGGTCCAACAAACTCCCCCTGAACCAATGCAGCCAAAACCTCTAAATTATTTATTATCCCACTTATTGTTGGCAAAGTGTTGGTCTTTTTCCTTCTTGATCAGTAGAGAAGATGACCCATGTAAGCTCCGGCCTGGGAAGAAATCTCAGATATTTGTTTGGCAGGGTATGAATGGGAACTCTGTTTTGGGGAACTAGACACAGAGTTGTTATCCCATTCATGAGATTTACTTCCCCATAATGAGTCTGTATGACTCTCGAACATAGGCCTCAAGGAGAACAACTTGTTCCTCCTGAGAGAGTTCTTCTACTCCTCCTTCGAAGAAGAACTCTGGACCATAGTACTCTGATAAGTACTTCATGGTCCTGCCATTTTTCAGCTCCACCGTAGTTACCTCCCTATATACAAATTCATCAGGATGGTTGCCTTCAAGGAGTAACTGGAGCTCATTCTTCTGGATGTCTTCAAGCTTTTTATATAACAACCCCTTCTTAATCATCTTGTTTTCTAGTAAAGCTTGAGGGGTCATCTTTGCTTGGTGAGCTTTCTTGAATTCATCAATGATTTCCCAGGTGAGACTACAATGGCCAACATGATGGTAGAATCTATGTTTTTCTGACCTGGCCATTGTATCTGTGTGGAATAGTTCTTTTATGGATTCTAGAACTCACCCTGGGTCTGGCCATACTCTCACTCTCTCCTTCTGATACTGAAAAGTGTGCCTGAGAGTGTACAGCCTTTGGTAGCTTGAATAGATGATGACTGAGGAAATTCCTTGTCAACCATCTTCAACAGTTGCTCATCGTGCTGTTTCTGCTGTTCTTCATCTTCTATCTTGACTCTGACCATTTCCCTTTGAGAGTCAGGTGTGATCATGGGTTGACTTCGGGGTTTTGGTAGCTTTAGAACAGCAGAGAGTGGCAGACTATCATCTTCATCCTCCTCTTCTTCTTCTTCTTCCATCCTCAGCACCCTTCTCCTCCTTCTAGGTGCATCACTGGATGATGGTTGGGTTGGTGAAGGAATTGGTTTTGAAGAATGAGGATGTTTGGATTTTGGCTTAGATATTGGTTGGGAGATTTGAGGGGTAGGCTCTGTTTGAGTGGGTGGAAGGGAAGGTTGATCCAGCATCTTTGTAGTAAGTTTCGCCTTTGTGAGTTTAGCCATCTCCAACCTTTTACCAGCCCTAGCCTCATCAAGGGCTTCCACAATAATTCCTTTGTTGAATTGCTCAGACAGACAGATTCTGGTGGCTATAGCCAGAATGCTGTCCCTGGTCCACGCGCGAATCTCCATTAAAGATCTTCCTAAGTATTTTGCAATGAAGCGGATCATTATTTCCAATCTCTCTTTTTCAAGAGCATCATACCCAGCCCATCGGGTTTGTATCTCTTGCACTTCCAACCTTCTGATCTCACTATCCAGTGTGGCTGTATCAAACCCTTGCCTGAAGAGTTTTTCAATTATTTTATCCATGGATCGGCTGTGTGTAGTATCAGCTTCTTTTACCAGCTCCTCCAAGGATTTGTCTTCAGCAATATGATCATCAGCACTTTTCTTTTGCTTGTAAGTGAGCAGTGGTTGCTTTTCTTTCTCCTCCTCTTGGGCGTGCTTCTCTCCTTTTTTTCCTCTGTTCTTTTCCTCTTCTTTTCTTTCACTACAGTACTCTCCCCCTTTTTGGATGCATTGGAGGAAGGGGTTTGTACCGCAGAAAGTGTCTTTTGCACAGCAGCATCAATCAAGGGTTGTAAAGTTGAGGAAAGCCTCTCATCAATGGCTTTAGTCACAATATCAGTGATTATGGGTGTGATGAGAGGGAGGGAATTGTGAAGTACAACACCTATTTGCTCAGGAGGGTTCTGTTCCTGAGAAATAGGGCCTGAAGCAGAGGCAGGTGGTTGAGTTTGGAGTGGCTCAGTGTTTGGGGAACCTTCAAGTGAAGGTGCCATCTGTGGGTTGGTAGAGGCAGATGGTCTTTCTCCTTGTGAGAGTTGGTCAAGTAGGTTTTGCAGCCTACTGACTTTCTCTTCAAGGATTGTGTTCTGGGCAAGAACATCGTAGAAAAAGCCCAGGTCATCATCAGCCGAAGCTGAATCATCTGACCTCCTGCTTGGAGCAGGATTTACATGCACTGGGTGTAGACCAGTTGTTGCATGTGCCCCTTGTGCTTGGTACTGGGGACTTCTAGCCTCAGGACAATGTCCATCATCAGCTGTTGCCTCTAGTGAGGTCTTAGCAATGTTACCAGCCTCATTCTGATCATGTGCTGATTCAGAAGAGGTGGCAGCCTCACTAGATATTCTAAGCTCCTTATCTACACCAGGAGATAGAAGTGGTAAACCCCTGTGCTGTGGGTTCTCAAGTGCACTGTGTTCCTCCCCCTCAATTGTAGAGGTGTTCCCAGTAGTAAGTGGTTTCTAGGGAGGGGGTGAGGAGTGCAGTTGAGTCAGCACTTGTGCAACTATTAAAGTTGGGCTGTGAGGGGCGGTTGTTTGGGGTGAAGGGATAGAAGCAGTGTGCACCTGGGGAGGTTGGTGCGTTTCAATGGCAATCTCCTCAAGTGAGGAAGATCCCAGATATGTAGGTACCCCTTGTGTGGTTGCTGCAGGCTCCTGTTGAGAGGAAGCCTGAGCGGCTATGGCTGGAAGAGTCATTGTATCCACTAGGGGTTTGGACTAGTGGATATATCCTGCGTTTGTGGTGCAGGGGCATCCTCAGGGACTCAATTCCATGAGTAGCCGTTTTGGGTTTCTTTTTGGTGGGTTTGGTGGGGACTTTTGATTTGAAGGTGGTGGCTGTGGGTTCCAGCTGCGTGGGTTTTCGCAGCTTGGCACCCATTTTGAGTGTCTGGTCAGAGTTGTGCCGGAGTATACTTCCGGCAGAACAGCCGTAGCAGGGACTCCCAAGCCAACAAGTCCCTCAGCATTAAGCTGGTTTGTAATGATGGCCATTATGAACCGTGGATATAGTATCCAACGGTTGGCAGTTAGTTTTTGAGCCATATCCTTGAGCTCCGAAAATATTATTTCTGAAAAGTTTAGCGGTTGTTGCTCAAGAATAGAATACATTACCTGCTGCCATTTTGTCGACATTTGATCCCAAGACGACGTCTTAGGAGCCAAACATACATTCACCATGTGAAAAATTAGGCGTTCAGCGTCATGGAAGTGTTTCTTCATGATAGTGGAGGCACTGAGATTGCCTTGATATCCATGTTGGGCAAAGGATAGATCTATGGTGCCCTTCGGATATCCAGCAGGAGAAATAGCATCATCCAGATGAAGAATTTGGCGGATAACTGTAGGAGTGATGACTACTTCTTTGTTGTTGACGACCGACTGGAGAGATGGTGTGTTGTTCTCCCCAGTGGTAATAATAGTACGTTTCATCAAAATTGTTGAAGGGATTCGGCATGTAGTATGGGATTCAGAAGAAATGCCGTTTTGTATTGGGACTGAACCATAAGATCGATAGCAGTATCGAACTTAGTCCAGACAGGCGATTTAGTAAGGTAGGCAACACAGTTGTGTCGTGGTTTAAGTTGCATGGACGCCATTGAGAAGAGAAGTTTTGGAGAGGAACGTTAGGTTTGAAGATGAAGCATTGAAGGATTAGGTCAGGGATATATATAGGGTACGGGTAAGAAAACGACTGAAGCATGTGGTGTTAGTCATCATATAGTTTTAAACGACCGTTGACATGGTATTATCCTTTCAGACGTTGAAACAGCTGAAGTCGTGGTGTTAGGCATCAGAAGTTAGAAAACTACTGAAGACCGTGGTTTTGACTTCAGATGATTGAAC
Source organism: Flaveria trinervia (assembly GCA_025506515.1). Taxonomy (NCBI): domain Eukaryota; kingdom Viridiplantae; phylum Streptophyta; class Magnoliopsida; order Asterales; family Asteraceae; genus Flaveria; species Flaveria trinervia. The sequence goes on from CM046443.1 coordinate 89,544,654, forward strand.
AACTGAGGACTTGGTGTTGTCATCAGTAGTTGTGAAACTACTGAAGACAGTGGTTGTCATCAACTGTTGTAAACAACTGAAGACTTGGTATTAGTCATCAGTAGTTATAAAACTACTGAAGACATGGTATTGCTTCAGTTGTTTAGAATGAAACAGCAGTTGTACAAACGACTGAAGAGAAATTTCTCATCAGCTGTTTTCGTCAATTCTTAGCTTTTCAGCTGTTTCATACTGTCCTCAACACATTCATCACCTTTTTTTGGCTGATTTCAGTTGTTTCATAGGACATCAGTACTTATCTGTTTTTACTGATTTCAGTAGTTGTAACTGCATCAGTAGTTGTAACTACATCAGTAGTTTAGAACAGATGAAGTACTTCAGTACTTTTGAGACATTTAGCCTTCAGTAGTTATAAAAACTGCTGAGGGTAAAAACTCATCATACTTATATGTGACATGGTTACCAATGATCATCAGTACTTATACTAAGATCATCAGTAGTGTCATTTATTCTAGCTGCAGCATACCAAGCCTTAACACCAGGTTTTGGAAAGTTGAACTATCCAAAGGCTTAGTAAAAATGTCTGCAAGCTCATCAGCACTAGGCACAAACTTAGGATCAATCAGACCTTTTTCAAAAAAATCCCTTATAAAATGATGTATGATCTCTATATGTTGGTCCTAGAGTGCTGACTGGATTTTTGACAATACACAGCGCTGAAGCACTATCCATTAGCAATGGAGTCTTAGTCTCTGTAATGCCATAATCCAGAAGTTGGTTCTGAAACCAGAGTACCTGAGAGGTGCAACTTGCAGCAGCAATGTACTCTGCTTCAGCAGTTGATGTAGCAACTGAGGTCTGTTTCTTGCTCTGCCAGAAATCAAGCAGTTGCCTAGAATTGACATCCACCAGAAGTTGATTTCCTGGTCAACTTACACCCTGCATAGTCACTGTCAAAAAGCAACTAATTTACCAGAATGTCCAGTAAATACCATAAATCTAGAGATGGAGTGCCTTGCAGATATCTAAAGATCCTCTTGACTGCAATCAGATGACTCTTTAGGTGCAGCCTGAAATCTAGCACAAACACATGTAGCAAACATAATATCTGGTCTAGAAGCTGTTAAATACATCAAGGACCAATCATACATCTGTAAAGTGTTTCATCACCACTTTACCTTTCTGATCTGTATCCAGTTGTGTGGTGCTGCACATGGGGGTAGAACAAGGCTTACAGTTTTGTAAATCAAACTTTTGCAAAAGATCTTTTGTGTATTTGGACTGATGAATGAAAATTCCATCAGCCTTTTGTTTGATTTGCAACCCCAGAAAGAACTGTAACTCTCCCATGGCACTCATTTCAAACTTCTGTTGCATCAACTTTGTAAAGGCATCACACAACTTTGGATCAGAGGATGCAAAAATGATGTCATCTACATAAATTTGAACAAGTAGATTATGCTGCCCAGCTTTCTTAATGAATAAAGTCTTATCTATGGAGCCTCTAGTGAATTATTTTCCAGAAGAAAGTTTGATAATGTCTCATACCAGGCTCTAGGAGCTTGTTTTAACCCATAAGAGCCTTATCAAGCTTATACACCCAATTAGGATGTTTATTGTTCTCAAAGCCTAGAGGTTGACATACATAAACCTCTTCTTTAATTTTTCCATACAAAAATGCACTTTTGACATCCATTTGAAAAACTTTAAGGTTTTGATGAGCAGCATAAGCTAAAAACAATCGAATTGCTTCCAGTCTGGCTACAGGGGCAAAGGTTTCATCATAATCAATACCTTCTTCTTGTGCAAACCCCTGAACAACCAGTCTGGCCTTGTTCTTAACAATAAGCCCTTTTCATCAGTTTTGTTCCTAAACACCCATTTAGTGCCTATTGCACACTTACCTGGAGGTAGAGGATCCAGTTCCCACACTTGCTGTTTCTTGAACTGAAGAAGCTCAAGCTGCATGGCATCAACCCATCCATTGTCCTTTAAAGCAATGTGATAATTCTTTGGCTCTTACTGACTGATGAAGAGAGCATAGAAGCAGAAATTTGACAATTGACTTCTTGTTGATACTCCCAGTGATATCACCAATGATTTGAGACATAGGGTGATTCTTCAGATCTTGATACACAATGAGATCTGTGCAAGTGTTTGTAGTAGGCTCAGCAGTAACAGATGGTGATGGTGAATCATTTCCTAGAAACCAATCAGTAGATGGTAATTCAAAGGAAGTTGAATGCGAAGAGATCTCATCAGCATTTGTTGTGGATGGTGCTACTGGAGCTACAGGAACATCAGGTCTAGCTGAATCAGGCAGTTGATCACTAAACCTGAAGAGGTGAGTACTGCAATCATCATCATCATCAGCACCAGCAGTACCACCAGGTGGTGAACTGTTGACAGGAGCAACAGCAGGAGTTTGATAAGGAACATATTGCAGTATGTCCAAATCAAATAACTCCACAGGGCTTTGTGGAATCTTGTCCTTTGGAGATTCATTGAACTTAACATGTAGAGTTTCTTCAACCATCTTTGTTCTGCAGTTGAAGACCCTATATGCCTTGCAAGTAGATGAATAACCAACAAAATACCCTGCATCCACCTTAGGATCAAATTTATGGAGTTGATCCTTTGTGTTGAGAATAAAACAGGGACACCCAAATGCTTTGAAAAATGAAATCAGAGGAGCCAAATGATGGAGGACTTCATATGGAGTCTTCATCAACCTCTGATTTACTAAAACTCTATTTTGCACATAGCAAGCTGTGTTACAGCTTCAGCCCAAAAGGTTAGCGGCAAACCAGAGTCAGCCAGCATGGACCGTGCAACTTCAATGAGGGTCCTGTTCTTTCTCTCCACTACTCCATTTTGTTCTGGAGTCCTTGGAATGCTAAACTGCCTTTTGATTCCCTTTGAAAGATAGAAGTCATCAAGTGTATGATTTCTGAATTCAGTTCCATTGTCACTCCTAATACACTTGACTGGAAGGGAATACTGCTTCTCAATATACAACACAAAGTGAATAATCTTCTGAGCAACCTCATCCTTTGAATGTAGAAAGAAAGACCATACAAATCTGGAGTAATCATCCACAATTACCAGACAGTATTTCTTCTTGCCATGCTCATTACTCTCACAGGACCAAATAGATCCATATGCAGTAATTGCAAGCAGCAGTGGACTTAGGCACTTCAATAGGAGGGAATGAGACTTTGTGATGTTTTCCTTTTAAACAAGCAGTGCAGGTTTCATCACAGTGGAACTCCTTTATTGGTAAGCCTCTGACTAAACTATTGTGGGTAAGCTGATTCATGTTTTTGAGATTAACATGACCAAGCCTTTGTGCCACAGTTTAGATTCTTGAGAAGAGGCTTTGGAAAATAGGCAAGGATTGCCTTTGAGATCTATTTTCTTGGAAAGATCTAAGGCATACACCCTTCCTGTCCTGTTGGCTCTCAAGAGAGTGTGATCATCCAACACCTTGTCAATCAAGTGCAAAACTTTGGATGACAGACTCCTACAGTTTTGACTGGTGAAAAGAGCAACATCGCCTTTATCACACATTTGACTGACACTCAAGAGATTGTACTTGAGATTTTCCACATGATTAACATCATCAAATTTGATTTCTCCATTGGAGACAAAGCCCTTACCAATGATGTAACCCCTAGCATCATTGCCAAAAGAAACAAATCCCTTCTTTCCTTGAGAGTAGTCATGAAGAAGAGAGCTGTTCCCAGTCATGTGCATAGATCCCCCACTGTCTACATACCAGATGCTACTTTGGCATGTTGAAGAACCCTGCAATAATAAACAATCAGTTAGTTTTAGAGACCCAAACCTTTTTGGTTTTGGGCCTGGTCTCATCAATAGATGGTAAACTAACAGGTTTATTTGAAACAACAGCCTGAGAGGAAGAAGATGGTGTAGAAGAGGAGTCCTTTGGCTTGGATCTCCTTTTCTGTGGTTTCAACATAGGAGCATCTAGTTGGTTAACTCTACCCAACAGATGTTGAACCATCATAACCAGCTGTGTCTGATTTTGTGATAAAGCTTTCAGCTCATCAGACACATTGCCAGTGGAGTTTGATAAGTTCCTATGTTGCACCTTCTTCTTCTGAGCACTCTCAGCTGTCACCTGTTTAACCCCTTCCTTTTTGGATTTCTTTAAGGACTTAAGGGTTACAGGATTGGATGTTGCTGATACAAATGTGGTCTCAAACTCAGTTTTCATTTTTACCATTTTCTCTTTAATTTCTTCTTTTTGTTTGAGTTTGGAACCTCTTTTGTACCAACAATCATCTGTAAGATGATTGAACAAACCACATACTTCACATGGTTTCTTCTTCATCTTAGGTTGATCATCAACTAAAGAGGGTGAAGCAATTGAAGACTTGTTCTTCAATGCTTTGGAAGCATTGTTTGCTTTCTTGACTGCCTCTTTAGTAGTCTTCAAACTCTTTCTACTGACAGTTTTCTTCTCTTCAGTACTGACAGCAGTTGGAGTTTGAACTTCAGGTGTTAAATCCTGCTCTCTAGTCCTTTCAGGACCTTCAGACTTAACTCCTGAGTTGATCAACTCATTGATCATGTGAGTGTCAGCCTTTGAACCATCAACATCAGCTGATAGGTTCAGAGAGGGCTTGATGCTGACTGCTACTTCTGATTGTGCTGTATCAGAAAGTAGATCACATGATGTGATGGATTGGTTATCACTCTCACCATCAGATTCTACCTCTGCTCTTGGAGTAAAATCTGTAGGTGGAGCAGTGTGATTGTAACCAATGCCAAACTTCACATTAGAAGCAGATTGCTTACTAAGAAGCATTTCAAAACCTTTGCATGATTGTACCCATCTATCACACTCTACCTGGGTAACTGCAAGGGTTTCTTTGAGATCTTTGTACTTCTCTAGAAGTACCTCTTCTCTAGCCTTATCATCATTATTTGGCATTTCAGTTTATAAATCTCATCATTTTTATCTTTAAGCACAGACTCAAACTCAGCTTTGTTTTTGGAAATTATTTGTTCTAGCTCAATGTTCTTATTAATTAAAGCTACATTTGCTTCTCTAATGGAAGCAAATGCTGCTATGCATGGTTCAGAACATAATTTGGCTTTTGCCTCAGAGGATACCTGTGATACCTGAGGTGTAGAGGCATTAGAAAATGAAGTATCAGCAGACTCCAAAGCCATAAGAGCTAGATTCCCAAAAGGACTGTCACCACCATGTTGACCAGCACCTGAGAACAGTTGTTCATGACCAGACATGTCATCTGGTAAACTGCTCCAGTCAACAACTCTTGGGGTGAAGAAGCTGTGTTGTTGAGGTTGAGTTTGTTGATGAGATTGGATGGCTGAGGTTCTGGTAGTGCATGAGGTTGTGGTGCCATAGGAACTTGAACTTGATTTGACTGTGGCATGTAATAACAAGGGTACGGATATGGCATTTGACCCTGTGGAACAAAAGATGCCGGAGATTGTTGTTGAGGATGATGACTAGAAGTGACAGGATGTTGCCCTCTGTGTTGTTGACTATTGCCAGGAAAAGTCACAAAAGGTGCAGTGGAGTTAGATCCAGTTGATCTACACTCTCTTGCAAAGTGTCCAAGCCTTTGGCATTTGTGACACCTCAACTTGCTCTTGTCAAAACCAACTTTGGTTTTGCCAGAGAGTCCTGGGAATTTTCTTCCAGTTCTTTTGTAGAACTTCTGAGATCTGATATTTATCAGGGCCATTTGGCTCAAAATATCCATCTCTTCTAAGTCGTCATCAGCAATCCCCTTGAGATCATCCATAATGAAGCATAAATTGTCATTATTACACCCAGTAAACTGACCATCAACACTCACAAATGCAGAATCAGAAGTGATTGAAGAGAAATTAATATGCTCATCATACTGGCATTCAGATGAAGCATATTCTGACTCATGACCAACCAAGGCAGTGTTGCCTGGTACGAAGTCTTCAGTGAGCTTTCCAGATGAAGACAGCTTTCTCTTCTGTTCTATCTCTCTCTCAAACGTGAGAAGTTTCCCATGGAGTTGGGTGAGAGATAGTTTGTCCAAACTTGCACTGGAGCGTAGGACAATAGTATATGTGTCCCATCTCTCAGGCAGTGATCTGAGAAATCTGTTATTCATCTGAATATTTGTGTACTCAAGTTTGACCATTTTTAATTCAGAGATCAAACAAGAGAACCGCTCATATTGTTGAGTCAGTGTCTCACCCTTTCTATGAGAGAATGTCTCATATTGTTGGGCAAGGATTTCTCTATTATTTGCCAAGACCTCATCTGTTCCTCCAAATTGTTCTTTCAAGGCATTCCAGAGGTCATGGGCAGTTTCATGATGCATTAGCCCAGAATAGATTTCATTGGGCAGTGCCATGGCCAGAATTCCATGGGCTTTTGCATCAATTTCAAGCAACTTCTTATCCTCATCTGAGTATTGCTCCCTCCTCTTCGGAACCATTTAATTGGTTTCCGGGTTATTCACCATAGGCTTGTGTGGACCATGTACCACTGATGTCCAACAACCTGCGCTGTTAACAGACAGGTGATGGAGCATTCGTCGTTGCCATATGTTATACTCATTCCTAACCAGCATTGGTGGCTTGGTTGAGGAACCAGTATTGTGAGGATCATTGGAGGGAGTAGTCATTTTCAGTTCAAAAACAATTTAATTCAAGCTTTTAAAAGTTTTACACAGACCACAACAAACTCAATGAAAACCAAGAAAAGATCTCAGGATGAATGACCAGAAATACAGAAAATTCAATCTCTATAACCGTTTCTTGCAAAAACAAAAGCTAATTCAATCAAACTTAGATCTTGAATAGCAGTTTCAATGATGAATTATTAGATCGATCAATGATTAACCTGCTCTGATACCATTTGACAGGATCAGCAATCACAAGTTTGATGTATTAGAGTTCAAAGCAGCGGAATAAGAACAGGAATTAGACAAATTGTAGCAAGAGATCGATGTTTGTATGCATTAAGAGCACATACGATTATAGCGAGGGAATATATTTCTGATTCATGGAATGTTTATAGATATGGAATAATTCTAATCAAATCATTCATCATATTACAATAGGTTGCCACTCCTTATATAGAGTGCAACACCACTGCCGTTATCACGGAAAGTGACAACTGGCAGATCTATTACAAAAATAACTAAATCTTAACAAACTACTGAAATGTTCACAACTACTGAGAACATATCAGAGTGTTAAGTACAGAATATAAAACTACTGATTAGAAACTACTGAAACTACAACGACTGAAGAACAAGCTCTTCAGTCGTTTTACAAAACTACTGAAACTAGAAATAAAACTACTGATATCACAACTACTGAAGAAGTACTCTTCAGCAGTTGTGACAAACTACTGAGGCTTCAGTACTTGATCTTCAGACTTTGACCTTCAGATGTTTCATCAGCTGATGACTTCAGTAGATATCATCAGCTGATGTCTTCAGTCTTTGTCTTCAGACTTTGTACATCAGTTGTTGATCTTCAGCACTTGTAAACTCTTCAGCTGTTGTACTTCAGTACTTTGGTCTTTCAGCTTCAGCTCTTGTGTTCTTCAGCTGTTCAGCTTCAGTACTTGCGTTCTTCAGCTGTTCAGCTTCAGTACTTGTGTTCTTCAGCTGTTCAGCTTCAGTACTTGTGTTCTTCAGCTGTTGTACTTCAGCACTTTAGTTCTTCAGCTGTTGAAGTCTTCAGCACTTGATCTTTAGCTGTTGAAGTCTTCAGCACTTGTCAAACTGCTGATGAAGCTTTCAGCAGTTGTTGTGATACCATGTGGGACTTAGAGGTTTTCTGATCTTAGCTCATTGGTTCTTTTGGTCCAACAGGTTTACATTTTGCATTCATCAAGGTCTCATGTGGTGGTGGAACCACTTTATATCCCAATCCCTCCCCATTATTGCGCTCTCTCACTAAGTGTTGACAATGTGGGATGAACTTGTCCAACTGTGCAGTTTTTGCTTTAAGGAATTTACTTCTACTTCTAAAAATGCATTTTGTTTCTTAGTATCTTCAAGGGATTTTAGATAGAACCTAATTTCATTAGCTTGGTTAAAGGCTACTACTTCGGTTTCCCTAAGCTGTTTGTTCAAAAGGTCTATCTTTTCTTTGTAACTATGCTCATTTTGTTTTAGAACTCTATTGGCTTCTGTGCACAGTTGTAAATCCTTTACTAAGATATCATTATGATCTAATAACCTAGCATATTTTAAATCAATGATTTCCCTAAATTTATTACAATCAGAACATGCATGATTATTAAATAGTTGAGTAGTAGAACTTACCTGAGAGGGAGTGGTTGAATCAGCCATCAAAGCAGAGTCTGACGTCTCTGGTTCTAGTGATTCCGGACTTGTTGAGCTTGTCCCTTCTTCAGGCCGGTGATCAACTACTGATGCTGATTCTTCAACGTTTGACATCGCGAGCTCAATTGCAACATCACCCTCACTTGCCGAGTCGTCATCTAAGTCCTCGACACTAGCAATGTTGGATTCTCTCGGAGACACAAACCGGAAGCTCCAATCTTGTCCTTCATCATCATGAGCTGTTAAGGCTTTAGGATCCTTGCTCGACGAAGTAGGGGTGTTTGTGGTCTTCTCCTGACGAGAGAAAGATGAGAATGTATTCCCATTCCCATCTTCTTCGGCTTCATACATTCGCGTTTGAAGTGCCCTTTTTCCCCATAATTGAAACAGGTAACTTTTGACTTGTCAAAGCCAAAGGTTGTGTCCTTAGTGGCAATCAGATTCTTTCTGGTCTTCTTGACAAACTTCTTAGCTCTCCGGACAACTCTTGCTAAGGCCCACATTATATCCATCCGTTCTAGCTCTGTTTCGTCTACCTACTCATAGTCCTCATCTGCCAGATGGCAGTTCCCAATTTTCCCAGCAACTAGCCCATCATAGGAGTGGACTACTGCTGCTAAGAGATCCATGTGTTCCTTTGCTACCTCAACAGTCACATTCCCGAGATTCTCAGTCTTCAGTTTTTAGCATTTGCTTCAGGTGCAATGTATTGGGTACCAGACGACCCTGACGTGTCAGATCCTAAAGAAGAGGCTTGAGATGGACCAGCTAAACTCGAAACAAACGTAGTTTGTAGTGGAGCTCAAGATGTTTTGGCTTGAGGGGTTGAGTTATACAAGGCTGGGTTCTGATCATGAGTAGACTTTTGTGCCATGTACTTCATCCTCAACTCCTCTTCCCGTAGTTACATAATGAAGTCGTTGATGTCTAACTTTGTGAGCATATCATTCTGTCTGAGGTTGGAGACAAATGAACTCCACTTCTCGGGCAAACCATCTGCAAAGTTTGAAACTTTGTCTTCCATAGACGTAGTCACTCCATGAGTGTGCAGCTCACTCATCAGATGATAGAAACAATCGATAACATCGTCTAAGCTCTCCTTTCCCATTGACGAGAAGTTGTCAAACTCCTTCTTCAACGTTTTGGCCTTCAGAGCTTTCAACGATGCATTTCCCTCATACCTCTTTTCCAATGCATCCCATAGCTTTTTAGCTTGCTTGTTCTCAAAAAATTGATGGAAAATGTCCTTCGAAATTGACTGAGTAAGCAATGCATAGACTTTCTTCTCAGCATTGTACTTAACCTTTTGTCCATCAATCATGCCTCCTAATGTAAGTTTGACTCCATTTGCACCTACAGGCATGCTGTACCCCGTCTCTATCAACTCCCACAAATTGGGATCTACGCCATTCAAGTAGATCTCAAATCTTTGATTCCACTACGGGTAATCATCTAATGTAATTAGCTTAGGGGGTTTGTTGTGATTCCCCACTTCATTTTCCAGAAGCAATAGATTCTGGATCCTCGAATCCCTACCTGCGGTGAACACTGAATACTGGTCTTCCATTGCTATAAACTTTAAACTTGGGAACAAACTGCTTTACTCGTGCGAATGGAGGTGTGCGATTGGGCTAATCATGTGATTGAACAATGTCGATGGCTCAAACGTGTGAATGAAACAATGCGGATGAATCAATCGTGCGTATGGACAGGTGCAAATTAACAATGTGACTAGACAGTTCAGTCATACGAATGAAGGTACGAATGAGTCCAATCGTGCGTATGAGGGATGCATATGAATTCAGTTTTGCGATTGAGTCAATCGTGTGACTAGAGTTGCTGAAACTTGAAAATTCGTAGGTTTAAGGTATTTGGACGCAAAAACTCTAATTTACACTAACCCTAATTGTCGTATGCCGGAAAAAGTTAACTTTACGAACTGGAAACGTCTAAGACACCGTTTTACACAAAAAGATTGTGTTTTTAGTGAAAAAATACAATTGTTGTATCAATAACGATTGAATCACACGTAAATCAAGAGCCAAAGCTCTGATACCACTTGTTAGGATCGTGTATTGAACGTAATACTAACTGATATACGTGTATACCGAATCAAATAGTTCGGAATCCTATTTGATTGGCGATCCAATCAGTGAGAACGCACGTAAAAACAATTGTGGATTGAATCTAAACATTAAGAACGATTGGTAATCGATCTAGTGCGATCTATGAACTGGGAACAGGTTCTTAGAGGTCTTTGGACGGCTAGGGTACGATTTAGTACGTAGGTTTTCGAAGTTTTGTGTTTTTCCATGATTTAAGTGGTATTTATAGGTTAGGGTTTCTCATTCGGGCGACTGAACCATTTGCATGGTTCAGTCGTGTGATTGAGTCATGCAGTTGATCCATTCACACGACTGAGTGTTCAGTCGTGCGACTGAGCCAATCTCATGTTACAATCATGCGACTCATCCAGTCTCCTGGTTCAGTCGTGCGACTGGTTCATTAGCATGAAGTTGTTTATGCGTGTGGTCCATTAGCATGGGCCATTCGCATGAGAACTTCATATGATTAAGTTTGAATATGTTTCACAATCATTATTTGACTTAGATCTATTCAAACAACCACAAAGCTATATAGTTAGTTCAATAAGCGTTATTACATACTAAGCAATGAAATATTCAACATTATAAGCACAACCACACATTGTATTTCATTAAGTACCCATTCTATTACATACGTGTAAGACAATAAACACATTTTACATTAAGCTCAGAAACTAGGTACATATGTATCTACAAGATGCTAATTTAAAATAGTATAAATAATAAAATATATAATATAATAATTAAATAATATCATATTATTAAATAATATATTTTTAATATGAATTAATCAATGTATTAATTAGAAGAAGTTTCTTAAATGATGGACAAAACAGAAATGAGTTTATAGAAAACTTGTACCTAATGATTAACAAGTTGTATTAGGCGTCTTAATTTTCTGTAAAATTACATTTATCTCCCAAGGTTATGCATTATACTACTAGCTTTGTATAGTAGTATAGATATATAACTTAAAGTTTACCATGTTATCCTATAAGGTGTTGGATGTTATAACTTGAATCAAGTTGATTTCTCTTGCACACTGTTCATTTGTATTATATATTTAATCAACGAAATAATTGTGTTGTGCTCTCATACGTTCTTCTACTTATAAAATATATACATACATACATACATATATATATATAGCAGTTGCAGGATCGGTTTTGTCACTTAACACTTGGTTTTTCTCTTAAACTCACTTATATTACACTTAGATCATATGAAGCATTTATTATAAGAGTTTATAGTAATATAATAAGTAACACAGAATGTCACACCCCGACCGACGGCGAAATCATCGGGGCGGACGAATGGAAGGCGATTGCTCATAGCACATGGAACTAATTAAGTTGAAATAATGTTAAATGTCATTATTCTTTAAACATTACAAGACAAATAAAATAATAACATAACAATCAAGATACAACCAATAACATAAGTCTTTCAATTAGTCTAGGTCCAAGTCCTATATGAGCATAAGAAGATCTTCAAGTAGGAAACCTGAAACATGTTAAAAATAAAGGGTCAACTATAAAGTTGGTGAGATTTCCATAGTTTTCAATACATAAGTATATAAAAGATGGCAATTCATGTTGTAAGTTAGAGAACAAAGTAACTAGGGTTGTAAGACAGAATGCACAATCAAACATTGACAAAGTTTTACAAGTCTCAAACGTTTACAAGTATATACGATTAGCTAAGTGTACTTGGATCAACCAAGCAGGCTTGTCAGGCCCATAGATCTATGACGTCACCAGGCTAGCAATAGTTAATGATTGTACATGTATTCGACATTACATGGTAGCTACAAAGTTCAACTAACCACAACACACAAGTAAATTGCCATAAGTTTACAAGAATCAAATGTTTACCGGTGCAATGTTTATAAAGTAACATGTTTCACCCTAAAGTGTGAAAATATGAAAAAGGGTATAGAAATACTCACCTGGAAAACTCACGTGCTATAAGTTGAACTTAAGATAACGATGAGAATATAAGATGGTTCCAACGATTCCTTTACGATTCAACCTAAGAGTTGGTGTCTTAGGATTAGGATAATATATGATTTAAGAGTAAAATGAATTAGAGTTTCATTTGGAAATTTAGGGGTTATAATAATTAATTAGAATAATAGAATAAAATAAGAATGATGGTGAAAGGTTCAATAATTAATTATTAATAAAGATTAAATATGATGTGTGTGAAAAGAAATAAGTAATTTAATAATTAATTATTTATAATTTAATCAAGAGAATTAATTGAATACTTATTTAAATTATTTTAGATTCATTTAACATAATTTTAAAAAGTTTTGAACCTTTAAGTGATTTATTATGAAGGACTTATAATACAAAACCTTAAAAATGAGAATAATGTATAATAACAAATTATATTGTTTTATAAGTTTTAAGAATTTAAATAAAAGTGTAAAGAATAAATTTATTAACTATTTATATATAACATGGTTAAATGAATAGATGAATAACTAATTATTTAAATAATTGTTTAAATAACTATTTGAATAATTATAAATTTAACATATAGATTTATAATGTTTTAGAATAATCTACATTTGAACCATAATAGGTTTATAACATTTAAATTACATAAAAAAATAATTAATAATGTTTCTATAACCTTTGTTATCTTTTATAAAGTAATTAATTAAAATTATAAGTTTTTTAAAAAAAACCTTAGAAATTAATTTAATAATTTCTGAAATGTTTTAATTAACAAATTATTTTTTACTTTGATTCAATAACATATTAGTATAATTTATGGAGTTTAAGATATTCAAAAATGGCTTAAAAAAATAAATGCTGGAGGCCGGGTTCGAACCCAAAACCTCCTACATTCAAGGGTGAAGTGGTAACCGGTTGGGCTAAAGCCCAGATCTGTTAAATAGTCCCTTTAAAACTTTAAAAACATAAACTGCTTATTCCCCCCAAATGCTCACGAACCCTAATTCGATTTGGTTTAAATTGAACCCCAAATGTTTAATGTTAAGGTATGGAATGTTAGGGCTTTAATTACCCTTATAAAATCGAGTATAATGATGTGGGAAACTTACGTGATTATGTTCAGATCAAGGAAGATGTTGTTAAGGATTGCCACGACTGAGTTGAAGTCGATTCGAGATGCAAACGAGGTTGATAACCAAATTAAACTTGTATGAAGCTTCGGATGGTGATACTGAGTAATAGCCCTCACTCAATTTGGATTTAAAATGCTCAGAAGCCAGAGATCGACTAAGTTACCAGTTCACAATGAAGATGATGTTTGATGGTAATGTGCGGGCAAGTTTAGATGGAAATTCATGTTAAAGAAAGTTCAAATGAAACGATTCTAAAGTTTTCCCATGATTATCAAGTCCTGATTATGGTTGTTACATGTCGAACGGTTAATATATTGAAGGTGTGTTTCGGTTTTGATTAAAATTTGATTAACGGGAGTTTTAATCCAAATTAATGTGTGTAATTGATTCGAAACTGACGCGAAATGTAACATCTTGTAATTTTGGGGTTAAATTAAAGTTAACTTTGTTAAGTTCTTGTATGGGCTAATTTTGTCATTTATGAAACTTGTGAATTTGTTATGCTTATACTTTGTTGCCTTTAATTTTTCTAATCAACTAATAATAGTAATAATAATAATAATAATAATAATAATAATAAAATTATAACAATAATAATAATAAACTAAGAATAATACAACAATAAAAATTTTGTTATTAATAATAAAGAATTAGTAAACTTAAAATGTATAAAACATTGATTTAAAAGTCAAAGGGGCCTAGTTGCCAAGTTATAAACTTTAAAGATGAGTTTAAGTTTAAAATAATAAAAAACCAAACAACAGGGACCATTTCTGTAAATTCTTAAAACATAAACCAAACCCCCGCCCAACCCCGTTTTTCCGGTGGAAGGTCCGGCCACCGGCGGCCGAGCCTCCGGCCACTTTAAACCTTCAAAATCCGACGTTTTCTTAACCCAAAACCGACCCAAATCGTTCCTTTTACACGTTTCGAACTTAAATGCATGGTTTAATTGAGTTTAAATCGTCGGTTATTACTTGAATCATCGAGTAACCGAAACCATCAAATGCAAAGAGCCGTTTGAATGTTTAAGGCTAATAATAATCGAATTAACTAAACCTAATCGAACGTTTATCTGATACTAATCATTACAACTCTCAATTGCACCTAAATCAAACTTAATCATCGAAATCCATCATCATTCGAAGTCGCAACCTGCAACTAATCAAACACAACCTTCTGCGCTTCAAAATCGGAAATTTGTTGAGGGCTTTGATTCGTGGTTAGTCGTCGAAGCTTCACACAAGATTAATTCCATTATCATCAGCAATTACACATCGGTTGCTTATTCAATAGCCGCGGGTTGCTCATTGTCACGTTCTACTCAAATCCACTTTCAATCGGGTAATTAAATGAATGTATATACTCGAAATCATGTGGGAAACAAAAGCCCCATGATTTAAATCGGTAGCAGCCTTGATTTGATCTTCAATTTTGGTCATGATCAAACTAGGGTTCGTGCGATTTGGGGGGGATTTCAGTGTTTATTGTATTTTGGTTATTGAAAACAGAGTTTAAACGCGGCTGGAAGCCTGGTTCACTGGTTCACTCACCACATTTCAACTAAGAGGTCCCGGGTTCGAACTCGGGCACCCTCTTATTATTTTTAAAATGGCTTTTTAGCCTTAATTTTATTTTAGAAAAATTCTATTACATATAAAAATGATTTTTACAAACTTCTAATCTTTTAAAAATCAACAAAATATTTTCTGTAAATTTATCCTTATAAAATATTTTAATATTTTATTATAAAAGTTATAACTAAGTATTGTTACAAACGAATGGATTTATATAATAATTTGAATTATTAATTATTATTGAGTCTTATGTTTTCTTTGATTAAAGATATATGTTTTGTTGCACAAATTATTAACAACGGCTATTTTTCCCTTAAAATTTTATAATACTTCTCTACTGAACTAAATATATAAATAAGGGTTTACTAAATTATTTATAAAACCCCAAAATCCTAAAACTCTTGTTCGCGTTAAAACGTTAATTTTATTATTATTAACTTATAAAATCTTATATATATATATATGGTACATTGTGAAGGGCTACGTTGAATCGACGCTTTTTATTATTTTCTTATTAATCATCCAATAAATACTTATTGATCAAGTGAGTATTTCCATACTCCTTTTTGCTTATTTCCACACTTTGGGGTGAAACATGTTAACTTATTATCAGTACACTTGTAAACTTATTTGAGACTTGTAATCTTTATGGCAAATTCATCATGCAAAGTTGTGGTTAGTTGAACTTTTGTGGTTACCATGTTATGGCGTTATATGTACAATCATTAACTATTGCTAGCCCAGCGAAGTCATAGATCTAGGGGCAAGACAAGCCTGCTTGGTTGATCCAAGTACACTTAGCTAATCGTATAATCTTGTAAACGTTTGAGACTTGTAAAACTTTGTTGAGGTTTGATTGTTGCATTGTTTATAACATCCCTAATCACTTTATTCACTAACTTATGACTTGAATTGCCATCTTTTATATAATCTATGTATTAAAAACTATGGAATGCTCACCAACATTATTGTTGACCTTTTACTTTTAGCATGTTTCAGGAAACGCCCAAGTTTGATATCTACTCTTTGAAGCTTGCACATCTAGGAATGGACCTAGATAAATGAATGAAATAAGAATGACTTGTTACATTCTATGTTATGTTTTTTTTATTTTCTTTGAGTCTTAAGCTTGTAATGCTACAATTGAATCTTATGATAAATTTATATTTGGGTTATTAATAGCGTTATGTGGTTGTGAACGATCTTAACTCTCACTCCTCGACGTTTCCGCCGTCAAGGTTGGGGTGTGACACGAAAGGTTAGAGTGTGGTTTAATTGCATTTTAAATGAGCGTTTTGGGTGGTTTGGTGGTCGTCGGAGATGGTGGCCAGAGACGGGAAGCCGACAGTAAGAAGGGGGTTTGGTTTGGGAATTTACAATTTGGTCCCTAAAGTATCCATCCTTGTTATTTTATGTTTGAAACTTTTATATTAAGTTTCAGAAATTACAATTTAACCCTTGACTTATAAAAACAAATTTAACTAATAAATCAAATTAAATATTATTAATCTTTTTTTACTTTCATAAAACTTGTAACTTTATGATTATTTATGAAAATTCATGACTATTAATAAAACTTTATAAGCTTATTAAAAGTTATTTTATAACTTAATAAATTTTAATAAATTACTTTTTTCTATTTAGTTATTTAACATACCATGATTAATAAGTCTTTATAACTTTTTTTCTATTTAGTTACTTTTTTCCTAATCCTAAGACACCAACTCTTAGGTTGAATCGTAAAGGAATCATTGGAACCATCTTATATTCTCATCGTTATCTTAAGTGCAACTTATAGCACGTGAGTTTTCCAGGTGAGTATTTCTATACCCTTTTTTATATTTTCACACTTTGGGGTGAAACATGTTACTTTATAAACATTGCACTTGTAAAGGTTTGATTCTTGTAAACTTATGGCAATTTACTTGTGTGTTGTGGTTAGTTGAACTTTGTAGCTACCATGGAATGTCGAATACATGTACAATCATTAACTATTGCTAGCCTGGTGACGTCATAGATCTATGGGCCTGACAAGCCTGCTTGGTTGATCCAAGTACACTTAGCTAATCGTATATACTTGTAAAAGTTTGAGACTTATAAAACTTTGTCAAGGTTTGATTATGCATTCTGTCTTACATCCCTAGTTACTTTTTTCTTTAACTTACAACATGAATTGCCATCTTTTATATACTTATGTATTGAAAACTATGGAAATCTCACCAACTTATAGTTGAACCTTTATTTTTAACATGTTTCAGGTTTCCTACTTAAAGATCTTCTTGTGCTCATATAAGACTTGGACCTAGACTAATTGAAAGACTTTCGTTATTGGTTGTATCTTGATTGTTATGTTATTATTTTATTTGTCTTGTAATGTTTAATGAATAATGACATTTAACATTATTTCAACTTAATTAGTTCCATGTGCTATGAGTAATCGCCTTCCATTCATCCGCCCTGATGATTCTGCTGTCGGTCGGGGTGTGACAGATATTCCCTATAATGTTACATAGAACAAAAAGATAATTTTCAAGGTACTTGCATATATTGTTTCTCAACTCAAAGTACTACAAGACTCTTACAAGCATGGTTTATGAGTTACAATGAGAAACTATATATAATACTACCTACAACCGGATATACTTTGATACCAGCTGGAATCCTCTAACTAAAGCAAATACTACAAAACTATAGTTTAAGGTATCTTAGATAATATATTATCTAAGATATGGTAGTCAAGATATGTTCCTGACTTACCTTTTGTCACCAACTAAAGTTGGCAACTTGTGCTAATATAAAAAGGTGAACAGTGGAATAAAGTAT
Organism: Flaveria trinervia; assembly: GCA_025506515.1. NCBI lineage: Eukaryota > Viridiplantae > Streptophyta > Magnoliopsida > Asterales > Asteraceae > Flaveria > Flaveria trinervia. Next base: position 89,562,601 of record CM046443.1, read on the forward strand.
GGTCAACTACATGGCATTTTGGGAAAATTTCATGCAGTATCAGAGGTCTGCAGTGGAGTGTCAAAGACCATACTTGTGTCCATCGGTTCATAGCAGTGTCTTCCGAAGGTTAAATGGCTTCGGAAGAACAAGTACTTCCGAAGCCGCTTATACTTCGGAAGAGGCTACTTCTTCCGAGGCTTGAGGACATTTTCTTTTTGTTGTACTTCGGAAGTTGTCTTCTGATCTTTTCTTCTTAGACTTGATCTTCGGAAGTGAGTAATTTGATTTCGGAAGTAGAGTTTGTCTTCGGAAGTTGATCTTTTACTTTGTCTTCGGAAGAACTCTACTTCCTTCGAAAGTTCCATAATAGGCTTCGGAAGCCTTTGTAAGTAGCAACAAAATTTGTCTAAGTGATTTGGTTTTGGTTGTACTAGCCTTCTTCTTGATCCAACAAACTCCCCCTAGGCTGATGCTACCAAAACCTCACTTGTTTCTGCTTCTCAAAGTTGTCAAATCTAGTGTGATAGAACGTGTTAAATTAGTTGTATGGCATGTTTGGATAATCATGGGTGATGATTGGAATTGGTAATCATGTATGGTTTGGATGTTGTGTAGTAGTAGGACATCATGCTTGGGTCTGATAATTGATTGTTGTGATGTTGTGAATGCAATGCATATGCTTAAAGAATTTGGTTGTGATCATTATACACGCGTGCGGATCTGAGGCCCCTACTTAGTGGGATTGGCAGGGTTTAGGATGTGAAGTCGTGAGTGGCTTCACATGGCATGTGATGAATGGTTGAACCTTGTATGACATGTTAGTTGTATTGTAGCTAGTGGTTATGTTAATGTTCTAGATTCGCATGACTTGTATAGTACTTGATTGTATGATGATCTATGTGATACACCTGGTTGATATAGCATATGTATGATACTAATTGAATGTTAATCATGTATGTTGTATGTGCTCATTGGCTTTATTTGAATTATAACTCATAATGTCACCAACGGGTCAAACGGGTCAACTAGGTCAAACGTGTCTATTTGTCTGGAAGCTTGAGTCTTTGATTTTGGTATGGTTAGGGTTTCACATGTTTTTTATTTACACGTACTTATGTACTCACATGATCTAGGTAACCTGTGAAGGTTGGCTATCCTCTCGTTTCTCAAAATAAACCCTAAGTACCTTTGCATACATCAGGTGAGTTCAAGCCCCACTCTTTACTTAATATCTTTTGGGGGAGATAGCATACTGGTACTTATACGAACGCTTTCACTATTTAAGTTGTGTATAATATTAATATAGTGCTGTTTACCATGAGAAAAGTCCTCACACTTTTGAATTGTTAATATTAATAGCGGGGAAACTTGGGTAGTACTACTGGGTCTGACGAGCCCCACCTGTGTGACTCGAGGTCAACCGGGTGCAATTTGTCCTATTGAACATTGTCACGACATGGTAAGTCGTGACAGGAGGCAACAACTATCACAGTCAGCTTCAATTGCAAAATCACTATGTATTAATATTTACTGATAATAGACTAGCTATCTATTACCATACACTGCTTATATTATCGCAACTGTTTACATGTTTATTGAACTCAAACTCTTGAACTCACCAACCTATGTGTTGACATTTTAGTATGCTTTTCTCAGGTTCCTAACTTGCTTGCCATAGGAGCACTGCATGGTTCACTGCATTTTAAGACACTTTGCTTCAAGACAAGTTGACATTTAACAATTATAGTTTACTTTTGGGTGGCACTTGTTTTGCCATAAGTTATACTTTATAGACTTGGGTTGTTTTCAAAAACGCTTCCGCATTGTTTAAAGTTGGTATTTTGGTTAATTATGTTTAAATTATGGCATTTAGAGTCGTTCTGAGTAACTATTGACTGTGATCCTGGTTTGTTCACACGCCTCGCGGTAAAACTCCGCAAGTGGATTTTGAGGGTGTGACAGATTGGTATCAGAGCCATTGGTTATAGGGAACTAGGTTGCATACACACTAGACTATAACCGCACACAGTTAATTAGTTACCTGTGCCTTACTCCCATTTACTGTATACTCACTGGCATACACGTCACACTATCTGCAGCATGGCATCATCTTCAAGAGCTCCGGGTAAATGACCCGAATCACCTACACGATCTGAATCCCCACCTCCCGCACCTGTACCTGATGATGGATTCGATTGGCCCAGACTGGCATATCCCCGAGAGGAGATTGACTGGGATCAACCATTCGCGTTGATGAAGCGTGACCCTCCGCGTGACTGGCGTTCTTATCCTAGGTTTGTTGACCATATCATGTTTAGGGAACGCGTACCTGTCCTAAAGCCAAGGACTAGGAACAATGCCAATCAACCCATGTTTTCACTCCCACGAACGGCGCAGTCCAACGAGCAATTGATTGCTGCACTAATAGCTGCACTGGATACTGAACAGCATCGTGTGAGACGACTCACGGGTGATGTCTGTACACTACAGCAAGAGGTGTACAACCTGAGACATCAATTGGACGAACTCAAGGAAGAACACGGGAAGACGCTGAACGGTTGTCACCATATGCAAGATGGTGTTATGGCACTCCAAGGACGCGTGACTGCTCGTGAACAGCGGGACGCCATAGCCGATAATAGGATTTCCATATTAGAAGCTCAACTCGCAGCACTCCAGATTGCTATAGCTCCTGCTCCTGCCGCAGACTCTGAGGATGAGGAGGATCCCGAGGAGGGACCCGAGGAAGAGGAACGGAGGAGATGGAGGATGATAGTGACGGGTCAGACATTGTCGATTGATTTCTTTATATGACTTAGACTACGTAGTGTTTTCTTTTTGAAACCTATGTGGGAAGGGTTGTTTCCCCACACGAACGACAAAACTTCAATTTTGACATTGCTAAATACATTGTGACTTATACAATTTATTTACTTTGGTTATTATTTTTGTTATGAATGTTGTGGTTGTGATGATACGTTATTTCTTTCATTTACTGTTTACTACGCTTCAATGAGTTAAATGTGTATGATGTTACTCATTATTGTATTGTGAATATAAAGTGAAAAGAATGGACGCTCGTGGACGTGGACGTGGACGTGGACGTGGTCGTGGACGCGGACGTGGACGTGGCACCGGAGAACAGGGTGGTGGTGCTATTAACATGACTCCTGCAGAATTGGCTGCTCTAATTAATGAGCATGTTCAGGCGGCAGTGGCTGCTGCCCACGCGGGTTAGCCAGCAGGTAAACAATGACAGAGAAACAAATCTAATATCCTTTATAACCGTAGGGGATGTTTGATTAATGTGTGTTGTGTTAAAACAGGACCACCAGTGTGTACATACAAGTCCTTCATGGACTGTAAGCCACACACCTACAGCGGTACAGAGGGTGTTGTAGGGCTTGTACGCTGGTTTGAGAAGACTGAGTCCGTTTTCTCCAAATGTAACTGTCCACCGGCGGATCAAGTAAAGTATGCCACCGGGACTTTGGAGGGTGCTGCCCTGTCTTGGTGGAACGCACAAGTCCAGATGCTTGGACAAGCGATGGAAAATGGACTCCCCTGGAATGAGTTCAAGGATATGATGATCGAGGAGTACTGTCCTCGAAACGAGGTGCAAAAGTTGGAGATGGAATTCTGGCAGCTTAAGATGAAGGGTTCAGAAATTGAGGCTTACACGACCCGTACTCATGAGCTTGCCACATTGTGTCCAGGAATGGTTAATGAGACACATAAGAGAATCGAGCACTACATACGAGGATTGGTGCCTGAAATCCAAAGTATGGTAACAGCTTCTAACCCGACTACGATTCAGCAGGCCATCCAAATTGCCCATAGACTTACTGATCAGGCGGTAGAGCAAGGACGGTTACCCAAACGGGGCGCTGTGGTGAGCGTGCCCGACAACAAAAGGAAGTGGGATGCTCCCAGCAACAGCAATAACAAATCATCATCATCATCGTCTGGCGGTCAACAACAATCCCAACAGCAGCAACAGCCAGTTCAGCAGCAGCAGCGGCGGTTCGATAATAACCGCAATTTCAATCAAACTGCCCCAAATAACCAAGGACCCAGCGGTTATGACGGCAGACATCCCAAATGCCCACGATGTAACTACCACCATGTGGGACGGTGTGATAACTTCAAGTGTCAACGTTGTGGAAAGATTGGACACGCTGTGAAGGATTGCCGTGGTGAACTGATGAAGAGGCCACAACAATCTCAAGAAACCCCCAAGGGTTGTTTTGAATGTGGGAAAGAAGGGCATTACAAACGAAACTGCCCACAGCTAAGAAGGAACGGAAATGGCAACAACAACAACAACAACACTAACAATCATGGGAACCACAACAACAATGGCAATAATAACAACAATGGTGGAAATGGCACTGGAAATGGCGGCAATAGAGATGGAGCCAAAGGGAGAGCCTTCGTCATTGGCTCAGGTGAGGCTCTAAATGATCCCACAACTGTTACTGGTATATTCCCTGTTAATGGTTGTTTTGCTACTGTACTATTTGATACTGGAGCCGATAAGAGTTTTGTGTCCTTAAAATTCTGTAGTCTTTTAAGTGATATACCCTCTGCTTTAGAATCTAAGTACACTGTGGAATTAGCCGACGGTAAACAAATCCATGTAACGCATATCCTTAAAGACTGTAGGATAGAACTTGCTGGTCATACTTTCGCTATAGATCTCATGCATGTTACGCTGGGGAGTTTTGATGTTGTGATAGGCATGGATTGGCTCTCTAGCAAGCAAGCGGAAGTCATATGTCACGAGAAGATTATACGGATCCCGGTTGGTGATCAAATTCTTACCGTCAAAGGTGATAGGAGTGGTGCTGTGATAGGCATCATCTCGTATATGAAAGCTCAAAAGTTGTTACGGAAGGGCCGCGTGGCTATCCTAGCACTTGTAACCGATAAGCAAAAGGAAGAAAAGAGAATGGAGGATATTCCCGTAGTACGCGACTTTCGGAGGTGTTCCCAGAAGATCTTCCTGGATTACCACCGCACCGCCAAGTGTAATTCCAGATTGAGTTGACTCCCGGCGCAGCTCCGATTGCTAGAGCACCTTATCGATTAGCACCAAACGAACTACAGGAGTTGTCGTCACAACTTCAGGAGCTTTTGGATAAGGGTTTTATTCGACCTAGTACATCACCTTGGGGAGCTCCTGTACTCTTTGTTAAGAAGAAGGATGGTACATTCCGGATGTGCATCGATTATCGAGAGTTAAACAAAGTAACAGTCAAGAACCGATACCCTTTACCTCGTATCGACGACTTGTTCGATCAGCTTCAAGGTCAAGCTATTACTCGAAGATTGACTTGAGATCTGGTTATCATCAACTCAGAGTTCGAGAAGAAGACATTCCCAAGACTGCATTTCGTACTCGTTATGGTCATTATGAGTTCTTGGTCATGCCTTTTGGGTTGACTAATGCACCTGCTGTGTTCATGGACCTCATGAACCACGTGTGCAAACCTTATCTTGATCAGTTTGTCATTGTGTTCATCGATGATATACTGATATACTCTAGGACTAAGGAGGAGCATGAAGAGCACTTACGAATGATCTTGGAACTGTTGAAAAATGAGCAACTGTATGCTAAATTCTCAAAGTGTGATTTTTGGATAAGAGAGGTACAATTCCTAGGTCATATTGTTAATGAGGAAGGAATACACGTTGATCCTGCCAAGATTGAGGCGATAAAGAATTGGACTACACCCAAAACACCAAGTGAGATAAGACAATTTCTTGGGTTAGCAGGATATTACCGCCGATTCATAGAAGGATTTTCTAAGATCGCACAACCTCTCACAGCCTTGACTCACAAAGGAACGACATACAAATGGGCTGAGAGTCAAGAATCAGCTTTCCAATTATTAAAACAAAAACTTTGTACTGCCCCGATATTAGCATTACCCGAGGGAACAGATGACTTTGTGGTGTATTGCGATGCATCCATTCAAGGATTGGGTTGCGTCTTGATGCAACGAGACAAGGTGATAGCTTACGCCTGGAGACAACTAAAAGTTCATGAGAAGAACTATACTACCCATGACTTAGAATTGGGGGCAGTAGTTTTTGCCTTAAAGATCTGGAGACATTATTTGTACGGTACCAAGTGCACAATCTACACCGATCACAAGAGTCTTCAACATATCTTTGAGCAAAAAGAGTTGAATATGAGGCAGCGACGTTGGGTGGAACTACTAAATGATTATGATTGCGCAATTAAGTATCATCCGGGAAAGGCGAACGTAGTTGCTGATGCTTTAAGCAGGAAGGAAACAGCTAAACCCCGACGGGTGCGAGCTTTACAGCTTACTATCAGTACCCAACTGCCCGAACAAGTTAAGGAGGCACAAATGGAAGCTTTAAAGGTGGAAAATATTGGTTCTGAATTGTTAAGGGGAATGGATAAGCAACTAGTGATGAAAGAGGATGGAATTCGGTATTTCATGGATAGACTTTGGGTGCCTGTTCATGGAAATCTAAGAGATTTAGTTATGAGCGAGGCACACAAATCTAAGTATTCTATACATCCTGGATCCGACAAGATGTATCATGACCTAAAGGCTCACTATTGGTGGCCTAACATGAAAGCGGATGTAGCTACGTACGTGAGCAAGTGTTTAACCTGCTCGAAGGTGAAAGTGGAATATCAAAAACCATCCGGACTATTACAACAACCCGAGATTCCAATGTGGAAATGGGAACAAATCTCCATGGATTTTATTACTAAGCTACCCCGGACTAGTACTGGTTGTGACACGATATGGGTTATTGTGGATCGATTGACAAAGTCTGCTTATTTCCTCGCAATAAGGGAACCGACAAGATGGAGAAGTTAACTCACCTGTACCTCAAGGAGATCGTTTCGAGACATGGGGTACCGATCTCAATTATCTCCGACCGTGACGCTCGTTTCACGTCACATTTCTGGCAATCATTGCAGAAATCCTTGGGTACACGTTTGGATATGAGTACTGCATATCATCCACAGACGGATGGTCAGAGTGAGCGTACTATACAGACGCTGGAGGATATGCTACGTGCTTGTGATTGATTTCGGGAATAACTGGGAAATTCACCTGGCATTGGTGGAATTCTCTTATAACAACAGTTATCACACTAGTATACAAGCAGCACCTTTCGAGGCGTTGTATGGGAGAAAATGCCGATCACCGGTTTGCTGGGCAGAAATTGGTGATAGTCAGATAACAGGTCCCGAGTTAATTCATGAGACGACTGAGAAAATTATACAGATACGGAACCGTATGGCTGCAGCGCGAGACAGGCAAAAGAGTTATGCTGACAAGAGACGGAAACCTTTAGAGTTTCAGGTTGGTGACAAGTTTTGTTGAAAGTCTCACCATGGAAAGGCGTAGTTCGGTTTGGTAAACGAGGGAAACTAAATCCGAGGTACGTTGGACCATTTGAGATTGTGGAAAGAGTAGGTCCAGTAGCCTATCGATTAGCCCTACCTGATTCACTAAGTGGAATTCATGATGTATTTCACGTGTCAAACTTGAAGAAGTGCATAACTGATGAAACGACGGTCGTACCACTAGAAGAAATTCAGGTGGATGAAAAATTGCGTTTTATTGAGGAACCAGTGGAGGTGATGGACCGTGAGGTGAAAACACTTAAGCAGAGCAAGATACCTATTGTTAAAATCCGTTGGAATTCGCGACGTGGACCGGAATTCACATGGGAACGGGAAGATCAAATGAAGCTTAAGTACCCTCAACTATTGAAGGAACGATGCCAGCAGACGAAGGTATTGATTTAAATTTCGGGACGAAATTTCTTTCAACATGGGGATGATGTGACAACTCATCCAAAACTCACATGATTTCGATTTATGTGTGCCAATGCAGTAGACCAGTGATGGAAACCAGTGATAGAACACTCTCACCATGTAACGCAATTTTCAGGACGAAAATTCTTTCAACATGGGGATAATGTGACATCCGGTAAATTTCCGTTACCAAGCTCCGTTAGTTCCGTTAAGTCTTGTAAACACGTGTCGTGAGCACACACTAGTTGTCGTTGAACGTTGGTGACCTATTAATAATGAATAATGTTAATTTGTTGTGAATCTAATGATTAGGTGAATTTTGGGTTATGTTTATGTGTTCACACATTTATAAAAGGTTAATTAAAGAATTTATCGCGTAACGCGGAAACGTGCCTATTTGTTCGTATGTCTTGTGTTTTTGCAAAGATAAATTATGTAATGATATTATTAGTTCATATCTTTGTATTTTTAAGTTAAAGGCATTTTAAAAAGAGTTTAAAGTCTAGTTTATATAAAATACCAAAACACAAGGGTTTAAAGGGTAAATATGTAAATTAAAATTAATTAAAACAAAAACCCAAACCCTAAACCCCCCCTTCGGCCGCAAACCATCTCCAAACACCCTCACCATTGCGAAATCAGCCAAGAACAAGCAAGGGAACACGAAATTGGATCGATTTCAAGGCATATAACTTGTTGGAATCATCAATTGCAAGCTATAACACGTTTAAAGGTTAGATTTTTCACGTTTTTGTGAGTTTTTGTTTAGGCCGAACCCTAATTCGTAAATTGACCTTCATGGGGTCGAAATTGATGTTGGTTGATGATGTTAACATGTTAGTTAGATTGTATACATGTTAGTTAACGTCGATTATGCAAGAATTCTATGTTTTTAGTGGATTGATCATGAAATTTGGTTATGAAGCAAACCCTAATTCGAAATTGTTGTGATTATGCATGATGGTTGATTGTTTGATGAATATTTTGATTATAGGTTGTATGAATGTTAGAATACGTTGATTATGCAAGAAAGTTGGGATTTTGATGCATTGTTCATAGGTTACTAAGAATAGTAACTTTATTTTGCATGTAGTAGTGATCTAGTGATGGATTGATGTTATGGATGGGTTCATGATGATAATTAGATGCTAGATTGATGTTATGAATGCTAGAAATCTTTAATTTGATGATGTTGATCATAGCTTGCCAAAAGTAGAAACTTTTGTTTATGAAGATTGTTAGATTGAGGTGTTTAAGTGTTGTTGATCATGTCTAGATGTTAGTATGAGCTTGAATTAGTATATTATTGATGAATTCATGTATACTTTGGATGTTTGATAGATTTTGGGATATTCTTTCCCAAAAGGGAAACTTTTTTGTGTAAACGTTGAAGTATGATGTTATGATCATGTTTGGGATGATAGGAACTTGCTATTATGTTCAAGGATGGATTCTAGTGTGATAGAACGTGTTAAATTAGTTGTATGGCATGTTTGGATAATCATGGGTGATGATTGGAATTGGTAATCATGTATGGTTTGGATGTTGTGTAGTAGTAGGACATCATGCTTGGGTCTGATAATTGATTGTTGTGATGTTGTGAATGCAATGCATATGCTTAAAGAATTTGGTTGTGATCATTATACACGCGTGCGGATCTGAGGCCCCTACTTAGTGGGATTGGCAGGGTTTAGGATGTGAAGTAGTGAGTGGCTTCACATGGCATGTGATGAATGGTTGAACCTTGTATGACATGTTAGTTGTATTGTAGCTAGTGGTTATGTTAATGTTCTAGATTCGCATGACTTGTATAGTACTTGATTGTATGATGATCTATGTGATACACCTGGTTGATATAGCATATGTATGATACTAATTGAATGTTAATCATGTATGTTGTATGTGCTCATTGGCTTTATTTGAATTATAACTCATAATGTCACCAACGGGTCAAACGGGTCAACTAGGTCAAACGTGTCTATTTGTCTGGAAGCTTGAGTCTTTGATTTTGGTATGGTTAGGGTTTCACATGTCTTTTATTTACACGTACTTATGTACTCACATGATCTAGGTAACCTGTGAAGGTTGGCTATCCTCTCGTTTCTCAAAATAAACCCTAAGTACCTTTGCATACATCAGGTGAGTTCATGCCCCACTCTTTACTTAATATCTTTTGGGGAGATAGCATACTGGTACTTATACGAACGCTTTCACTATTTAAGTTATGTATAATATTAATATAGTGCTGTTTACCATGAGAAAAGTCCTCACACTTTTGAATTGTTAATATTAATAGCGGGGAAACTTGGGTAGTACTACTGGGTCTGACGAGCCCCACCTGTGTGACTCGAGGTCAACCGGGTGCAATTTGTCCTATTGAACATTGTCACGACATGGTAAGTCGTGACAGGAGGCAACAACTATCACAGTCAGCTTCAATTGCAAAATCACTATGTATTAATATTTACTGATAATAGACTAGCTATCTATTACCATACACTGCTTATATTTATCGCAACTGTTTACATGTTTATTGAACTCAAACTCTTGAACTCACCAACCTATGTGTTGACATTTTAGTATGCTTTTCTCAGGTCCCTAACTTGCTTGCCATAGGAGCACTGCATGGTTCACTGCATTTTAAGACACTTTGCTTCAAGACAAGTTGACATTTAACAATTATAGTTTACTTTCTGGGTTGGCACTTGTTTTGCCATAAGTTATACTTTATAGACTTGGGTTGTTTTCAAAAACGCTTCCGCATTGTTTAAAGTTTGTATTTTGGTTAATTATGTTTAAATTATGGCATTTAGAGTCGTTCAGAGTAACTATTGACTGTGATCCTGGTTTGTTCACACGCCTCGCGGTAAAACTCCGCAAGTGGATTTTGAGGGTGTGACATTGCGAGGCTTGAGGACTTCTTCTTTTCTTCATACTTTGGAAGTTGTCCTCTGATTTCTTCTTCTTAGAATTGATCTTCGGAAGTAAGTTCTTTGACTTCGAAAGTAGAGTTTGTCTTCAGAAGTTGATCTCTTACTCTGTCTTCGGAAGAACTCTACTTTCCTTCGGAAGCTCCATACTTGGCTTCGGAAGCCTTTTGTAAGTAGCACCAAAATTTTTCCAAGTGATTTGGCTTTGGTTGCACCAGCCTTCTTCTCGATCCAACAAACTCCCCCTAAGCTGATGCTACCAAAACCTTACTTGTTTCTACTCCTCAAAACCTTCAGCACCAAGGAGAGTAAATATTTTTCAGTTTCCTTGTTCTTTCCTAAAGTGGTGTTGAGAAGCTTGTACAAATCTTTAGTTGACAGGAACTCCAGTCTATCACCCTGAATGATATGTACCCTTTGTTGTGTCCCTCTAAAAAGAGTTAGTTGATGGGAGCTATAATCATATTCCCATCTAACTATAGGTTCCAAATTAGGACCCTTCACCATCTGTAGAAAGGTTATGCCCTTGGTGGGAGGTCTATCAGTGTCTTCCTTTCTTCTCAACTTCAACTCTTCTTTAATCTTAGCTTTTGCAGTTAACTCAGCAAGATGAAGACTACTGAGATGATTTCTGATGTGAGCAGCAGTTTTAGAGTTGGAGGGACTAGAGAATGGTTTCTCTGCTAACTCAGCAATGTCAAACCTGCTAGAGTGTAGCACAGAGGTAGCATTCAGGCTGTTGACTTCACCATTCTCTCTTTCCACAACAAAGTTGTGAGAAGCTTCATCGAACCTCCACTGTATTATTTTCTTTCTAGGCACAAGAGACTGACTAGGAATCTTGTCCTCTTTCTTTGTATCCAGTAGAGTCACCAGCTTCCTTCTTAGTCTCTTCTCTTCATCATTTAGTGAGTCTGAGTTGAGGCCTAGAAGTTTTGTAGCATGGTCCAGTGTTCCTCTAGGCAGATCAAGAAATTGATCTCTTGTGAGGGAACGTGAAGATCCATCAACATAGGTTAGTTTGATAGAGTCTTCCTCATAGGAGATGTCGCTCAAAGTTGTGCAGTTGATGAGCTTAGTCTTGATCACCTTAAACTCCTCAAGGGAGAGATGTTGGAAGGATGAGGGGATGGTTTGGAAGGTTGATGGGTAAGATGTGGTGTAGTGGTTCTGGTAAGTGTTTTGGGTTGAAGGATGGGTAGTTTGGGTGGCTGAGGTGAGGAAGTGGGTGAGAGTAAAGGTGTGGGTTCAGGAGTGTAAGGCTTAGTTTTGATGGTGAATGGAGATGGAATTGGTTTAGGTTGGGGTTGAGTGGTTAGTATGAAGGTCATCCCATGTACCCTTCCGTATATCTCTCTCCTTTTGCCCAAACGAATGTTAGCTTTGATTTCACTGACAATTCGTTGGAGTGTCCTTTCAGACATGGGACCTACCTGCCTTCTAGAGAAGCCGTGAGCCCGGAGATAGTCTTTCATCTAGTCTTTCTCACCTATCTTCTTGGTTGTAGTGACCCTTGCTTCTTCTTCCTTCTTCTTCTTCTCCCTCAACTTTTCTCTTGCAGCTCTTTTTCTCTCTTTCTCCAATTAATCCTGCTCTTTGTTAAAGAGCCATATGATCATTTCATCATTGTGTGGAGACAACTCTTGAAGAGAGAACCCTCTGGAGGTTAGGAAGGCTATCATTTCCCTCCTAAGCTACATGTCAGCTTCCCTTTGTTCCTTTTCTTTTTCTTCCTCTAAGGCCAACCGTGTTGCTTCCTGTTGCAACCTGGTTGCCTTTTCTAGTTCCACCAACTCCTCTAATGGTAGCAAGAGTGTTTTCTTCATTGGCAGCTCCAAGCTTGATGAGTTGGTCAATGATCTTTGCTCTCCTTTTGTTGTTGACTACCTCTTGGTTGGCTGTAGCTGCTTTTGTACTGGAAACTAATAGCTTCCCAGTTGAAAGTCTTCATTTTCTCTTTAGTTTTTCAATCTTCTTCTCTTCCTGAATCCCTCCGCAATCATTTTCTTCTTTCCTTTGTTATCTTTTGAAGAGCTTGACTTTGGTGGTTCTTGGAGAGTGGATTCAGATTATAAGAGAGGTAGAGAGGGTGTCTGAACAAGAGGTTGATCCAGAAAGTCCTCACTATTCCCCTCAGATGCTAGTTCTAGAATTGCATCTATGATGATTAGATCCTCGGACAGTGAGAACAGTCCTTTCGTAGCTTCCATTTCAGCTTCGGAAGATTTGGCTTGTTCTTCCGAGGCTTTAACTTCAGCTTCGGAAGTTTGAGGGGTGCAAATTATGTCCCAACTATTTCAATTGCTGGGCCATCAGTCCCCATTTCCCCCTTTGAATTGAATCTCAGGTTCCATGTGGACCTTAGGTTGACCAACTTCTTCCATAGTGGTAGAAGGTGCACTTAGCCTCTGAAGCTCTTCAGCTCCGAAGTACATCATTGCTGCATTAGGGCTAGGCTGATCAAGAGAGGACCTCAACAGAACCTTGGAGAATAGTCTGTAGAGATCTCTAAGCATCCTTGAGTGAATCTGTAGTAAAACTTGGGATGGCTCAGAGAAAGTTGTAATGGGAGCCGAATATTTGGAAGTTAAAGTTTGGCTCTGTGGTTCCTCAGATGTTTGTCTCTGAACACTCTCTCCCCTTTTGGTAGCATTATCTTGAGAGCTAGATGAGCTGGAGGAAGATGTCAAGGAGACCTGAACAGGTACGTGCCTAACAGATTTCTCAATCTGTTTCACAGCTAGTTGAACCTTGAGATTGTCAATCTCAAGTTGTTGAGTGGCGGACCTGTCCTCTAAAGTCCTAACCTTGGATTCAAGTTTTTAGACTTTAGAAAGCAGGTCTTGTATGGTGAGTTGTAGTCTTCAATCATCTTCTTTTGGAGAATCACGGGGAGATGAGGTAATGTCACACCCCGACCGACGGCGGAATCATCAAGATGGACAAATGTGAAATGATTGTTCATAGCACATGGAACTAAATAAGTTGTAATAATATTAAATATCATTTTTATTGAACATTACAAGACAATTAAATAGATACAACACAAACAAGATATACACAACAACATAAGACTTTTAATTAACTAAGTCCAAGTCCTATATGAGCACGAAGAGATCTTCAAGTATCAAACCTGAAACATGTTAAAAATAAAGGGTCAACTTTGAAAGTTTGTGAGATTTCCATAGTTTTCAATACATAAGTATATAAAAGATGGCAATTCATGTCATAGATTAGTGAACAAAGTAACTAGGGATGTAAGACAGATGCATAATCAAACTTGACAGTTTACAAGTTTCCACATTTACAAGTTTATACGATTAGCTAAGTATACTTGGATTAACAAAGCAGGCTTGTCAGGCCCATAGATCTATGACGTCGCCAGGCTAGCAATAGTTAATGACTGTACATATAATCGTCAATACATGGTAATTACAAAGATCAACTAACCACAACATACAAGTGAATTGCCAAGAGTTTACAAGAATCAAACGAATTTACAAGTGCAATGATTATAAAGTAATATGTTTAACCCCAAAATGTGAAAATATGAAAATGGGGTATAGAAATACTCACATGGAAAACTCACAAGTATAGTGATGGTTGTAGAGTACATAAGAAAACTTGAATGTCAAGAGTCAAAGGTGATGCCCTAAATGATAAAAATAACAATAACTTGAGGTTGGAATTCATTACAAGAAATTAGGATGTTTAGAGAATGCTAAAAATAAAAGGTGGATTAAAAAGGATTATTGCATCAATTTTAGATTTTGGACAAAATGTTTGGTATGTATTTGAACAGGTTTTAAAATAGAAAACGATTTCATAAAATTATAAAAATTGGTACTTGATTAGTTCAAAGTCTCCCGAACAACTTTCATTCAGAAACAATTTTATGAAAAGATCTTTAAATAGGTCAAACAAGCAGTACAAGACAGAAGGTGCTGAAATGCGCACTTATCTGTGAAGGCTATTGTTGAGTTGTCCAATTGAGTTTGAAGACGTATAAACTATCGTTGAAAAGGTAATTCAAAGAACTTAACATTGGAGTCTTAGTTTACTCAAATTTATTTTGTTACGATTAACTTATGGTTGGTTGAAGTAAGATTATATTCTGCCAGAATTGTAATAAGGCACATATGTGCACTTTTAATATCGCTAAAGCATGAAACGGGTTAGAATATTTTATTATGTCAATATATGGTATATTAGTCTTTATTTTAGTTATAAAAATATTCTAAGACTTCGACATAGCCATCACTTATAGAAATAATCTTGTGGAATAATCGAATGTGGCGGTATAGCCGTCCATATGCAAATGGGATTCTTTGTTTATGTCAGTGTGTAGTTAGCTTAATTTAGGAATGTTAGTGATTATTATAAGGTTAGTGATTATTAAAATGTTAATGATCAAATGATAATAATTAAAATAAAAAGAGATTGGTAGAAGAAAGAATAATAGTAAGAACATAAAATCATGAGAACATTTAATGTTAGGATGATTGAAATGTATAATATAAAAGCAATAAAAGATTACCTTAGTATTAAGAATTCTTAAAATTTTTTATAACATAAAATTCTTCAAATTGATCGTAACCAATAAATGAAAGAAAGATATGAGAGTGAGAATTTTAGAGAATGAGCAAATAAAAAGTGAGACATAAGGCTTGCTTTTATAGTTGAGGTTAGGAGTAGGTTATGAATGATGTTAATGATGAGTTATAAGTCTTTTAAAAGGGGGTTATGATTTTAAAATAAATATAAGATTAAAAAAATAGATAAAAGAATAATTACAATTTAAACTTTTAATTTATTAAAATCTTAATTTTAATTTAATCAACTTATTTTCTTATAAAATATTTATAACTTTTATAAGACTTGTAACTTTATAAGTTTATTAAAATTCATTTTTATAACTTATAAGTTTTAATAAGTCTTTTCCATTTAGTTATTTATTGTAAAATGATAAATAAAGATTTATATTTTTATGAAAAAGATTTATTTATAAAATAAATAATTACTATTATTTGTTTAAATGATAAAATAAATAAAATAATTTTCAGTATTGCTTAAATTGCACATTGACAGGATCAGTGATCTCAAGTTTGATGGATTAGAGTGTAACGCAGCGGAATAAGAACAAGAATTAGACAAATTATAGCAAGAATTTGATATTCGTATGCATTAGGAACAACTACGGTTGTAAAGAGAGAATATATTTCTGTGAAAAGGAATGTTTCAATAATATCAAATGTTTCTGCTCAATCATTCACTGATTACAATAAGGTTGACACTCCTTATATAGAGTGCAATCACTGCTGATATCACGGGATAGTGACATCTGGCAGATTTATTACAAAATAACTAAAACTTAACAAACTACTGAAATGTTCACAACTACTGAGAACATATCATAGTGCTAAGTATAAAACATAAAACTACTGATACGAAACTACTAAAACTACAACGACTGAAGAACAAGCTCTTCAGTCGTTTTACAAAACTACTGAAAGGAAAAACATAAAACTACTGAAAGAAAACCGTCACAACTACTGAAGAAGACCTCTTCAGCTGTTGTGACAACGACTGATACTTGGTCTTCAGCACTTGTCTTCAGACTTTGTCTTCAGCACTTGTGTCTTCAGACTTTGTCTTCAGCACTTGTCTTTAGACTTTGTCTTCAGCACTTGTGTCTTCAGACTTTGTCTTCAGCACTTGTCTTCAGACTTTGTCTTCAGCACTTGTGTCTTCAGACTTTGTCTTCAGACTTTGTCTTCAGCTGTTGTGGACTTCAGCAGTTGTTGTGACGTCTGTGGGACTTAAGGTTTTTCTGATTCGGCTCATTGGTTCTTTTGATCCAACAAACTCCCCCTGAACCAATGCAGCCAAAACCTTAACTTTATTGAGGTCCCACTTATTGTTGGCAATAAGATTGGTCTTTTTCCTTCTTGATCAGCTAAGAAGATGACCCAATTAAGCACTGGCTTGGGAATAGATTTCTGAAATTTGGTTGGCATAGTATGGATAGGAGCCCTGACTTTAGGGAATTGGACACAGGGCTGTGGTCCTATCCATGAAATCTACTTCCCATGTATAAGCCTGTAGGATTCTCTGGTGTATGCTCTGAGAAACATAATTTGTTATTCCATGGTAAGATTTTCAGCTCCACCATCAAACAATCCTTCACGCCCATACAGCTCTGAAATGTACTTAGCCTGTTTGCCATTTTTGAGCTCAACTGTTATCTGTCTGTATGCAAACTCATCTGGGTGAGTCCCTTCAAGTAACAGACTGAGCTCATTTTGTTTGAAGTTCTCAAGCCTCTTGTAGACTAACCCCTTTTTAATTACTCTGTTCTCTAACATCTTTTGGGTGGCTGTTTAGTTTCATAGGCCTTCTTGAAATCTTCTACAATTTCCCAGGGTGATACTACAAGGACCACTGTGATCTCTTCATCTACGATCCTTTTTACTTGGCCCTTGTATCTCGAAGGAATGTCTTTCTTCACAATTCTGTGAGCCACCCTAGGATCAGGCCATATTCTCACCTTTTCCTTTTGATATGAAATGTGTTAGCAAGGGTGTACAATCTCAGAGCTTCTTTCTTCATACTGATTATTGATGAAGAAGCAGCATAAGTTTTGTCTATGCTTTTCAGCATCTCATCATCATGAAGCTTTTGCTGTTGTTCTTCTTCTATCTTTACTCTCACAGCTTCCATCTGTGAGGTGGGAGTGATGGACATAGGTTTGGCTTTAGGCAAAGTTAGGATTGAAGAGGAAGCAGCCTAGCTGTTCTTCCTCATCATCCTCTTCTCTTCTTCTTCTAGCCTCAACACCCTTCTCTTCTTCTTCTTGGGTGCATCATCGGCTGTTGGTTTGAGGGTAAAGGAGTTGGTTTAGAGGGTTGTGGTAGTGGTGATTTTGAAGTGGGAGGTTTTGCAGGTTGTTCTAGCATTCTTGTAGTGAGTGAGGCTTTTGAGTGTTGCTAGTTCCTTTCTGTTCCCAGCACCTGCCTCATTTAGTGCTTCAATCACCAATCCCTTAGTGTATGCTTCAGACGAACAGATCTTGGTGGTTATTGCCAAGATACTATCCTTGGTCCATGACTTAATCTCGATCAATGATCTCCCAAGGTACTTTGCAATGAATCTGATCATGATCTCTAGTCTTTCTCTTTCTAATGCATCATAACTGCCCATCTTGAGTTAATTTCTTCAACTTCAAGTCTCCTAATCTGAGTCAAGCTGTGTAGTATCGAACCCTGTCTATACAGTTGATCAATAATGGAGTCCATTGATTTACTGTGTGTAGCATCCGCCATTTTGATCATCTCATCGAGTTCGAGTTCTTTTCTTTTCCTTCAACCTTCCTCTTCTTATATGTGACATGAAAGTCTTTATGACTTTCACCCACTTGATCAATGTCAGCTCCCTCACAAACTCCTCTTCCTTCTCAGTCTCCTTTTCTTTCTTCCCCTCTATGCTCTTCCTCTTTGCTTTCACTGACTGACTCTCCCCTTTTTGGTTGCATTGGTTGCAAGGGTTTGAGTAGCAGAAAGCCTTGTGCTCACAATCTCTCCACCAGGGGTTGTATGATTGAGGGAAGCCTCTCATCCATGGTTTTGATCACAATGTCTGTGATCATTGGGGTGATGAGAGGTAGGGATTGTTGAGAGATAGCAGTTGTTTGCTCAGGGGTTCTATCCCTGAGAAGCAGTGCCAGAAATAGAAGCTGGTGGCTCGGAAGTTTTGAGTGGCTGAGTGTGTGGGAGACCTTCAGGTGAAGGTGCCATCTGTGGGTTTATGTTGGTGGCAGATGGACTTGCTGTTTGAGAGAATTGGTCAAGTAGTCTTTGTAGTCTACTGACTTTCCTCAAGAATTGTGTTCTGGGCCAGAACATCATAAAAGAAGCCCAGGTCATCATCAGCAGATGCTGAATCACCGACCTCCTGCTTGTAGCAGGATGTACATGCACTGGGTGTAGACCAGTTTAGCATGTGCCCCTTTTCTTGGAACTGGGGACTTCCAGCCTCAGGACGATGTCCTTCATCAGCTGTTGCCTCTGGTGAGGTCTTAGCAATGTTACCAGCCTCAGTCTGATCATGTGCTGATTCAGAAGAGGTGGCAGCCTCACCAGATGTTCTGGTCTCCATATCCACACCAGGAGATAGAACAGTTAAACCCTGTGCTGTGGGCTGTCAGAAGCATGTTGATCCTCTTCCTCAATTGCTGTGGTTTTCCCCTTTGTTGGTGTTTGTTGGGGAGGAGGAGAGGCATGCAGCTGAGTCAGCACGTTTGCAATAATGAGAGTAGGACTTTGTGGGGCGGTTGCAGTGGGAGATGGGGTAAAAGCAGTATGCACCTGGGGAGAATGGTGCTCTTCAATGGAAATCTCCTCAAATGAGGAAGATCCCAGATTAGTGGGTACCCTTCTTTGGTTGCTGCAGGCTCCTTTTGAGAGGAATCCTGAGCGGTTGTGGCTGGTGAAGTCCTTGTATCCACTAGGGGGTTATAACCAGTGGATATAGCCTGCGTTTGTGTTGCAGGGGCATCCTCAGGGGACTCATTTCCCTGAGTAGCCTTTTTTTCTTCTTTTAGTGGGTTTGGTGGGGACTTTGGATTGGGGTGGGTGGTGGCTGTGGGTTCCAGCTACACGGGTTTGCAGCCATTTTTAGTGATTGGTCAGAGTTGTGCCGGGAGTATACTTCAGGCAATACAGCCGTAGCAGGGACTCCCAGGCCAACAAGTCCCTCAGCTTGAAGCTGGTTTTCAATTATGGCCATTATGAACCGAGGATATAATATCCAACGGTTAGCAAGTTGTTTTTGGGCCATATCCTTGAGCTCTAAAATAGTATTTCAGAAATATTTAAAGGTTGTTGCTCAAGGATGGAGTACATTACCTGTTGCCACCTTGTGGACATTTGATCCCATGATGAAGTCTTGGGGGCAAGGCAGACATTTACCAGGTGAAAGATGAGACGTTCGGCATCCTGGAAATGTTTTTCAATATGGTAGATGCACTCAGGTTACCCTGGTATCCATGCTGGGCAAATGATTGATCGATTGTGCCCTTTGGATAACCAGTTGGGAAAGTGGCATCATCCAGATTGAGGGTTTGGCGAAGAATGTCTGGAGTAATGACCACTTTTTGACGATGGACAAACGATTGAAGAGACTCTGTGTCATTCTCCTCAGAGACAAGAGTGACGTTTGTCCAGAATTGGTTAAGAGATTCGGCATATATGGTGGGATTTAACAGAAAAGCCGTTTTGTAAGGTGACTGAACCATTAAATCAATGGCGTTGTGAAACTTGGTCCAGTATGGCGATTTTGTGAGATGTGCGACACAGTTGTGTCGAGGTTTTAGTTGCATGGTCGCCATTGATGAAGAGAGGTTACAGAGTTTTTGAACGTTAGGTTTGAGAAGAGAAGAAAGTAAAAACTCTGAAGGTGGGATAAGGTATTTAAAGGGTAGGGTTAGAAAACGACTGAAGGTTTTGGTGTTAGTCATCAGTTGTTGAAACTACTGATGACGTGGTATTAACTTTCAGAGGTTTGGAATGACTGACCGTATTGGTGTGATCAGCAGTGTTTTTAAAACAACTGAAGACTTGGTTTTAATGTCAGACTTGAAACAGCTGAAGTCTCTGATTTAGTCATCAGTAGTTATAAAACTACTGAAGATTTAGTCATCAGTAGTTATAAAACTACTGAAGACAGTTTTGACTTCGGGTGATGAAACAACTGAGGACTTGGTATTAGTCATCAGTAGTTGGGAAACTACTGAAGACTTTGGTTTACCATCAGTTGTTGTAAACAACTGAAGACTTGGTGTTAGTCATCAGTAGTTGTGAAACTACTGAAGACATGGTTTTGCTTCAGTTGTTTAGAAAGAAACAGCAGTTGGGAAACTACTGAAGAAAAAAACGCTCATCAGTAGTTGTCGTCAATTCATTGCTTTTCAGCTGTTTCATACTGTCCTCAACACGTACTCATCAGACTTTCATCTGTTTTCAGATGTTTCATAGGACATCAGTACGTATTTGTATTTCTGACAACAGTAGTTGTAGCTACATCAGCTGTTGTAACTACATCAATTTTTTAACAAATAAAGTACCGAGTACTGAGAAGTTAAGCTCTAGTAGTTTAAAGAAAACTTCCGGAGAGAAAATAACTTCAGTACTTATATATATGACAAAAAAACTAATGATCATCAGTACT
Organism: Flaveria trinervia; assembly: GCA_025506515.1. Taxonomy (NCBI): domain Eukaryota; kingdom Viridiplantae; phylum Streptophyta; class Magnoliopsida; order Asterales; family Asteraceae; genus Flaveria; species Flaveria trinervia. Next base: position 89,583,553 of record CM046443.1, read on the forward strand.
TGTGAGCTGAGATCATCAGTAGTTGTCACTTATTCTAGCTGCAGCATACCAAGCCTTAACACTAGGTTTTGGAAAGTTGTGCTATCCAAGGGCTTAGTGAAAATGTCTGCAAGCTCATCAGCACTAGGAAAAATTTTGGATCAATCAGACCTTTTTCAAAACAATCTCTAATAAAATGGTGTCTGATTTCAATATGTTTAGTCCTAGAGTGCTGGACAGGATTCTTGACAATACAAAGAGCTGAAGAGCTGTCCATTAACAATGGGGTCTTAGTCTCTGTTATGCCATAATCCAATAATTGGTTTTGAAGCCAGAGTACCTGAGATGTACAGCTTGCAGCAGCAATGTACTCTGCTTCAGCAGTTGATGTAGCAACTGAGGTCTGCTTCTTACTCTGCCAAGAAATCAAGCAGTTGCCTAAGAATTGGCATCCTCCAGAAGTGGACTTTCTTGTCAACTTACACCCTGCATAGTCACTGTCTATAAAAGCAACTAATTTACCAGAATGTCTAGTAGAATACCATAAACCTAGAGATGGAGTGCCTTGCGAATATCTAAAGATCCTCTTGACTGCAATCAAATGAGACTCCTTAGGTGCAGCTTGAAATCTAGCACAAACACATGTAGCAAACATAATATCTGGTCTAGAAGCTGTTAAGTACATCAAGGACCCAATCATACATCTGTAAAGTGTTTCATCAACCACTTTACCTTTTGATCTGTATCCAGTTGTGTGGTGTTGCACATGGGAGTAGAACAGGGCTTACACTTTTGTAAATCAAACTTTTCCAAAAGATCTTTTGTGTATTTGGACTGATGAATGAAAATTCCATCAGCCTTTTGTTTGATTTGCAAACCCAGAAAGAACTGTAATTCTCCCATGGCACTCATTTCAAACTTCTGTTTCATCAACTTTGTAAAGGCATCACACAACTGTGGATCAGAGGATGCAAAAAATATCATCTACATAAATTTGAACAAGTAGTATGCTGCCCAGCTTTCTTAATGAATAAAGTCTTATCTATGGAGCCTCTAGTGAAATTATTTTCCAGAAGAAAGTTTGATAATGTCTCATACCAGGCTCTAGGAGCTTGTTTCAACCCATAGAGAGCCTTATCAAGCTTATACACCCAATTAGGATGTTTATTGTCCTCAAAACCTGGTGGTTGACATACATAAACCTCTTCTTTAATTTTCCCATACAAAAATGCACTTTTGACATCCATTTGAAAAACTTTAAGGTTGTGATAAGCAGCATAAGCTAAAAACAATCGAATTGCTTCCAGTCTGGCTACAGGGGCAAAGGTTTCATTATAATCAATACCTTCCTCTTGTGAAAACCCCTGTACAACCAGTCTGGCCTTGTTCTTAACAATAAGCCCATTTTCATCAGTTTTGTTCCTAAACACCCATTTAGTGCCTATTGCACACTTACCTGGAGGTAGAGGAACCAGTTCCCACACTTGCTGTTTCTTGAACTGAAGAAGCTCAAGCTGCATGGCTTCAACCCATCCATTGTCCTTAAAGCAATGTGATAGTTCTTTGGCTCTTGCTGACTAATGAAGAGAGCATAGAAGCAGAAATTGACAATTGACTTCTTGTTGAAACGCCAGCATTGATATCACCAATGATTTGAGACATAGGGTGATTCTTCAGATCTTGGTACACAATAAGATTTGTGCAAGTGTTTGTAGCAGGCTCAGCAGCAACAGATGGTGATGGTGAAGCATTTCCTTGAAACCAATCAGTAGATGGTAATTCAAAGGAAGTTGAAGTTGTAGAAATCTCATCAGCATTTGTTGTGGATTGTGCTACTGAAGCTACAGGAACATCAGGTCTAGCTGAATCAGGCAGTTGATCACTAAACTTGAAAAGGTGATTACTGATATCATCATCATCATCAGTAACACCAGATGGATGACTAGCTACAGAAGATGATGGATTCATATGATCTGCAACAGCAGGTGGTTGATAAGGAAATATTGCAGAATGTCCAGATCAAACAACTCCACAGGGTTTTGTGGAATTGTATCCTTAGGGGATTCATTGAACTTCACATGCAAGGTTTCTTCAACTATCTTTGTCCGACAGTTGAATACTCTATAAGCCTTGCAAGTGGATGAATACCCAACAAAATACCCTGCATCCACCTTAGAATCAAACTTTTGGAGTTGATCCTTTGTGTTGAGAATGTAACAGGGACACCCAAATGCTCTAAAGAATGAAATCAAAGGGGCTAAATGATGTAAAACTTCATAAGGAGTTTTCATCAACCTCTGATTTACTAAGGCTCTATTTGTACATAGCAGGCTGTATTGACAGCTTCAGCCCAAAAGGTCAGTGGCAGACCAGAATCAGCCAACATGGACCTTGCAGCTTCAATGAGGGTCCTGTTCTTTCTCTCCACTACTCCATTTTGCTCTGGAGTCCTTGGGATGCTATACTGCCTCTTGATTCCCTTTGACAAGTAAAACTCATCAAGAGTGTGGTTTCTGAATTCAGTACCATTGTCACTCCTCACACACTTAACTGGTAGGGAATACTGCTTCTCAACGTGTAACACAAAGTTCATAATGGACTGAGCAGCCTCATCCTTTGAATGCAAGAAGAAGGTCCATACATATCTAGAGTAATCATCCACAATTACCAGACAGTATTTCTTCTTTGCCATACTCATTACCTTCACAGGACCAAAAAGATCCATGTGCAGTAGTTGTAAGCAGGCATTAGACTTGGATTCTTCTATGGTTGGGAATGAAACTTTATGTTGTTTCCCTTTTAAGCATGCAGTGCAGATTTCATCACAATTGAACTCCTTTATTGGAAGACCTCTCACTAAACTCTTGTGGATCAGCTGATTCATGTTTTTGAGATTAACATGACCCAGCCTTCTATGCCACAGTTTAGATTCTTTGAGAGAGGCCTTGGAGAACAAGCATGGATGGCCTCTTAACTCAATTTTTTGACAGATCCCAAGGCATATACTCTTCCTATCCTGTTAGCCTTCAGGAGAGTATTATCATCCAGTACTTTGTCAATCAGGCTCAGAACCTTGGAAGACAGAATCCTACAGTTCTGGCTTGTGAAAAGAGCAACATGTCCTTTGTCACACATCTGACTGACACTCAACAGATTGTATTTGAGATTCTCCACATGGTTGACATCATCAAATCTAATATCTCCATTAGACACAAATCCCTTCCAATGATGTAACCTTTAGCATCATTTCCAAATGAGACAAATCCCTTCTTTCCCTGAGAGTAATCATGAAGAAGAGAGCTGCTCCCAGTCATGTGCATGGATCCTCCACTGTCCACATACCAGATGCTTCTTTGGCATGCTGAAGAACCCTGCACAATCATAAGAAACTAGTTAGCTTTGGAGACCCAACCTTTTTGGTTTTGGGACTGACTTTATCAACCAACCATAGCTGGTTTCTCATGATTAACAGCTGATGAAGATGGAGATGGTGCTGAAGTAGATTTGGACCTGGAATTCCTCTCCAGTGGTTTGATCACATGGGCTTCAAGTTGGTTAACTCTCCCCAACAGATGCTGAACCATCATAACAAGCTGTGTCTGATTTGAAGCTCGAGCTTTCAGTTCATTTGACACTCCAGAGCTTGTTTTTGATGAGTTCCTGTGACCCACCATTTCCTCCTTCTTAGACTTCACAGACTTAGTCTTATGTTTATCATGAGGAACAATATCAGCTGTCTTCTGATAAACCGCATCCTTCTTAGTGGATTTGGGTAAGGCCTTGGGTTTATCAGGTTGAGATGATTGTGGTACAAACTTGGTCTCAAACTCAGTTTTCATTTTATTTATTTCTAGTTTAATGAGCTCATCCTTTGGAGCTTTAAACCCTTTTGTACCAACATTCATCAGATAGATGATTGAATTTACCACAAATTTCACATGGTTTATTCTTCATCTTGGACATTTACTGCTGAAGTGGAAACTACTGAAGGTGTGATCTTCAGTACTTTCCTCCTATCAGTACTAGGTACTAAAGGATTTGTAACAGCTGAAGACTGGTAATTCAACTGTTTTCCATCCGTCCTAATAGACTGTTTGATGGATTCCTCAGCAGTTGTTAGTCCTTGTATTTCAACTGATTTGAAATGCTTTTCAGATGTTGGGTCTCTTTCAGTACTTGAGGTACATTGAGGAACAACATCTGAAGTACTCAGCTTCATATGAGTCTCAGTAGTTAGACCATCAGTCAATTATTTGTTGAGATCTTAACACTGGTTTCATTCTCTGATCTTAGATTATCATTGGAGAATGACTCACATGATAATGTGGTTTGGAGATTGCTTTCACTTTCAGACTTAACTATGGAGTTAGGAGTAAAGTCTGTTGGTGGAGCAGTATGGTTGTAACCAATGCCAAACTTCACATTTGAAGCAGTTTGCTTGCTAAGAAGCATTTCAAATCCCTTGCATGATGAGACCCAGCGTTCACACTCAACTTGGGTCACTGCAAGTTTTTCTTTGAGACTCCTATGGTCTTCCAGAATAACCTCTAGCTTGGCCTTTTCATCATTTAATTGGCATTTAAGCTATAAATCTCATCACTTTTACTGTTAAGAGCAGACTCATACTCAGCTTTTCTTTTGAAAATGGTTTTCTCAAACTCAAGTTTTTGATTTATTAATGCTACATTTGCCTCTCTAATAGAGACAAAGGCAGCTATGCATGATTCAGAACATAACTTGGCTTTAGCCTCTGAAGATACCTGAGTTACCTGTGAAGATGATGCATTTGAACAGGACCCTCAGTAGACTCCAGGGCCATGAGAGCAAGATTTCCAAAAGGGTGTTCACCACCATGTTGACTAGCACCAGCATAGTATTGCTCAGTGTGACCAGACAAGTTATCAGGTAAGCTACTCCAGTCAACGACTCCAGGTGTGAAGAAGTTGTGATGAGGTTGTGATTGAGATGGAGATGATTGAGGTTCTGGTAGTGCATGAGATTGTGGTACTATAGGAGCTTGAACTTGATTTGACTGTGGCATATAATAGCAGGGATAAGGATATGGCATTTGACCCTGAGGAACAAAATATGCAGGAGATTGAGGGTGTGATGAATGACTAGAACCAGCAGAATGTTGCCCTTTGAATTGTGAATTGTTATTTGGATGCAGAAGTGTTAGATCCAGTTGATCTACACTCTCTTGCAAAGTGTCCAAGCCTGTGGCATTTGTGACACTTCAACTTGCTCTTGTCAAAACCGACTTTGGTTTTGTAGAGAGTCCAGGAATTCCTGCCAGTTCTCTTGTAGAATTTCTGAGATCTGATATTGATCAAGGCCATTTGGCTCAAAATATCCATCTCTTCTAAATCATCATCAGCAATGCCCTTCAAATCATCCATGATAAAGCATAGATTGTCACTATTATTACCAGAATGACAATCAACACTCACAAAGGCATGATTAGAATTTTTGAGGTGAAATCAATATGCTCATCATAGTGGCATTCTGATCCTGCATACTGACTCATGACTTACCAAGGCAGTGTTTCCTGGTACAAAATCATCAGTGAGCTTTCCAGATGATGACAGTTTTCGTTTCTGTTCTATCTCTCTCTCAAATGTGAGCAATTTCCCATGGAGTTGGGTGAGAGATAGTTTGTCCAAATTTGCACTGGAGCGTAGGACAATAGTATATGTGTCCCATCTCTCAGGCAGTGATCTGAGAAATCTGTTATTCATCTGGCTGTTTGTGTACTCATGTTTGACCATTTTTAATTCAGAGATCAAACAAGAGAACCGCTCAAACTGTTGAGTCAGTGTCTCACCCTTCCTATGAGAGAATGTCTCATATTGTTGGGCAAGGATTTCTCTATTATTTGCCAAGACCTCATCTGTTCCTCCAAATGTTCTTTCAAGGCATTCCAGAGGTCATGGGCAGTTTCATAATGCATTAGCCCAGAATAGATTTCATTGGGCAGTGCCATGGCCAGAATTCCATGGGCTTTTGCATCAATCTCAAACAATTTCTTATCCTCATCTGAGTATTGCTCCCTCTCTTCGAAACCATTTGATTGGTTTCGGGTTATTCACCATAGGCTTGTGTGGACCATGTACCACTGATGTCCAACAACCTGAGCTGTTAACAGACAGGTGATGGAGCATTCGTCGTTGCCATATGTTGTACTCATTCCTAACCAGCATCGGAGGCTTGGTTGAGGAACCAGTATTGTGAGGATCATTGGAAGGAGTAGTCATTTTAGGTCCAAATACAATTTAATTCAAGCTTTTAAAAGATTTTACACAGACCACAACAGACTCAATGAAAACCAAGAATAAATCTCAGGATGAATGACCAAAAACACAGAAAATTCAATCTCTATAACCGTTTCTTGCAAAAATGCTAATTCAATCAAACTTGGATCTTGGATAGCAGTTTCAATGATCAATTATTAGATCGATCAATGATGAAACGGCTCTGATACCATTTGACAGGATCAGTGATCTCAAGTTTGATGGATTAGAGTGTAACGCAGCGGAATAAGAACAAGAATTAGACAAATTATAGCAAGAATTTGATATTCGTATGCATTAAGAACAAATACGGTTGTAAAGAGAGAATATATTTCTGTGAAAAGGAATGTTTCAATAATATCAAATGTTTCTGCTCAATCATTCACGATTACAATAGGTTGACACTCCTTATATAGAGTGCAATCACTGCTGATATCACGGGATAGTGACATCTGGCAGATTTATTACAAAAATAACTAAAACTTAACAAACTACTGAAATGTTCACAACTACTGAGAACATATCAGAGTGCTAAGTATAAAACATAAAACTACTGATACGAAACTACTGAAAAACAACGACTGAAGAACAAGCTCTTCAGTCGTTTTACAAAACTACTGAAAGGAAAAAACATAAAACTACTGAAAGAAAACGTCACAACTACTGAAGAAGACCTCTTCAGCTGTTGTGACAACGACTGATACTTGGTCTTCAGCACTTGTCTTCAGACTTTGTCTTCAGCACTTGTGTCTTCAGACTTTGTCTTCAGCACTTGTCTTCAGACTTTGTCTTCAGCACTTGTGTCTTCAGACTTTGTCTTCAGCATGTCTTCAGACTTTGTCTTCAGCACTTGTGTCTTCAGACTTTGTCTTCAGTGTTGTGGACTTCAGCAGTTGTTGTGAAGTCTTGTGGGACTTAAGGGTTTTCTGATCCGGCTCATTGGTTCTTTTGGTCAACACACATTTAACGCGTTTGATTAAATTTTAAAGTAAAAAATTAATTTAAAAAATGTTAAATATTAAAATTTACATGTATGAAGTTTAAAGTGAGTTGGGTTGGTTCATAATTTTGAAATGCGCGGATGTTACAGGTAACGTACCTACTATTGTTAAGCCCTCACCACTAGATGTGGTTCTTGGCACCGTGGTTTCCTTGCTAAGGAGTCTCTTTCAGAGTCATCAAAAAGCATGGTTGCCGAGATTCAGTCTCAAAAGGTGTAAAATTGTCCAGAAGGTCCATTGAGGCATCTTTATAGTGGCAGCTAAATCTGCATGAGTCCCATCCACATTAGTGGGACTCACCTTAGTAAAGGGTTGCTAATGAGGGGTAGAGTAAGAGGTCTCTCTAGGCTCTGTTGATCTTGGAGAGAGTGTTGTAGATCAACTTCATTTCCAAGAAGAGACGTAATCTCTTCATCAGTTTTGAAAAAAGGTCAGTGAAAGATAAGGAAGTTAAACCTCCTGATCCGGGACATTGATCAATGTCTACAGGCATTGAACCTTTGGTGGGGTTATCCCTTTGTGGCTGCTCAGAGGAGTATAAATACTCACCCGGAGGACTTTCAGATTAGGTAGTGGGACAGGTTTGAGACTGAGACGACATAAGACCCATATAAGGTCAATGGTGAAGGATGGTGAGATCTCAGACTGAGTGGGAGCCCAAAGTTCCACTCTATCTTTTTGGATTGAACGGGAGGAGCTTGTTCAATTAGAGTAGAATTGAATAAGGCTTCGTTTGGGGCGTCTTGGTAAGTGATGGTGATGGGGTGAGAAGGTAAAGTTGGCAGTGTGGGGGTAGTTACTGGTGTGGATTCATCACCTATGGGGTTAACAGGGATGTCACCAGGAGCTATTGGCTCAATCATACCTGGAAGTAGAGAAGTGTACCTTCTAGTGAAGTTGGTGGACACCTTCTTCAAAGTCTTGAAGATGGTTAGCCTCATTTGAGGGACAGGTAGAGTGGCTGCACAGACAAACCGACTCTGGTCCAGCTTATAGTTGATAATGTGCTGGAGAAATCTGGGATACATAACGAATGTTTCCCGCTGGAGATTTCCTATGAGATTGGTTAGCACAAATCTTGGAGTAGTTGAATCTGAGGCCTCACCATTCATGAACTAGGAACCCTAGTTCGTATGGAATTTGATCCCATCCCCCAGATTTACTTGACAGACAGTGAAGAACAACATGCAGCAGGAACTTCCAGTTGTAAGAAAAGTTGAATTTATAGACAGTTGACATGCTGATGTCTCCACCATATCCCATTAGAATGTAAGTGATGTATAAATCTTCTTGGGGGAACTCTGTGGGTGCACCCTTATCATGAAGCTCGAGATGCTCCTTGATGAGTTGTTCAGTAAATACCAACTCTTGGCCACAAACGCCTGATCGAATTCCACGAATCCTATTTAGGGTTTCAAGCTGACGTTATCCTAAAATTCAGCCATGTGATGGTGTGCATAGTGGGATTAACAGTCATGGCAGTGTAGTAGGATGATTGGGTGAGGAAGAAGATGATTTAAGAGAAGTCTGCATCTCTTGAGGAGTCAAGAAGTGCGAGTTGATTGTGTTGAGGGTTCAGTGCCATTTGTGAAAAGTGAAGGTGGATGAGTTTGAGCTTGGGTGAATTGGGAATGAAGGAAACTTTTATGGCAGTAAAAATTATGGTAAGAAGATGAAAGTGAATTGTCAAGATTTTTAAAGAGGGTGAAATGGCGGTAATGGGGTTAGGATAAGGTGATGTGATATTTAGTGGATGAAGTGACAGGGGGCGGTAAGGTTTAGTTTAGTTAAATAATCCGATATCATTAACAAAAACTTTACTTTTTACAGTGTGGGGCCCAAGAGATTTCTGTTACACAGTAAAATCTCTCTTCTGAGTATAAAACATTTCCGAATGTAATTTGTCTTCCGACGGCAATTCTACTTCCGAAGGTAAAGAGTTACTTCCGAGAGTAAATATTACTTTCCGAATGGAGAGATTTAGAAGCTTCAGAAGTAGATCTGATATGTAAACAACTGCTCCTCCCGAGACTAAAAACCCTTTCGAGAAGAAAATTATCCTTGGAGGAATTTTGCTTTGGAAGATATGCAAGATATCTTCCGAATGTTAATCCTCTTCGGAAGAATTTGTACTTACTGAAAATTTTCAGAGAGAGACTGTTGTAACAGGGCTTAGATTGTATTGACATAAGACATTACACATTAAAAGGGTTTTCAAAAGAGGTAATCTAATCAATGTTATCATCCTAATAGCTATAATGAGATACTTAAATCTCTATTCATCAAAAGTTTTGGTGAACAAGTCAGCATATTGTTCATTTGAATCAACTTTGATTAGCTTAATCAGATTTCTCATGAATATCTCTAATGAAATGATACCTGATATCAATATGCTTTGTCTTAGAGGTTTCACAGGATTTTCAATGATGGAGGAAAGCACTGTTGTGTCAATATTGATAGGAGTGCTCATAAAGTTGAATCCATAGTCTAACATCTAATTCTGATCCATAGCAGCTGAGCACAACAACTTGCAGCAGCAATGTATTCAGCTTCAGCAGTTGATGTAGAGACACAAGATTGTTTCTTACTCCATGAGATGATCCTTCCACCAAGAAATGGGCATCCTTCTGATGTGATTTCTTGTCAATGTTGCAGCCACCATAGTCACTGTCAGAGTATCCATAAAGATTAAAATCATTGTTCCTAGGATACTAGAACTATTTTAGGTGCTCCTTTGAGGTGTCTGAGAATTCTCTTAGCAGCAGCTAGGTCAAACACCTTTGGAGCAACCTGATATCTTGCACAAATACAAGTTGCAAACATGATATCAGGTCTACTAACTGTGAGATGCATCAGAGAACCAATAATCGTCCTATACTGATGTGATCAGTATCCTCCCCCTCAAGTTCAGGACAAAGATTATGGTTTGTGTATGGGGTCTTGGCTGGCTTACAATCTTCATTTCAAATCTTTCTAAGATGTCATTGACATACTTAGATTGATTGATGAAGAACCCTTCCTTCAATTGCTTCACCTGAATTCCAAGAAAAAAGTCCATTTTTCCTATGAAATCATCTCAAACTTCTTCTCATAATGCTTTCAAAGTCTTTGCACATTTGGTCATTTGAAGAAACAAAGATGATGTCATCAACATATACTTGAACAAGCAAAATATCCTTTCCAGACTTCCTTATGAAGAGAGTCTTGTCAATGGTTCCTCTAGTGTAACCATTCTTTAGAAGAAACTAAGACAAAGTCTCATACCATAGCCTAGGTGCCTGGTGCAGCCCATATAGAGCTTTATCCAATTTGCACACATAATTGAGATGCTACGGGTCTTCAAATCCTGGAGGCTGGAAAACATAGACTTCCATATCTATATCCCCATATAGAAAAGCACACTTGACATCAAGTTGGTAGACAGTAAAATTCTTGGATGCAGCATAAGCAAGGTAGATCCTAACTGCCTCAAGTCTTGCAACAGGTGCAAAGACATTAGTATAATCAATTCATTCCTCCTAAGTGTATCCTTGAACCACCAGTCTTCCTTGTTCTTGATAATCAAGCCTCTGTCATCTCTCTGTTCCTGAAAACCTATTTGGTGCTTATAGGTACTTGACTAGATGGTAGCGGACATAGGTTCCAAACCTTTTATCTCTTGAATTGAAGCAGCTCCTCTTGCATCGATTCAACCCAACTACTATCTTTTCAAGGCATCTTCCACCTTCTTGGGTTCCATCTGGGATAGAAAAGCATGAGTACAAGCAGACTTTCCATGAAGAGTCTGCCCTCTTGTTCTCACACCTTCAGAGACATCCCCTATGATGTTCTTAGTTGGATGAGTGTATGAATCTTAGACGAGGAATCACTTCAGTTGCAAAGATAGATCCAGATTGGACATATTTTGCTTAGAAACTGGAACACTTTGTCCAACTATTGTTTCAAACTCATTCAATGAGGACTGATTGAATGAATAAGAAACATCATCAATTGTTGGCTGTGAAGAAGCATTAACAGTTGCCTGTTCCTTCAAGATGCTACTTCCATTAACTTGGTGTTGTGCAGGATCACCTGATGAGTTTTGATGATCAGCAGGTGATTCACTGGTTGAAGCTTCACTATCCCTTGAAATAGTTATACTATCAGATCTACTAATAGTGGAAGCTTGATTTGTGGTAGCTCTTGGAGAACTTGGAAGAGGTCTGGGTAGCTTAAATAGTTGATCAACATCAACATCATTTTGAGCATCTGTTCCAACTGAAACATTCTCACAAGATGGTTGAGAATAGTTTGGAAATAATTAATCAAAAATATGATCAGGGCCATTCCCCCTAACACAAGGAGTGTGCTCATTAACAACAATATTAGATGATTCCTCAAATTGTTGATTCTTGATGTTGTAAACTCTATAAGCTTTAGAGCTAGAAGAGTATCCAACAAAGATAGCATCATCCGACTTTTCAGCAAATTTTGCCAAATTGTCCTTTGTGTTAAGTATGGTACACCTGCTGCCAAAGGACCTTAGAAATCCAATGAATGGTGGCCTCTTGTTCCATAGCTCATAAGGGGTTTTCCATATGGCTTAACTACAAGAACTCTGTTCTACACATAGCATGCAGTGCTGACTGCCTCTGCCCAGAATGTTAGAGGTAGTTTGGAATCAGCTAACATAGTTCGAGCAGCCTCAATAAGTGTCTTGTTCCTCCTCTCAGCAACACCATTTTGTTGAGGAGTTTTGGGAGCACTGTATTGTTGGCAATCCTTTTTGAGTTACAGAATGAGTCAAGAACGAAGTTCTTAAACTTAGTCCCTTGATCACTTCTAATTATCTTAACCTTGTGATAATTTGATTTTCTATTTTAAGAATAATACATTTTAATGTTTCAGTAGTTTCATCTTTAGATCTTAAAAAGAATACCCATGTAAATCTTGTAAAATCATCACCAATCACAAGGCGATATGATTTCCTTCCAATGCTCATTACACTTGTGAGACCAAATAGATCCATGTGCAATAAGTGTAATGGAGTGGTGATGGATTTAACACTTTTGGATTTGTGAGATGTCCTATGTTGCTTCTCTTTCAAACATGCAACACAGTTATCTTTGCAGAAAAATTCCTTTTTAGGCAAACCATTTACCAAGTTATTTTTAGCCAATTTATTCATTGTCTTAAAATTCACATGACACATACATTTATGCCAAAGTGTTGACTCATCACTATCAGCTTTGGAAAGAAAGCATGATACTTCACCTATTAGGGAAGAATTGTTCATATCTAGCTTGTACATATACCCTTTCCTGGGAGATCTAAGAAGCACCAATCCGGAGGAATTGTCATCCCAGGTTTAAGGATAATGCACTCATGTTCTGTGAAAAGCATTTGATGCTTTTGATCACAGAACTGAGAAACACTTAACAGATTGTGTTCAAGCTGTTTGACAAAGTTAACTTTGTCAACTTTTAATTTTCTGTTGGATATACTTCCTCTGCCAGAAATATATCATCTGGCCTCACCTCCAAACTGGACAGGACCTCCATCATAATGTTGAAACTATTGAAGGAGAGATCTTGTCCCTATCATATGCTTGGAACATCCATTATCCACTATCCGGACATTGTTATTTTTGTCATATGGATGTCCCTGCACACAAGATGAGATGATTAGTTTTGATTGGAGACCCAAGACTTGTTGGTCTTGAGTTCTTCTAATGATAGTGACAATAATGAACTAAAGGTTAAGCATGGGGGTTCATGGATGTCTTTGAAGAAAAGGATTGGGCTTGCAGCATCCTTCTTGATCTTCCAATCCATCCTTTGGTTGATCATTGAGGATGAACCTTTGCGGCTTGCACAACATGGCATTTCCGAAGCTTCTTTCTTTTGGAAGAACCCTTCACCACCTTTTCTTCCGAAGTAGTCTTCTTCTGGGTTGGTTTTAAGGTAGCTCTTTTGTTCTTTTCATTTTTAACAGCTTTAGCTTCTGAAGCCATTTTCCCTTCGGAAGAATATTTTTTTCCGAAAGCAACCTTGCTTCAGAAACCAGCTTTCTCTTTTTCATCACTGGATCGTTTGATAAGGTCCAAATGAGAAACCTTCCCTGTATCCTTCTTTCTTAACATTATTTGTATAATGTGTGCTGGCAGGATTGTAGTAATAATCTTTAGCCATATGGTTCTGCAGACCAACATTATGCATGCAATGTTAGTCTTTTGGGAGCTTGAGTATTGTTATTTCTTGTTCTTTTTCTTTTTATCAGCAATCTTTCCTTTCAACTTCTGATCCATTGGTTGGACAGGAGTGTTGGTACTACACTCCTTTCCTGGATCAAAGTTACCTTCCACTTGGAATCCAGCTGAGATGAATACACTTTTTGTTTTGGGTCAATCATCAGCTTGGACTTAGCCATTTTCTTGGCAGTCTTCTTGCAGCTTTAGCTCTGCTTCTTCTGGCTTTGGTGGTTAGGATTTGATCATCACTGGGAGCGATGGGTTGAATTACTTGTTCTTCCTGTGGTGGCCACTATTATTGCATCATTCTTCAACTCATGTGAAGATGGGTTAGTAGATGTGACTTCTTGCTCTTCAGTACCACATCTAGGTTATCTTATGGACTCACAAGAATGTGGTGGAGCAATTTCATTGGTCCCCAACCTTCCTTTGTTTTGATAACAAATTTTAGAGTGGGAGGATGATGCAATAATATCTTGGAAGTTTTGCTCAGAAATGGCATACTTTCTAGCTTGAGCCTTAGTAGTGACAAGCTTGAGCCTCAGACAATTTGAATCTTAAATCCTTTATTCAAGTCTTATAATTAGTGTGTTCATGTTTTAATAGGGAAACAGTTTTCTCTAACTCTTCAATTTTTCTTTAGTAGTCAGATTTAGCCCTTTTAAAATCATATTTCAAAACATTTAAAGACTCAATATCATATTTAATTTCCATATTGTAGTCCTGATACAGTTTCACCTTATCAACACATACAGGAGTACAAAGATGTTCATATACCTTGTTGTCGTTGTTCCTGCATGAATGCTTGAGCAGGAGTCACATCCTGCACCATAAAGCTCCAGTCAACTTCTTGAGCCATTATAGTTGTCTCAGTTGACTTTCCAGTGGGCTTTGATGTAGAGGGATGTGTGGAGGCCTGTGGGGTTCCGTATTTGATTTAGGAGCCTTGCATTCCCTTGAAAAGTGACCAAGCTAGTACAGTTGTAATATTTGGCCTTGGTTTTGTCAAACCCAAACTTGCTATTGGTTGGGTTCTGGGAAATTGCATTCTAGTTCTCTTGAAGAACTTCTTTGCTCTGTAGGTTAGAAGAACCATTTGTTGGAAAATGTCCACGTACTCCACATCATCTGGACTAAAGCACTCAAGATCATCAAAGCAGTATTAAAAATCACTAGAGTATCCACTTCCTAGACAAATGCATAGTTTTCCTGAAAGGAACTATGCTGAGTCTGTTGGAACCTTGGAGTCTCAGGAAATGTAATGTATGGTCCAAATGAGCAGGATGGCTACTGGTTGTAAGTTAGGTACTGTTGAGGTTGTGTGGGTCCTGAGCCTTCAGCAACCATCAAAGCGTTGCTAGTAGAAAGACTCAGGGGTCTGCTTGTCTGATGGTCTCTCTTGCTCTCCATCTCCAGGCGGTATCCATCAAGGATGCCATAGAGTTTAGTCATGGTGAGGGTGTTCAAATTTTATGTTCTCTTAATAAAGACACAGTAGAACGTCCACTCATTAGGGAGTGCACTCATGAACTTTCTTGTGAGGTCTCTAAGTTCAGAAGTAATTCCACAGACTGAAGGGAAGAAATAAGATCTATGTACTTAAAATATTGCTGACTGAGAGTCTCTCCAGTAATGTTGGTGAAGTTCTCAAACTGTTGCTTTAGTGAGTCCTTCTTGGAGTCATTTGAGCTTGAGTACATCTGAGCAAGTGCATCAAACAGTTCTTTGACTGACTTGCAATGTTCAAACCCCACCATGATAGAGTTGGTTATTGCAGTCATAAGTATAGTCATTGCATTGCTGTCAACGTCCATCTTCTTTCGGTCCTCATCAGAATAGTCTTCAACAGTCTTCTTTATCATAGCATCGTTTCACCAGGTGTTTCCACCTTGGGTTTATATGGGCATTGACAATAGAATACCATATTTTGTTGTCTTGATACCTGATGAAGCCTTCCATGCGTCTGCTCCATGACCTGAAGTTTTTAGGAGTAATGATGGGAGCTTTAGTCATGGTTCTCATCTCTACTTCAGACTTGTTAAGGACCATTTTGAGTGAGTTTTAAGGAGGAGTGAAAAACAGGTTGATTAGGATGGTAAGATCTCACAATCCAGAGCATAAATAGCTCTGATACCAATTACAGGATCGGTTTTGTCACTTAACACTTGGTTTTTCTCTCAAACTCACTTATGTTACACTCAGATCAGATGAAGCAGAGTCTTTCTAAGAGTTGATAGTAATATAATAAGTAACATAGAACACAAAGATAATTTTCAAGGTACTTGCATATGTGCTTTTCAACTCAAAGTATTACAAGACTCTTACAAGCATGGCTTATGAGTTACAATGAGAAACTATATATAATACTACCTACAGCCGGATATACTTTGATACTAGCTGGAATCCTCTAACTAAAGCAAATACTACAAAGCTATAGTTTAAGGTATCTTAGATAATGTCTTATCTAAAATATGGTAGTCAGGACATGTCCCTGACTTACCTTTTGTCACCAACTAAAGTTGGTAACTTGTACTAACATAAAAAGGTGAACAATGAAATAAAGTATGGTCAACTACATGGCCTTTTGGAAATCCATCGGTTCATAGCAGTGTCTTTCGAATGTTAAATGGCTTCAAAAGAACAAGTACTTCCGAAGCCGCTTATACTTCGGAAGAGGCTACTTCTTCCGAGGCTTGAGGACTTCTTCTTTTCTTCATACTTCGGAAGTTTTCTTCTGATCTTTTCTTCTTAGACTTGATCTTCGGAAGTGAGTACTTTGATTTCGGAAGTAGAGTTTGTCTTCAGAATTTGATCTTTTGCTTTGTCTTCGGAAGAACTCTACTTTCTTCGGAAGTTCCACACTTGGCTTCGGAAGCCATTGTAAGTAGCACCAAAATTTGTTTAAGTGATTTGGTTTTGGTTGCACCAGCCTTCTTCTTGATCCAACAGTAGTTCATAACACTTTATCAGCATGGAACTCTAAGAACAAACCTTTTCCATTCATTTCTGTGAACTCATAATGATCAGAATTTCGTATTTGATTTTGGTATCTTTTTTTTGAATTCTATATCAGTCAAAGGTACTTCTTACTCGAATGACTATTTTGATTAGTTACCTTGGATTCATGAGATTTTACATAAGTTTCTTTCTCTTTTCTTTTTATTTTTTTCTTTTGAACAATAATAAATTCATTTAAAACCATCTTGAAGCTAAACTAGTGCAACAGAACATACCAAATAACATATGAAAACTACAGACTACCAAACGACCATTTGCGATAAAGAATCTTAAACTAAATGAGTCAAAGAAGGTAATCATAACCGTATGACTAGAAGTAAGAGTGCAAATCACCAACAGTAAATACCAATGAAGAATTTCAGCAGCACCATGACTACTAACAATTTCGGGTTCCCTTAAGAATATTTATAAACATGCATAAGCTTAAGATCTTCTTCTATTTAAAACTAAGAAATAATTTTGCAGCCAATATTTGAGTCCATTGTGTCCAATTTGAAAAGAAGTATATGTAAAAATTCACTTCTATCATAATATGAGCAAAACATGCAAGTATCTTCCTGGTAGCCAAAAGTTAAGCTGAAGTAGAGGTGTTTTTCAAGAATATTCCATCTTTATTTCATACTATCTTTATTTCAAAGAACTAGACTAGAAAAAAGAACATACGACACACAAATGTAAGGGATCAAAAAATATCAAGACACTAGGATGGGATTTGGACGAATGGATGACACAAAAACCAAAAAAAGTGAAAAAATCATCAAAAATCCATTAAACTTGGTTTGTTAATGATCAATTAATGAAGCCATTTCAATTAGTTTGTTAAAAATTAACTAATAAAGTACAAGAATTGATGAATCGTACTGAAGAGCTTCAACTGATACTAGTACTAAAGGACAATCGTTGATCAACAGTCTTACAATCAATGAAGAGCTATTAATCGTAGTTTTGCTATGAAAATCAAAGTTTGCAAAGCTTTCAATTGATAAGAAGAGCTGGTGATCAAAGGTATTAAAACTAAAGACAACTAGTAATAAAAAACTAACAAGAAAATAAATGATCCATTGACCTTATCAATTGTTTTCATATATCATTTGTTATAAGATTAGCAAGCATCAATAATTTTCACACAAACAAATTCCTAACATTCTTCAATTGTTTTGCTAACAATGAAGATGTCACTATCAAGACAGTTAGGAAGGTTTCCTTACTTGCATTTTCCTGTACTTAATGATTGTATTTATCATTTTTAGAGCACATGGAATGGTATTCGGGGAACGAGTTTTCTTATTTTCCCAAAAATAGGCTGGGGGTTGTTTCCAGTTTTCTCCGCATCCAAATCCATGGGCATCTTCTTTTTCTTTTTGTGTTTTTATCCTGTCCCACTGAATATTCATCAGGTTTTAGTGTTGCTTCACCACATCAACACCTCCATCGCCAATTGTTTTCTCTTTTTCCCCCATGGGATGACTCCCACTGGCCTAGAGCCTTTGATAATGATTACGTAATAGAGAGATAGATAAAGTGTAGCGTGTGAAAAGGACCTGTTATAACTGTTCATCTGTGTTATTGTCTGGTAAGATAAATTGAGTAATCAAGGCTTGCCGAAAATTTAAACTATATATATGGTGTTCTTAGTTTGGTTTAGATGTTATGTTTTCCTACCATAATTCTACTATATTAATTATAATCAAATGTGTGATTGGAATTCCTTATCCTAACATTTTAAGAAGCTAAAAGGGTCATAATACTAAAGTTTTATTAAATATTAAAAATGCAAAAGGTGTACTTTGACTTTATATATCACACCAAATGCAAAATTTTCCCAAGGACTCTAATCTCACGTCCACCAAAAACATAACAAACCTCAGTGGCAAGTACTTTAGGGAGTGATCCCACAAGCTACGAATTATTCTTGAAGTTGTAAAGAAGTTTTATGTTAAATAGACTCCCTTGCTTGATAAGGCTCATGTCAATGCTCCCATAGCTATCGATAATGGTTACATTGAGCATGTAGATGACTCTTTCTTACGTGCCTTGCTTTATGCTCTCATTCATGATTGTTAAACTTAAGAAAGAAATGAAGTTCTATTCTTCATATGATATGATGAAATATAAAAGAGTGAACACTTAAAAGTTATTAAAGCCTTTACTTAGAGCAAGACACGTGTGAGTTCTCACTTTAAGGAACATATGAATTTAAAAAACTAAAAATATAAGTTTATTGTTCATTAATAAATATTCAGGTATATGTTAATGCATAAAGAACATAAAGAACTCGCATATGATCATATTGAAAATCATCGACTTATATTGATAAACACTAATTTAGGACGTTGTTGATGATGATAATGATTATGTGCATTTAGTTGATCCTTTTAACCTAATTTTAGTTGGTCAACTATCATATTATGATTAACTTATTTAGAATACAAAAAAACCAATGAGGTAAGCCTATTCGGGAGTTACGTATATAATTAAATTTTGAGATATTATGAGTTTTTTTAGTTCTTGCCCAATCCAAACCAACTCAATAAGACGATCAAATCCATTATATCTTTTTGAGGTAGTAAGCATCTAAGCTACGACTCTAATAAGCATCTCAATAACCTTATGTTAGTTTCACAATTGACTCTACCAGGAACACATAACATAACAACGTGTTTGAGAGGAGGAATCAAATATTGTCGGATATGTTTAGATTGATAATGAGCCGTATAAACCCGCATCATTCCTTTAGGAGTTATACCTCGGAAATTGTAGCCCTAGTAATTAATGTGGTTCAATGAAAAAAGTAGATAAGACACAATATAAGATATGATACGAAAATATTCCAAACTTATCGTACTTGATGGTCTATGGTTGTGAATCCTTACGTAAAGTGTGAGACTTCCAAGAAGTGTGAAAACTTATTGTACTTGAGGGTCTAGGGTTTGTTGTGATGGTGGTTCATCATGGTGATTCGGGATGACAGTTGTTGCAGGTGATGCTGGTAACATATGCGGTATAGTTTTTCTAGGAGTAGGAGTTCCTCATGACATATAGTTATTGTCTTCAAATCGGTAATACTGACATTTGTGGTTGCTATAAGACAAACCTATGATAGGTCACGATAATACTCACTTCTAGCATGGTAATATAGATGTGTTTGGACATCCCATTGAAAATGAATCTTTTGGCATGGTGGAAAGAGGATGACGATAATGAATGCAACAAACGGTAGTACCATATTCGCGATTTGCGGCCTCCTAACAAACTAAGAATGTAAAAGTAAATGAAAAATAATACTTACTATAATGTCCTATTCCTCCTTTTTTTTCATTCACTAAAACACTCTAACTTTCTAAATACAATGCATGAAAGAATAAAATGAAAACATAAAAAACCTATGTGGCTAACATGGGTAATTCTAGAAGACATGGGCTATATGTATACACTAACAAATAAAACATAAATAATGCACGATTTGAAGTAAACATGTAGGTGACCTAGAATGTAGGCATGGAGGTGCTTCAAGGGTGAGGTAGATGGAGGCGTGGTAACAACAGGCATCAAGAGCTATATAAAGAAGCTTTTGTTACTCTTATGAAAAACAAACAAATTAAACCATTTTCAATTTATACGGTCAGTTCCAAGTTCAATACCATAAAACAGAGTTTCAAATTGTTGACTTTAAACAAAACCATATAAATCTCAAACCATCTTAGGTGTTGTTTGTTTTTTTTGCAGAAAAATATCTGTAGTCTGCGGACCACATCTGCAGACATCTGTGGTCCCTAGACATCTGTATCAGAAGAGGTGGACCAAATGTCTGCGGTCTGCAAGAAAAAAAATTGTTTGTTTTTTAACATCTGCATACTGCTAAAATAATTTCATAACCAACTCAAAATTCAGACTGCAAAACAATTTCACAACCAACTCAAAATAATATCACAACCAACTTAAAATTCAGATCATATTAATGATTATTCCGTAGGTTGGGTTGATGTGGCCAATTATCCCAAATAAAAAGAAATTATTTAGGATCAAATTGTGCTCAAGATGATACCCGAGAACAAAACGGCTCCAAGAATAGCCCAATAGCAGGCGGAGGGCAGGGTGCGGCGAAGGGGAGGGCGGTGGCGGTGCGGGGACGGTTAGGGGGAGGTGGAGGCGGTGGTGACCGGTGAGAGGAGAGGAGGATAGGGAGTTGTTTTCAAAAGTGAAGATGAAACCTTGTGAGATGAGATAAGGATAATAAGAAGTGAGAAAATGTTAGAAGATCTCAGAAGACATAGATAGGTCCACATCTTCTCCATGCAGACCTCAGGAAGACGTTTTTTAATGAAACTTCTTCAAAAAATAAACACTCTGCGCATTCAAAACCTCTTCTCGCGTCTGCATACGCGCAGATAAAGAGGTGGGGAAAAGATTTTGGTAAAAAATAAACACCACCTTAATAACTAATTTACCCTTGCTTTGACATAAAAATGAATGTTAGAGAGGACTAAAAGAGTATATTGATAATGGTGCAAGGAGGGGTCTTGGTGATAACGTCAAACGAAACCTGTAGAACAAATGAACGATGAACAATCTCTATCCCTCTTTGCCCGAGTAAAACCTTTCGAACATCTCAAACACCATCAGAAATTAGCGATGCCCAATAGTTGCAGCATTCGAGCTATTTGGATCCTCAACAATCAAGACGTCGTCGTCTTCTCTCGGTAATTTCAATCACTCTACTCATAAATCACTAGGGTTCATGTGTCTTTAACTACAACAGATCCAATTTGTTCAATTCGTAAGTCTAATTATCAATTTTATGATTGTTGGATGTCCTTTTGTTGTTGAATTTGAACAGGAGGTTTCCGTAGTTGAGAGACGTTGGATTGTTGCTTGTAAGAAAGCAAATCGAGATTCTAATGTGTTGTTATCGTCTGTTCCGACGGATTCGGAGCTAGCTGCTGCGTTTGTGGAACGAAAGAAGAGGTTTTTGGATATTCAGATTTGTTATTCGTATATCTTTGATAAAGGAATGATTTTGGTTACTTGTGTCACATATTTAAGGTTTCATGATACCTGTTGAGATTAGTACTGATTAATATATGAACTTCCAGTTATGGAAATTGTATGTAGATGCTCAGATGGAGATCATCGTGATATATAGATAATGTGAATTCTAATAGGACTGGTTAATGTGTCATGTTTTCTTGTTTATAAAGCAGACTTTGTTAAATTGCTTGGTGATTTGTTCAAATACAGGCATACACATATGTGTAACTGTGAGCTGTTTTTAATGACACTTAACTGATTTAACACATATACAGGGAAGGGTCTGCGCGTGGGTATGGGATACGGGTCAAACAGTCAGTTGAAGGGTCAGATTCGTGGGTTGATGATCCAATTATGCGCCATATTATAAGTCTTCATGTTAAGAAAGAAGAAAGCGGGGAAGATTGTACATTTTGGCCACTCATTTTGCATGCCAAAGGTCAATATTACATCCTTGTACTGCCCTTAGTTGAACCGGATCATTTGAAAGCCTACAACACACTAAGTAGGAGGTCTGATTGTGGCAATGGTGTTGGAGTTGATGGAAATTTGTCTTCCCTCTTGCTTCAACTTCCATGCATCACAGGGTATGGTAAGTTATACTTGCAAATTTAGTCTTCACAGGAACTTCTACCAAGTGTATGAGATGTTGGTTTGTTCACTAACACCTTTTTGTTTGTAGCCTCTAAAAGATATACCTACTTTACTGTTGAGAAAATGGCATATTCTTTTTAAAATTGCACTGATTGTTGCTTCATTGCATCCTGTTTGGGCACTTATATCTGGCTTATATATATATATATATATACCTTGCTAAGGCATTCTTTTTTGGTTTAATAAGTATGTCGATTTTGAATATGTTCCTTTTCGTATGCTGTGCTTATCTTGAAATGCAGAAGTTTAACAACTTAGAGCTTGAATAGTTTTCCTTAACAATAAATAAAGGAGAAATCGGTTAATCTAGTAAATGATAGGAAACAGTATGCCAGGTGCTAGAACCAAGATTAGTAGAAAGATTTGGAACCAGTGTTAAAAGTTACTTTGGAAGAGTGAGGTTAAGTTGGTAAAGTTAAAAGAATTATGTATTTAAATGCACACCAGAAATAAGTATCCATTGAGATGAGAAGACATGTGCTTAAAACACTAGTTGTAAGCATTTCTTGCAAAGAAGATATGTTAGTTTCAGAAAGGTCAAAGCTCCCTTGCTACAATTGATAATTAAGACCTACCAAAGAACACATAATAGCCATTTTTCACTTCACCTGTTGCTCATGTTGCAATTGATATCAACACTGCATGATAAAAAGGCAATTAGCTCTCCATAAGCCCTTCAAAAGTTCATGAAGTATGCTTGAGCAAACAATCGTGGTCAGGATGAGAAAAGCCTTGCAGACTTCATGAATATGAGAAATATTTCTCTTCCTAAGTGGAGAATTTTATAAAAAATTTGTGATCTTTCGCATTTTTACAATGATTAATCATGCCAACTGCTCTTTTATCAATTTGAGTTCCTTGGGGTTATAAACTAATGTATAAATTTTATCAAACATGAAACCTTGTACAAGCTTCTTTTCTCTACAACTTGACTTGTTCTTCAAGAGCATCTAGTTCACCCTAGCTTTAAGATACCTGATTGCTCCTGCTTTAGCTTCTTCTCTACATCACATGTTAAGGATACTTTTTTACTATCACATTAAAAAGGTTTTTCTTTCTCTACAGATCATTCATGGTGGCCCATGTTCTAGGTGACATAATCACATCAGATCTCCAAGAACCAGAAGTAGTTATAAGTGCCGGACCTTCTGTTGGTGGCTTATTGGATTCTTTAACTGGAAGTATTGGTATTTCTGCCAGACCAAAACCTGTAGCACCGCCAATTGCTGCTTCCACCAGCTCCACCGCCGTTGGTGGTGGCTCAGTTACCTCAGACGCTCCAAAAGTTGGTCCCAGGAACCTTGATAAAGATGCACTTCGAAGTTTTATAAGTACTGCAATGCCCTTCGGTTAGTGAACTTTTATATTTCAATTTTTTATTTCAATTTTCATCTCCAATTTGTTTATTACATGCTACTTGTTTTAATCTGTAGGTACACCCTTGGACCTCAGCTACTCGAATATGTCTGCAATTAGGACTAATGGTTTCTCATCATCTGATGTACCTCCTGTAGACAGCAAACAACCAGCTTGGAAACCATATCTGTATAAAGGTAAGCAGAGGCTGCTATTCACAATTCACGAGATTGTTAATGCAGCAATGTATGACCGAGATGAGATTCCTGACAGCTTATCGATATTGGGTCAAGTAAACTGTCGGGCAGAATTAGAGGGGCTGCCTGATGTCCTGTTTCCACTGACAGCATTAGACAGTAAACGGATCGAGATATTATCGTTTCACCCATGTGCTCAAGTTCCTGAACAAGGTGGCGGTGATAAACAAGCAGTCATGTTTTCACCACCACTTGGTAATTTTGTATTGTTACGGTATCAAGCTCCTTGTTCTGTAGGTATTCCAGTAAGGGATTTTACCAGCTTTCAATGGTATCTGAAAATGAAGGTGCTTTTTTATTTAAGTTATCTTTAATGGAAGGTTATAAGGCACCACTAACTATGGAATTTTGTACGGTGAGTATGCCTTTTCCTAGAAGAAAGGTAATTTCATTTGAAGGGACACCTTCTATCGGTACGGTTTCTTATACCAAGCACTCTGTTGAATGGAAAATTATACCGAGTGGGCGAGGGGTTGGTGCAAAGAGTATTGAAGCAACTTTTCCAGGAACTGTTAAGTTTGCTCCATTGAAAAGTCAAAGCCCAGTCGACTCTGGATCTGTTCAAGGTGGTGGTGATGAAGATAGTGATACGGAAATAGAGCAGGGAAATAACATGGTTAATGTAGAGGAATACTTAATGGAGAAAATGAATAAGCATCTTCCAGCTGTTGATTTAGAAGAACCATTTTGCTGGCACGCTTACAACTATGCAAAGGTACATGTTAAATTTTTTTGTTTTGTTTTTATGTTATGATTTTTATTCACATTTCATTTGCATATGTTCTTGGGTTTATTAGAGTCTGTTAGCTTATGCAAAACTAAGTATACAAAACTGGCATAGGTTTCTTTCAAGATGGTTGGGACATCTCTCTCAAGAATGACAATAGATCCTAAATCTGTGAGTGTACTCATGATGCTTTTTAATCTATTATTACTGCAACCTTAAGTTAAAAAGAAAAAACCATAATGTGCATATTTTTTATACTTTAATATTGGCTTATGACTAATCGACATGCAGGTAAACATCTTTCCATCTGTGAAGGTACCTGTGGAGTATTCAACCCAGGTGATTTTCTCATTCTATGCCTCTCTTTTACAATTGATTTTGTGATTGCCACCTTGTCTAGACCATATAAAGTTCTCATAAGGAAATGTCATCAAGATCAATACACTTACATGCTTTGTGAAACCTAATAAATTGGGTTTATTTTTTAATTTAAAAGCAAGATAATTAGTAGATAAAACTCATAAAGTCCATAGCTACCATTTGCAAGGTTCTAATGAGCGGTACATATAAGTGGGTGTAGCACCCTCCACAAAGTGTTAAACATATCTTGTATCTAGATTCTAGAGGTAGCAACTTTGACACATTTACTTATAAATGAGTAGGTTTGGGTTAAATTTAAGAAAATATTAGCTAAAATGAGAACACTGATAAAAGATGCTAAACATGTGAAAGTGGTAAAAGTGGGCTGGAGTGTATATTTCATGCACACAACCTCCTTAATTGTTCTACCAAAGTTGGATTATTATTGTAATATTATTGTTTATATAATGCAACACAGTAATTATCTATCTAATGGTAACACAATTAGACATCAGAGTGTTAATACCCATCCTTACCTGATAACCCAATCTATTTTGAGTTCTGACCCCTTGTTCCCCAACTTGCTACATCTCTGTAGAAGCTTATTAAGTTTGAATGCTTGCCTTTGATAGTCATTTTTCATTTTCTAACAAACAGGTCCACTCTGGGGATTATATCTTATGGAATACATTAGGAAAATGCCCTGTTGCTGCCACACCAGCAAACTGACAAATTTTGTTCTATCCTGCGAGTGTTTGACTGTGAGGTGTATGGTTTCCTTTCTTGTGTATTGATGTGGGTTTAATTTAAACTCAACTCAAGTGGTGCACACCTTTGCTACCTTCATTTTGTTGATGCAATTTCCCCTCAACATTTATTTATATCTTTTTGTTCATTTTCGTTGGACGCATTCTCTTCTCAACATGTACATGGATCGTTTGATTTTTAATCCACATATGAAACAATTCCCAAAAACAGGTCATTTTGTTTGTTCGTTTACAAAAGCAACTTCTTTTATGCTAGTTTATTTTTGATATGCTTGTGATAGTTCATGGTTAATTGCAGAACTCTATTATGAGTAAGATGCAGAGAATCAATGGAAAGTTTAATGATTATGAACAACAATGTAGCTCATTTCCCAGCAATTTGGGTCTTGTTTTTGGGTTGGATTGTAACTGACATTTTTTAGTCTAGAGATGAGATGCGACATGTAGAGAACCCGAGGCCATGGCCTTGGGCCCCATCCTCTGATGATCAAGTTTGTATGCGGATCTATGTATGTATAACAACCATAAGAGAGGAGGTAGTAGTGTATAGAGAGTATGTCTAGGAGAGTAGGAGAGGGATGACACTTCATGTGGCTGCCCAGCTGCCCCTTCTTTAAGTAGTATGGGGGCCGAACCTATCTAGGATCGTACAACAAATAAGGTGCAAGTTTATAGTTAAGTGTTGGTTGTACATATTTTACGGGTGATAAGGTGTGAGTTTATAGTTAATTGTTGGTTGTACGTATTTTATTATTATTGGTTTATGGTTAGGGGTCGTTAGGTGTCTCTAAATCTTTTCACTTGTATATTTTGGGGGTTCTCTCTCCATTATAAATAATTAGATACTTTTTTCTATCCAAGCTAAGTCTCTTGGTATGATACAAACCTAGTCCATTGTGTTCATGTTCAAGATGTTCAAGAAGCCGCTTATTTCTTTTCCGATTGGTTTTGTTCAAGCAACCTTTTTTAACAGATTTTTGCATCTCGTTGTTGCCCTCATCAGCACGTGAGACCTCTAGCTATAGCTGTCTTTTCTTGATTGTCATCATGAGAATAGTTTGAACCACCTTTGTGTTATATTTTAATTTGATGATCAAATCATTCTGCATCAATTCTTGCATACTTGTTCAGTTTCTTTATATCAATTGGCGATTGACGACTCATACTGCTTTAAGAAACCAAATTGCTTTAGGAATAATCAACTTTGCATTGGGTTTGTGCGTCCCCATGAAACTTACCTCTAGTTATTTGGTTCATAGAGCTTGTTTTTTTGAAAGTGTTCGCAAGTTTGGGCAAAAAACACGTATCGTTCCACCGCCGCCTGAGCGTGGATAATGGAGACCATCCGCCGGAGGTCGTCGTCCCCTCCCAAATTGAGGATCAAGTACCTACTAAAAAGGATGTTCCGTCTCTCTTCATCAGAGAACAGGGGTAGTCTTATTTGTGGGATTATTACAGGTATCGGCTCGGGGGCGGGCGGAGTCCCCGCTTGAGGATGAGGCTGCTCTCTTGGAGTAAAGGGGGGGGAGGGGTTCCCCGCGTCACACCAGCTTATTACAGGATTTAAAACGCCTACCGCTACTATCAATAAACAAAATAAAAATAGGAACCGAGAACCAGAGGAAACCCATAAAAAAGAACGCCATCTGAATAGATAAAGAGCGGACGAAAATAGTAATGAAATCAGGATACATCTAAGATCATGATGTAATCCCATGAAAAACGAATCCATATTGAAGCCGCCCCATGGAAAGCACGAAGCGGAGCGAAGTAAAGTCTTCAAAAATACTGAAGGACAATCCCATTCTGTTGGAGCAATTGTGAGGAATAGCCATTCTAGAGCATCTATAGAACTCATCCACTCCCCCAATTTTGCTAGTAGAAAAGATAGAAATATCATAATTCAAATTAACATTGATCCTAACCAAGGCTTTGCCTTGTTCACATCAGGGGCTCTGGGACTCGAACCCAATTCTTTCCGCGACCCCCCCCCTAGAGAGCATTTCTCTTCTCTTTTCTACGATCAGCTTAGAAGATAGAGAGTCCCACATACGAGAAAAGGTTACAAATAGAGTTGAACCAAGTAACATTGCAAAGGCATAATGATAGTAGGGTCGGGATATCCCCGCCCTCCGAACCGGACGTGAGGGTCTCCCTTCATCCGGCTCTCTGCAGGGGAATCTCCACTCGCTGCTTCCCCTAATATCCTCCCTTTACCACATCATGGGGGTTTACAGGAGATCCCAGAGGCTCGCTTAACTCAGTTGCATCTCCCACCTCTATGTCCTAAAGTTCGAATGACTACTACCATTCCTCACCAGATTGGTGCTACTCGCAGTTACACATTTAGCCGGAGGAGAGTATAGTAGATTTCAACCGTTGCTGACCTCCTAGTTGACCAATCTAGATCGGCAAGCCAACTCAGTTCATTTAGGTATATTCTTTAGTCGATTGTCATCTAATCAGATGTCACATGATAAACACTCGGACATTCCCTCTATTTGTTCAGCCGCTTTATGTTAAGATGAAATTTCAAATCGTTGATATCATCTCTAAATCTCTCCACAAGACTTAGATTCTATATGTAGTAATAAGTTGAACATGATTTACATCTATGCTTCAAGACTCCCAATTTAAGAAGTGATAGTTATACACATTTTATTATTAAATAGTTTATGGCCTATGGGCCTATAGATAGGAGCCTCCGGGTTCTATCACTTGTATACGCTGTGGTTTCTATTCTCGTAATCATCATATAATGTCCCATTCTTGTTTCTTTAAGTACCATCAATACTAGGGTCTAACTCAAGAGACCTATATGTAAAGAGGGGTCCAATCCAACTCATTGAAATAACCATTACAACCAAGCTCCGATCTTTCTTCTTACATCATTAAACATCATCCACCTATGGTAACTACACTAAGTCACCCCGGAAATAATACCACATAATGTTACAATAACCCTGTGCTCTACGACACGGATACAAAAACGGGTCAACCTGTGTCAATAAGGCATCAAAACTATCATCTGCGTTGTTGCCCAACGGGCGGGTTATGATCATTGGTTAACAAAACCTGGTGGAATTGAAGAGTTTGTGAGAAATTACTTCCCACTGACCCAAAAATCTCTGACCGCGGGGTGTAACATCCGGTTTCACTTCTGTTGGTTGGAAACTACTACTGCTACCACCTTCGACACCACCATCTTCAACACCTGACTGATGCAATCAGATCATTGTTTTATAAGTTTTGATAAGAATACAATTATAAAAATCATAACTTGCAATAAATTGAAACAGGTTATAATGATTCTCACATTGCATAAGCCGTTAACATGGACAACAATGATTGTAATATCATCTGTCCGATTCTCATGCTCCAACCATAGCTTGTATGATTCTGCAGCAACTGCAGCACACGCGCTCCTGGGATCCATGTATCTATCAACCTAAATAACAGCAAACAAAACACGGGTTAGTAAATGATATTATTATTTGATTATGGAGAACAACAAGCTACATACATACATACCATATCAACGACAGCTTGGCTAGATAGGAACTCAAACACACCATCACTTGCAAGTACGAAAAACGGGTTCTTAGCTGTGAGTTGAACCACTGAAACTTCAGGAACCGCAACAACACCAATCTTTTCTGCAATGCTATCACCTACACTACGCGTAAAAGCAGTCCCTGGATACATCCCATTTCTCATCCATAACCGCGGTGGATCACTACCAGCATTCTCCTCATCACCCCATGATTGAACACTCGGATCTTTAACCCCTTCAACTTGATCAACACTCAAAACTCTAGCCCCACATTCTTTAACCCTCTGACACTCATCATTCCTAAAAGGGGTTTGATCCTGAGACAAATCTTGAGCAACAACATGACTATGATCACCTACTTTTAACGAAATCACAGCTCTCGAATCACCCACATTAGCAACATAAAGCTTATCACCAACAACAAGAACAGTAATCGCGGTAGTGCCACTCATTGAATCATCAATTTCAGCATTATCATGAAGCTCACTGTTAGTTGTGGTGAAAGCCAAGTTAAAAGCTTTAATAGGATCATCAATCAAAGCATCATCACTACATAGAATCTCAACAAGTCTGTTCTTGACAAAGTTTGAACATTGCTTGCCAGAATGACCATGCCCATCAAAAACACCAAAGAAATGAACATCGGGGTTACCTTGAATGCTTGTTTTGATGCAAAAACAATCTTGATTTTCTTTATTAGGTGTATCAGGATAATACCCTCGTCGTGTAAGCACAGCACACTCCAGCTTAAAGTTATGTGAAGGTATGGGGACAACTTCTAATAGCTCATCTGCAGTTGCATTTCTATCTTTCTTCCCCTTGATCCTTTTACCATCACCATCAGACCAAGATGATGGATACCTTTGACCACATTTGCAACAAACACAACCCATGTCACAATGCTTAAAACCACTTCAAGTTTCAAAGGCCACACCCAAATGAAACCTTGAACGCACACCACCTGTTTGTGAAAATTGCCAAGAGAATCAAGAACCAAATCACAGAGGGGATCAGACCCAAATCAAATTGATGATAAACAAACCCTAGAAGAGGCAAAAGGGTGTTATTTAATAGGGTGATTGGTAATTTGGCACCATCTTGATTGATGTTCTTTGTTGCGTCAACGATGATTGCGATGTTCTTGAAAAGAGTCTCTTTTTGATGGGATAAACCATTCAACACGTAATCACATTTTGTCCAAAATGTAATAGGAAGGTTCTGGGAATTGATGGGTGAAGGGAAATGAACAACAAAGGGGGAACCCCAAAATCAAAATCAAATCTCATACAAAAGATGAAAAAGAAAGAGTGAATTCATTTTGGTTGTAAAATATGAATTATTATTATTATTGTTTTATATTTCCTTTCTAAATAAGTATTATGTGACACTTTTGTTACTACGAGAGTATATAATCATCCATTATGTTTGAACATTGATATGAGATTTATCCTACACTTTCTTCGTTAATAAGTCTTTGTATTTGATCCTTCTCGTACCAAGTTCAACTTTTTTGTTTTAATGTTTTTATCATCTTTATATTTTTTTTCTTTTTCTTTCTAACAAATGATTACATTGGAGCTTTTATAGCTTTTATATGCTACAAGCTCATTTTCAAGGTCATAAGTGGCGGAGGATTTAAGGGGCCGGGTGAGGGGCCGCCGCCCCCCTTATTTTTTTGTCGGTAGTGTTAAATTTTAGTCTAGTAATGTAAATTTTTGGTCGGATAGTATAAATTTTTATATAAAACTCGAGTTCGCCTCCCCTAAAATAAATTAACTTTGCCCCCGCCCCCTACACATATGTTCAAGCTCCGCTACTGAAGGTCATTAAGAGTGTTTGTTGTGTAATTTAAAATGTTGTTTGTTTTTTTTGCAGGAAAACGACTGCAGTTTGCGAACCACATCTGCAGACATCTGCAGCAGAAGAGTGGATCAAATGTCTGCCGTCTGCAAGAAAAATATTGTTTGTTTTTTTAACATCTACACAATGCTGAAATATTTTGTAATTAAACTAAATTTATTTTTGTTTTTAAAGATCTTAAATTAGATCTATTCCACTTTCATACTTGTAATCCATTCGTATCTTCTCTACTTCTTTATTTTCACATTGGGTTCGCCTAAAGTCACCTCATTTGAAGCTTTATGCTCGATTCAACGCGTTCGATCTGATGGGTTTTCGATTTCATTGATTTGTGTATAGTTCTTGTCTGATTTTAAGTGTTTTTTTATAACAATTTCTCGTATTGGGTTTGACTGTAATAAGCTAATTTGAAGTCTTGTGTTCGTTTACAACACGTTCGATCCATTTGGGGTTTTCAATTTCATTGATTCGTATGTAGTTCTTGTTTAATTTCAAGTGTTTTCTTGAAATTTCTCGTATTGGGTTCGCCTAAAATCTGTTAATTTGTAGTTTTATCATCGTTTTCAACAAGTTTGTTCTGATGGGGTTTTTGTGGTTTAACAAGTTTTTCGGATGAACTCAAGATCACTTCTCCGATCCATCTCCGATCTGATCTGTCACAAGATCTTTATAACAGCTCTGTTAGACTAATTGGTTGAATTTGATCATTGATTTTTGCATTCTGCATTCTGCATCTTCTCTACTGTGGGTGGGGACCGAAGGTGGCCACGGCGGCTACGGTGGCGACGGTGGCGAAGGCGGCTACGGTGGCGACGGTGGCGAAGGCGGCTACGGTGGCGGAGCTCGATGGTAAGAAATGGGAGTGGGGGCGGTGGGTATAGTGGGGAAGATGTGATTTAGGGTTCAAATGAAAGAAGAAATGGTTGTGAAGAGTTTAGTGTAAGGCCCCGTTCCCGGGCACCTCACAGTTGGTCATTCATTGCACATAAAACATTTTAAAACGTACATTTATTTTGCAGCGGAATTTAAAACTTAAATTAATAACTAAAAACATGTTATTTCATTCATTTACAACATCTGTTTTCATCTCAAAATACAAAGACATGTCAAAATACGAATGCCAGCCTCAAAATGCTCCCAGTAGCTTATGCATCCATGCCTGCAACTCCTCGGTGTCAACAAAATACCTGCCAACTATCATGCATACAAAAGTCAGCGACGCTGAGTGAGTTCTAGTTTTTATAATAAAATACTTTACTTTCATCAAAACCGTTCTTTACTTTATTTCAAATCATACTATACTTTCGTACATGTTCACACATCATACGTACACATAGATAATATCGTTATTATCTTCATCATTATGTTCGTTAACTTCCGTTCACTTAACGTATATCATTATCTTTCACTGCTCTCTAGATCCGGTCAGACTTTACCCTCTTCGTGGCACTCAGCCACGATTACCAAGGTCGAATGACAAGGGTCTATATCGTACATTATTATGATAATTCATTAACGTTCATTTCATACGTTCGTTCTGTCATACATTATCTTTCGTTCATTACTATTTATTACTCGAATCTTGTCTCATGTAATACCCCCAACTCATGTCCGAAGACTGATGCTGTGCCGGGACCTGTACACAGACCCCCGACTCATGTCCAAAGACTGACACAACACCGGGAACGCGACAAAGATCCCATATGAGTCAATCAGGGATTGAACTCTATCCGAGTCTGTTGCAACACAAAGTCGCTCACCTCATTAACAATCACAACTATTTGCACGCTATCCGAGTCTGTTGCAAC
The DNA here is from genome assembly GCA_025506515.1 of Flaveria trinervia. NCBI lineage: Eukaryota > Viridiplantae > Streptophyta > Magnoliopsida > Asterales > Asteraceae > Flaveria > Flaveria trinervia. The sequence continues at coordinate 89,616,440 of CM046443.1, forward strand.
CATAGGGTTGCTCACCCCAATTGCCAATTTCAACGATAGCACGCTATCCGAGTCTGTTGCAACCATAGGGTTGCTCGCCTCACGATAACTTCACGATAGCACGCTATCTGAGTCTGTTGCAATCATAGGGTTGCTCACCCCAATTGCCAATTTCAACGATATCATGCTATCCGAGTCTGTTGCAACCATAGGTTTGCTCACCTCATGGCAACTTCACGATAGCACGTTGTTCGAGTCTGTTGCAACAACAAGGTTGCTCACCTCATATATATGCTTGGCTTTATGCCACACCCCGAAGTTATACATAACTCGGGTAACCATCATATATTTCACCCCCAACATTATGGGTAACTACACCCCCATCGAAATGGGTAACTACACCGAAGGTCAGCCACAAAGACTGGAACCCTTGCATGCACACTTTAGGATTAGCTGAACCTCACGCGGTTGAGCTTAAGGCATATAGAGTCGTGCACTTCACTTTACTTCGCTCGCAAGCCTCTCACGTTCTCATTCATTCATTAATGCATGCATTCCTTCATTACGTTCCTCTTTTCATTATCTTCCACTTTACGTTACATAATACTTTCGTTACATTCATTAACGTTCAATGCGAAGCCAAGGGAAGACATACATACATAATAAGGAACATACACAAAATCATAAACATACACCATCACCATACAGGCATCATCATACATACATAACACACATCCAGCATAAGCCATCACATCATAACCAGGCTTATCTCCCTATATTACCCCTTAGAAACCACTTAGAAAACCCCAAGTCCAAATTGGGCGCATGGGACCCTTTAGGCGCATGAGCATAAAATTTCTAAGTGTAAAACAATCTGGGCGCATGGGCACTATTTAGACGCTTCTGCCCTGTTCAGGCGCTTTGCCACTATGCAGGCGCATCAACACTTAGCCATTTCAACACTTGGACGCACGGGCACTATTTATGTAACACCCGACTATTATTTTAGACAAGAAAGAAGAATAAGTGAAGAAAAAGAAAGAAATGCTATTTAACCCAAGATGAAGGGTTAAACATGTAAAAAGTACAAGATTTACTTTTATGTTGTACAAAAGTAGCATGGCCACCCATGCCATGCCACTTTTCACTTTTGTGTTCGGATTTTAGAGAGAGAAAGAGCAGAGCTCGGAAATGAAGAAGAACAAGAAGAAAGAATTCGAATTCGAGGTAAGAATTCGTGTGTTTATGATGTTCTTGACTGGTCATATCCTCGGGTTTATGCTTATGTGTGTCTGTATGTGTTCGGGCATGTTTTTAGTGGGTTTCTAAGTGGTTGAATTTAGTTTGCAAACGATTTTGGAGGAAGCCATACTCAAAAGCTGCAAAGGTGAGTTCTAGAACCCCTCTTTTACTGGTTTTAACTGATTTTGGGGCTGGAAATGCATGAATGTATGTTTTTATTAAACTGGGTTTTGGACCCTATGCTTGAATGTGTGTATGATGATGTTATGATGTGATGTGTGACTATGTTCATGCTTGATGATGTATGATTGTGTTTCTAAGGCTTAGAGGGTAAGATTTAAGCTTAGAACATGATGAATGGTGCATGGAAATCGAATATGATGTTTTAGGCTCACATGTTAAGTTTTTAAATCTGCCTAAGTGTTTGAAAGTCAATGCGGATGGAAAGGGTTAATGCGGATGAACATTAACCATTGAGTAAGTTAATGCGGATGAAGTCAAATGCGGATGAAGTCAATGCGGATGAACATTGACTAAGTGCATGAAATGCGGATGAGCATTTGACTAAGTTTGAGAAATGCGGATGAATATGGACTAAGTAAAGGGAAATGCGGATGAGTATTAACTGCAAAGTAAGTAAATGCGGATGAACAATCAATGCGGACGAGGTCAATGCGGATGAGCATTTGACTAAGTATATGAAATGCGGATGAGTAAGTCAAATGCGGATGACAAATGCGGATTAAACAAGTCAAATGCGGATGAACAATAGGGTCAACGCGGATTAACACTTAGAATAATTGTGACTTTTTGGGAGAAAAAGGAGTAATGTAGGCTTTGACCTAAGGGATTCCCGAGGGTTATGTAAGTTGACTTTTGGGGTTATAGATGGTATGATGGGCATGTAATGATATGTGCTTGATGCTTATGCATGATGATGATGATGATGTTGCATGGTCATACATGATGTATGTTATGTATGTATGATGCCCTGCATGATGATGTATGAATGATATGTTTATGTTCCTTATGATGATGTATGTTTATCTTTCTCATGACTTTACGTGTTATGATAATGAAGGAACGAAGTATTATGTAACGTAAAGTGAAAGATAATGAAAGAGGAACATGATGATGAATGCATGCATTAATGAATGAATGAATAAATGTAAGAAAGGCTTGCAAGCAAATGTATGGAGGTGCACACCCATTGTAGGTGTTAGCTCAACGGTGTGCGGGTTAGCTACCCCAAAGGATGCACATTGGGGTCTTTCTTTGTGATTGACCATATGGATGAACCAATGTTGCGTGTCTTAGGTACTGTGACCACCTGGTGCTGGGCACTACCGATGAAAGTCTTTTATAGGCTTAGGTCCGGTATCATGAGCATGAAGGGCATAGCATATGACAATGGTATACCTAAACTTTACCTTAGGTACCGTGACCACTTGGTGCTGGGCACCACCGATGAAGGTCTTTTATAGGCTTAGGCACAGTATCACGAGCATGAAGGGTAAAGTTCATAGTGATGATGAAAGTAATGAATGAAATGATGTATGAACGAAAGAATGACGAAGATAATAATGATATTATCTGTATGTACGTACGATGTATGATCACGAACGAATGTAAAGTATAATATGATTTTAAGAGAAAGAATGGTTTTACGAAAGAAAAGTATGTTTTATTATAAAACTAGAACTCACTCAACAACGTTGACTTTTATGTCTTTCTAGTTGGCAGGTAATGTTGCTGAGGATGGCACGAGGCAGCTGCTCGGCTCTTTTGGATGGTATCCATTTATATAAAGCTTTTGTGATGTAATACTACAATGTAATTTTGTAACCGACAAACGATGTATTATTTTGCAAAATTTTTATGATGAAATGAAATGTCATTTTTGAATGTTTCCGCTGCAAATGTTTATTTAAAATAACTGTAAATGTATATTTTATGTGCAATGGTTGACCAGCTGTAAGCGTCCCGAAAATGGGGCCTTACAATTTAGGCGCATGGCCAACACTTGCGCTTTGCCACTATGCAGGCGCATGGCACCTGTTTAGGCACATCAACACTTAGCCGTTTCAACACTTGGATGCACGGGCACTATTTAGGCGCATGGCTAACACTTGGGCCCATGGGCCACTATTTAGGTGCATGACTCACCTCTGGGCGCATGGCTAACACTTAGTCGCATGGCCAACATGCTGGGCGCATGGGTCACTGTTTAGGCGTATCAGAACTTTCTGAAATATTTTCTATGCTACCAACATCACCCGATTATCATTCTATCACTACCCAAGCACAGATCTAACATACTAGGGGCACCTAAACATGCTAAACGTCATCCCTAACCCATAAGCCAACTCTACAACATACTTACATACATACATCATTCGAACATAAGGCTGTTGACCCACGGTTACTTTCAAAATGTTTACTTAGTATGCATAATAGCCCAAAACAAGTTGAAAATCAGTAAAAGAGGGGTTCTAGAAACTCACCTTGAGCAGCCTTTGAGCAACACACTTCCAGTTCGAGACCCACCTTCGATTCAGCTCTTGAATCCCGAAAACAAACACTTTGCAGCTGCTTCTTCCTCTTTCTCTCTCTAGAACCGGAGCTCTCTCTCTGTTCTTTCTTCCTTTCAGCCGAATGAAGAAGATAAAGAAGAAATGGGCGACCATGCCCCCTTTAAACCTTAAAATAAAAAGGTTTTGTACTTTGTGCATTTATCCCCCTCCACTTGTGCTCATTATCTATTCTTTCTATTTACTTTTTTTTTCCTTTTGTTTTAATAAAAATTTAGGGTGTTACAAGTCTACCCCTCTTAAAGAGGTTTCGTCCTCGAAACCTGTCGCTTCTCGAACAGTTATGGGTAACACTGTCTCACCTCTTCCTTGATCTTGCACTTAAACTTAGATCCCTTTAGGCTTCACTGCACCCGCACAAGTGAAACCATCATCCTCCTTAGCCTATTCTCTTCTTATTATTAATAATGGCCACCAGTTGTTTCTCATGGTTGGATACTTTGTCCATTTCAGTGTTCTCTAGTAGCATGATCATATCCTCATCGGTTGAGCTCTTTCTTAGACGAGATGCATGGAACATCAGATGAATTCCACTTAACTCATCGGGTAGCTCCAGTCGATGTGTCACTTCTCCAACCTGAGCAACAACTAGGAATGACCCTCTACACTTTAGTATTAGCTTTACTCGATTCCAAATCAAGCAATCCGCTTTCCTGGTCGAAGCCTTCATCATAATTCATTGTCGTAGGCGTCACCGAACTCTGGTTGTGCACGGTTGATCAATCCATCTCCTTGCAACACTTCGGGTTCGAGTCGTAGATTACTGATCAACTCACCTGGAGATGTACATCTATCCACCTACGCCTATCTTGAACAGTCTAGCAGGAACAAGCGCTCTCTCTCAATTCTATCACGCAATCCTCTAGGGCATTAGGTAACATGGTAGACTTACTAATGGCAATTCTACATCGAAGGGCGTATCTATATTCTTACTATTAACAAGCAACTTAGCATCGTAAGCAGCAGAGATAAAACTTTTTACTAGCACCAGAATCAAATAACACTGAGGCTAAAGTTTGGTTTACTAGAAACGTACCTGACACAACATCGGGGTCCATCCTAGCTTCCTCCGATCTTCTTCACTCCCGAACCTTCCGCCCTCAGCTTCTTGCAATCCCTGCTCATGTGACCTTCCTCACCACAAGAATAACACCTCCCCATATTGCAGTTCTTCGCCACATGTCCGGTCCTTCCATAACGGAAACAAACATTACTCCCCAATCTACATTCCTCAGGGTGCCTGTGTCCACACTTGTCACACCTTTTTGACTCCGCATCAGTTATGACCACACACTGATCATTCACTCGTGCACCTTTGTCACCTGGAGCGGCTCCGCCACGTCCCAATCGCTTCCCGCTCCATTCTTGATCACCCTCTCCTTTCTTGCTACCTTCAATCACCATCACAAATCTTTCATCATACAATCTCCCCGCCAAATCAACCACCGACCTAAACGTGCTCGGTCGGACAACGATCATGTGCCTACGGATGTCCGCGGCAAGCCCTGAATATACCTCTTGATCTTTCGCGAAAGAGGTGTCACCTGATCCGGCACCAAACGTGCCATCACGTTGAATTTAGTGGTATACTGCTGATGTGTCATCGTTCCCGCCTCCAGCTGTAGGAACTCCCTCTCAACTTTATCCATCTCACGGTGAGGACACAACTCCTCAATCACTAGCCTTTTCAACTCTGACCATCTCATCCTTTCGATAGCCCTGCTTCCCTCAACCTAGACAATATTGTCCCACCAACACAAAGATGAGTCCACAAAAGAGGGAGTGTCAAACTTCACCTTCTGCTCCTCTCGACACTCGCTGATCTCAAAGACATCCTCCATCTCCGTCACCCATCGGTGAGCAGCAGCAGCGCCATTACCATCAAAGGTAGGGGGCTTGCACCTTTGAAATGCCCCGTAATTACAGCCTCGTGCTGTCTCAGGCACAGGCTCTTCTTCCTCCTCTTCCTCATCAGTAGGGATAACCATCCCGGCCTCCGGTTGTTTTCTCCTTCCCGAGGACCTATTCCTCTCCTTCCTTTCCTCGCTCCTCACAGCCTGATGGCTTCAGTCACCACGGACGGTAAGGCTGTCTGCATGACATGGTGTACTTCGTCAGCAATCGCCTCCCTAGCTGAGGCATTCAAACTAGCATTCTCATTCTCTTCGCTCCGGCCATGAACCTCAGGGTTCTCATGGGTCGTCTCAGGAGCCTTAGCACTACTCCTAGTCATACGTGAATGGCCTCTGCCTCTAGGAGCCTTAGAAGATTTCTGCCCATCCATCCTCTAACACACTATATGATTCAAACACCAACACGGTCATTCAAGGTAATAACTCAGTTTATGTCAAGTATAGTAAGTCCCTAATTATAGTGGCCAGTTGTGATTAGCCACTTACTTTACTTTTCATACCCCAACCATTTCCTATCTTGACTGCATCAGTATCTAAATCTACACAAAAGCACACTAGCCACGTAACATGTGCACGTAACACTGGTTAACGTTAACTTACTTAAAACGTTTACATAAAACCTTTACCTGCAGGCACGTAGCTACTAGGACTGGCACCCCTTTTTCTTTTTAGTCCCATTCTCAGTTTAGGATTAGGTTTTTCAAAATATTTACCCAATTCACTTAAACTTTTGCTCTGATACCAACTTGTAAGGCCCCGTTCCCGGGCACCTCACAGTTGGTCATTCATTGCACATAAAACATTTTAAAACGTACATTTATTTTGCAGCGGAATTTAAAACTTAAATTAATAACTAAAAACATGTCATTTCATTCATTTACAACATCTGTTTTCATCTCAAAATACAAAGACATATCAAAATACGAATGCCAGCCTCAAAATGCTCCCAGTAGCTTATGCATCCATGCCTGCAACTCCTCAGTGTCAACAAAATACCTGCCAACTATCATGCATACAAAAGTCAACGACGCTGAGTGAGTTCTAGTTTTTATAATAAAATACTTTACTTTCATCAAAACCGTTCTTTACTTGATTTCAAATCATACTATACTTTCGTACATGTTCACACATCATACGTACACATAGATAATATCGTTATTATCTTCATCATTATGTTCGTTAACTTCCATTCACTTAACGTATATCATTATCTTTCACTGCTCTCTAGATCCGGTCAGACTTTACCCTCTTCGTGGCACTCAGCCACGATTACCGAGGTCGAATGACAAGGGTCTATATCGTACATTATTGTGATAATTCATTAACGTTCATTTCATACGTTCGTTCTGTCATACATTATCTTTCGTTCATTACTCTTTATTACTCGAATCTTGTCTCATGTAATACCCCCAACTCATGTCCGAAGACTGATGTTGTGCTGGGACCTGTACACAGACCCCCGACTCATGTCGAAGACCGACACAACACCGGGATACGTGACAAAGATCCCATATGAGTCAATCAGGGATTAAACTCTATCTGAGTCTGTTGCAACACAAAGTCGCTCACCTTATTAACAATCACAACTATTTGCACGCTATCCGAGTCTGTTGCAACCATAAGGTTGCTCACCCCAATTGTCAATTTCAACGATAGCACGCTATCCGAGTTTGTTGCAACCATAGGGTTGCTCACCTCACGACAACTTCACGATAGCACGCTATCCGAGTCTGTTGCAATCATAGGGTTGCTCACCCCAATTGCCAATTTCAACGATAGCATGATATCCGAGTCTGTTGCAACCATAGGGTTGCTCACCTCATGGCAACTTCACGATAGCACGCTGTTCGAGTCTGTTGCAACAACAAGGTTGCTCACTCATATATATGCTTGGCTTTATGCCACACCCCGAAGTTATACATAACTCGGGTAACCATCATATATTTCACCCCCAACATTATGGGTAACTACACCCCCATCGAAATGGGTAACTACACCCCCATCGAAATGGGTAACTACACCGAAGGTCAGCCACAAAGACTGGAACCCTTGCGTGCACACTTTAGGATTAGCTGAACCTCACGCGGTTGAGCTTAAGGCATATAGAGTCGTGCACTTCACTTTACTTCGCTCGCAAGCCTCTCACGTTCTCATTCATTCATTAATGCATGCATTCCTTCATTACATTCCTCTTTTCATTATCTTCCACTTTACGTTACATAATACTTTCGTTACATTCATTAACGTTCAACGCAAAGCCAAGAGAAGACATACATACATAATAAGGAACATACACAAAATCATAAACAACATCATCGCCATACAAGCATCATCATACATACATAACACACATCCAGCATAAGCCATCACATCATAACCAGGCCTATCTCCCTATATTACCCCTTAGAAACCACTTAGAAAACCCCAAGTCCAAATTGGGCGCATGGGATCCTTTAGGCGCATGAGCATAAAAATTCTAAGTGTAAAACAATCGGGACGCATGAACACTATTTAGACGCTTTTGTCCTGTTCAGGCGCTTTGCCACTATGTAAAATTTGGGTTCCTGTTCCTCCTTATGTTAACATGTGTCCATAGCAAAATTTGGCGTTTAGTGGGTCAAGGGGGATTATGTATCTGAGCCGTTCATTTAGTTTCTCTACGTATCAACTTGGGTTCCTGTTCCTCCTTATGCCACACTGGTTCTCCTCTCGCCACGTTCTCCACGACTGTCCTTCTATATGACACGTGGAGCTTAACCAAGGTATTAAGGTTGTGATGTTGATGAGGTACTGTGATTGAAGAGGTGTGTCTGGAGCTGCCGGAATGGATGACCCATCATCAAACCAAAACGATGAAATCCACACTCATCGCTTCGAGCACGGAGATCTTGATCGCGTAATCGGCCATTAACTGTCATCCGACGAAGATCTATATATCAAATCTCATAAAACATCCGCCACATCTCGGTGGCTAACGGCAACACATTTCCACCACTATCATCTTTCTATGGAACATTCATGGATCTCCCCCGGTTTTCATCTATCCAACAGCCACAGATCACAACACACCGTTAGAGTCCGAGCAATTTTGAAATCTGACCGATAAATGGAGTTGTAGGTTTTGGGTAGTAGTTATGGTTTGGTGAAAGTAGAAGAAAAGAGGTTTAAAGAGGACCTAACTTTCACCGTGCAGAAAGAAATTGGAGCTAAAGATGCCAGAGAGGAAAGGTTTCTGATTCGGGGTTACGGCGGTGGGTTTCTAGATGAAAAGGGTGAGGACGACTAGGAGTAATCATCTAATCATTTGATTGTGACCTTATTTGGAGGATTTTAAAGGCGTTACGATCGTTTTAGTGACCTTATTCGATGGAGGATTGTGCAGAGCCATGTTGACCTGAGAAGGAGAGATCGAGATTACTTTCAGTTTCAAGGTAACAAATTTTCGAGAATTTATGTTCTTATTTTGTCGTTTGATGTGTTGATGCACACATGCAGTCTTTTAACTTGCATATCTCTGCGTGTGAATTTAACACATACGGAATCGTAGAATCAAAATGGAAGACTAACTTGATGATTTGATTATGGCATACGGCTATTTATGCTTTTCTATTATAAATGGAAACTATGGCTTGAAACTTGGTGGGTGGATTGATGAGAGGCTTTAATATATTTTTACTTTTGTTCTAATTGTTCTTTATGGGTATTGGCATGTCTTAGATATTTTTTTTGTAACCATCAACTTGATAATACGTGATGTCGCCCCGTCAAAGCCTGTTGTCTGTGAGGTTATTGTTGATTTTGTTGGTTAGCATGATGCCTTCGATTATTGATTTGTGGGACCCCTTTGAAAAATTCTTGGGTGTGATGATACTTTCTTTACGAGCATGTTTTTGTTACTTTGGAATGTCGGCAAATGTGATGCTGAAAAAGTGTTCACGTACGTATAAAATGTTATAATCAATAGAATACATGTGTATAAGCCTAGTTTTGTTGTAAAGCGCATGATGTTCGTGTACACTATGAAGTCAAGTTTCAAGAACCTACCTACATCTATTGTTTCCTTAAGTCTAACAATCGTATGTGCAATACTTCTCAGTCCATTATGGACACCTAATCGGTTTCTCCATCTGGCCAAAACTGGATCTGGCCAAAACTGGATCTGGCCAAAACTGGATCTGGCCAAAACTGGATCTGGCCAAAACTGGATCTGGCCAAAACTGGATCTGGCCAAAACTGGATCTGGCCACAACTGGATCTGGCCACAACTGGATCTGGCCACAACTGGATCTGGCCACAACTGGATCTGGCCACAACTGGATCTGGCCACAACTGGATCTGGCCACAACTGGATCTGGCCACAACTGGATCTGGCCACAACTGGATCTGGCCACAACTGGATCTGGCCACAACTGGATCTGGCCACAACTGGATCTGGCCACAACTGGATCTGGCCACAACTGGATCTGGCCACAACTGGATCTGGCCACAACTGGATCTGGCCACAACTGGATCTGGCCACAACTGGATCTGGCCACAATGGATCTGGCCACAACTGGATCTGGCCACAACTGGATCTGGCCACAACTGGGTTACTTCTTGTACGTTTATTTAGCTCAATGCGTGTTTTCTTCTCATAGAAATACCAAGATTATCATCAACAAGTTTTGGTGTAATTTTAATGACATGTGTTTTCACATTTTATGTGCTTGTTTAATGAATGATAATTTATAAAGTTTATGTTGCTTGCTATTATAGGTGATAAACCGATTTCATAAACAACCACCTTTTGTCTATGCTTAGTAACTTACATGCTTCATAATGAGTTGATGGGGGTGTTCTGCATCCTAATCCTTTTATTGGTGTATGTTGCATGTGGTTGTGGATCAGCTCGTTCAGGTTCATTTATTCCTTAGTCGTTGGATATCATCATCTCATGAAATTTCTTGTTTGTCTTTTTGTTTTCTCACTAGTTATAGACACAAAAGATTACAACATAATATAATACAACTAAAAGATAACAGCATAATAGTTAGTTTTTATGAGGCAATAGTTGCAACAACACCACACTTGTTTAATAACATTTTTGTGTATACCAATAATAACATATCTTGTTACTTAATTATGTGCGTGAAGTGCAAGGGTTGGATTCTTTTCACGCTAACCTGATATTTATTTATAAAAAACGACTTTTATTTTAACAAAGCCAAACACACGATAGACAAGTGCACATTTTGAAGAATAGTATAGCATCGGTAAGAACCGACTATCATCTAAGAATAAAGTAACTTTTGATAGTAAACTCTCACATTTGATTAGCCGATGAAAACGGTGAATTGTTGCTTAACTACTTCAGTAGACAGTTAAAAATAAACAGATTAATTAACAAGAGAAGATTATCAATAAGGAAGTTAATGCCCGATAACATGCGTGTAAAAATAGACAAGATCACATTAAACACATAAGAGACTAAGTTCCTCTTAAGAATATCAAGTCATTTTTTAGAAAGCTGGTAATGAGAACTAACAAAATAGCCATCCGGAATCATACAATTAAGTCCAAGTAATATATTATGGGATTGTTTTAAATAATATTAGACTAGACTTTTGTTACAGAAAAAAACAATTTAATAGCTCTTTTGAAAGTTACCATGAATAGCAAATTAATCACCTCAAGTTTGTTAAAGTAAATGATTATTATGCATTATTTCAACTTATGTCATCCACCCAATTATATAAACCAGCTTCGTGTCAATAGATCATAGACAAATAAATGGCATGTTAGGAACATAACACATACAACGGTTTCCAAGTGTATACATAAGGATGCACATTTATTGATTTATCATAAATATTCAAGAATCTATCAACCATTCCTAGTGAATACGCCATGATCTAGCACATAGACATACAATTTCATGAATATATGTCTAACACGAATTTAATTAAATAGCTTAAAATTTAAACAAATAAATAAAGATAATAAAAAATAAAAGAAATATGGACAATACGCATCGGACTACACATGGTCATCTTCAGGAATTACATTACTTTTCTTTTTAATGTCGTTGACCCCTAACAAATATAGAAAACGTGGTTTATCAAAAGCCTTTGTATAGAGGTCAGTGCGTTGAAAATCAGTATTTATTTTAATCACATCAATTAGGTTCTTTTCAAAACAATCACATATAAAGTGATATTTTATGCCAATATGTTTGGTCTTAGGATGTTGGACTGGATTTTTAGTTACTGCAATTGCAGCAGAGTTATCAACAAAAATAGGAGTAGAAGAGAAATTCAAACCGTAGTCCCGCATTTGCTGTTGAAACCATATAATTTGTGAACAGCAACTTGCAGCAGCAACGTATTCGACTTCACAGGTTGACAAAGCACATAGACATACAATTTCATGAATAAAATACACAAGCAAGACTCGAACTCATGACCTACCATTTGGAAGCTATGAGGCTACCACTAGGCTAAAATACTGTGAAGTCGGTTTTTCTCAGGATCGATAAACATCCGAGCATGTTCTTGACAGAAGGATGAACAACCAAAACCAAAAGTCAAATCAATAACACGAACTATCAAATATTGGTTTTATTTATAAAACCTAACGATTACAAGTTCGTTACAACATAAGAATCAAGACTCTTGGCAAGGGGAGATCGAGCATGATCTCCCCTCTCATCCGGTAGCCCTAGGCTCCAGGGCAGACTCCTATCTCAACCCTTAACCCTTCTACACATTAAAACTGGTATATATAGGCCTCGGCCCATATTAGATGTGACTGGGCCATTCGTGCGATTGGACCATGCGTATGGTCAATCGTACGACTGGACCATGCGTATGGTCCAATCGTACGACTGGACCATGCGTATGGTTCAGTATTACGAATGTCCCAATCGCATCTCTCAGTCGCACGGCTGGTCCATTACATGGCTCAGTCGTACGATTGAGTCTCATTCGCATATGCTCCTACGAATGACCCAGTTTCATGTGTTTACAACATATCAGGCGTATTACATTAAGCCTAGACTATTCGACAAGCGACGGACACACTATATATGCTCCAACAAATACTTTATGGTAAGAGTTTAAAACAGTTACCATTTAATAGCCATAGGGTTATCACTAGACTAAAATACATATTATTATATAAAAGAAAATTAATAAAAAATAAGACTTGTTTAGGCTCACGATCTGCCTCAAATTTGGTATGTGAAACTTTGGATCGAGATGGTTTAAGCTTGGATTGATTCGAGTTTTTTTCGAACCGATTGCATGTAGTCATAGACGCGATTTGACTCTTTTACAGCCCCTATCTCAAGTATATATTAGTCTTACATATTTAGATCGCTATGATTTCCTTTTTAAAAGCTCATAAGCACTTTCAAGTGTTTAGATAAATGTTTTCACAACAAGATTGAACATCATATCAGATGTTTTACTGGTTCACGAGTCAACCAACGGTACAGTCTTAAGAACCTTATGACGTGAAAACAAGTTTAAAATTTTTATAAAAGTATAAAAATAATAATATATAGTATGGTTTCATAAGGTTATAATAATCTTTATAATATAATATATTCTAATGAGTTTTAGATGTAAGTTTTCTTTTAATCCTTACAAGCTTTCTAATACTTATATAAATTATATTAGTGAAGTTAGTAAACTATATCATTGGAAAGATTAGATTAAATTATCTTTTGTATGTATCTAGAGTCTCACATTGGCCCCCAGACACAACCCTCACTCTATAAAAGAAGCAATTCCCGTGCATTTGGTTCAAGCAACATACTCATATTTGGTTTAGATTGGTTCAACACTGAGCTATTTGCTTCGTTTAGAGTTGGGCTTTCGAACAAAGTTAGATCGGTGTTCATACGATCCCCGGTTAAACCGACCGAACCAACATGTCAGACTATGGGATAACAGGTATAATGGAAAGTAAGTCATAGGAAAATATTTCACCTCCTCCGTCCAATCAAAGTTCAATTCACCCACGATGGTAGTCGAAGACAAATACAACACCCTTTCCAGAGCCTCAAATGAAGGGGTAACACCCCATAAAAAGAATAAATGGGATCCAAATAGAGTGAATCCCATACATGAAAAGGAAGATCTAAATAGCATCTTAAAAAGAATAGACTCGACAAACAGATCTAATGCAAGGTGACATGAATGCATTGGGTCTAGTTAAAGTCACAATTGTTTTCTCTTAATAGATCCATGTAAGCACCCTTAGATTAACACTTTAACAAACTTAGGAACCACACATAACAATATAAGCTTATTATCTTATAATGATTCTCATGCAGGAGAGAGGCCAAAGAGAGATTCATCTCTTTGTGGCAAGACGAAACTCGTGTTGATCTACGTAGGTATTTCATGGGAGAAGTTGTCTTATGTTATCAAAACAAAGGGAATGAAACTTTTTTAGAAGCTTTATTGACACCATCTGTGGTCAAATCAAGTAGATATTATAGATAACACCTCCAATCTACGTTTTCATTCTCAAGTGATTAGAGAATGTCATATAAGATTGTAGGAAGTAAAGAAGAAAACACCATTGTTTTCACGAAGGATAAATTGTACTTCACAAACAAAATGACGAGCCGATCATACACACTTGAAATCATATTACTTGGACATGACTCATTTAACCCAGTTATATAAAATGACAAATATTTTGATGAATAGTAATCAAGTTGTAAATAAGGTTGTTCACGAACCGAGCAGACCTTTGCTTGTGCTTGATTCGTTTACAAACCTAACCGAGCTGATCTGGCATCAGCTTGTTTACAGTCGAGCCAAAAATGAGGAAACATTTTCCAAGCATTAGTATACCAAGCTAGCTTCAAGCGAGCGATGAGGATCTTGAAAAATCACGATTTTGACAATCTTATGGTCTTGTATGCCACCTAGTAAAAATTACGAATAGAGACAATGAATATGTTGAGTATCAAGTTCTTATGTTTTAGAAATCAATTGCATTTCATAAAATAATCATATTTATAAATAACAATACGAATCAAAGACTATTGCTTAACGGCTTAGCGTTTTACTTTTAAATTTAATATTGATTCTTTATTGTGTTGATTGTTTAGTATATATACATATAAATTATATATAAGTATATAGTGAGCCAAATACAATATCGAGTAGTATGTATAAATCTATAATATGATTTTATATTTGTATATTATTGTGTTTATATATAACTATATATATACATATATATATTAAGATAATAGATAATTTGATACAAACCGAACCGAGCGGATCTTTGCTCGTGTTTGATTCGTTCACAAACTGAATTGATCCGATCAGCTCATTTACAACCAAGTCGTAAATCAAACGCGTATTTTCCGAACGAGCTACGAGCGAGCATCGAATGATTTGAACAACTCTAGTTGTGTGTTAACCAGGTTGTCATGTTGCAAAACGCTAGTTAAATAGTTTGGCCAAATCTACCTGATCATACTCAGGTTGGTCTGTCTAATTAAACATGATAAACAAATAAACCAAACATGATCCACTAAATTAAACATGTCAACTAAATAATAAAATATTTTTAAACAAGTAAGATATGAAGGTTGATTATTTAAAATCTCCATTCTATGACCCTAATCAATTACACAAGTGTCCCAATTGAAATTTTATTGCTTTAAATCCTACGTGTAGTTATTATAAAAGTAAGTAATTGTAGAGGAGAAAGTGTGTTTTGGTAAAAAAAACAAGAAAACTTACATGAGTGACTAAACTAAGTGGTTTTTATAAGATTTCTATAAAAAAGTTGTTTGATAGCCTCTAACATATTTATCGATCAAAGATAAAATATGTTTTATTCATTAAAAATATATATCTTAATAATTCATATAGCTTCTTGATGAATACGTTTAAAAAATTCTAATTAATGCATAGCCTTTTAATAATTTAACATAACTAGTATTAAGCCATATGCGTTGCTGGGGGTGTAAAACCGTATTAAGTGTCACCAATGGCACACAGCCGCAAGTTACTACAAACACAAAAAAACTCGTATTTAAAAGGAAATAAAAACAAAGAGAATAAATCAAACAAAAAGTAAGCGTAAAAACGTTGAACCACGTAAGCGAAATGTAAAATATATAAAAAAATAAGTAAGTCAATGTAGAACCAGCATGTTGTGACAAAGTCCTTAAACTGAAAAAAAATAAGGATAAAAATGTTAATCACACAACGTGTTGCGGTGTGTTACTCACAAAATTTAGACGGAAACACAAAACAACCAAAATTGTATAATATGAAAAGTATGGGGGATCTAAGATGAAATAAAAAATATCAAGGTTAAATTGTAAAAGATGTAAAAATAGTAAATTAAAATAAAAAAAATTAAAGATAAAAAACACAAATATGAGTACAACACAGTAAACACATATTACAAACCACTAAGCATACTAATTAGTATTATATAGATATATATTACCAAACATCCTCTAAACATAAAAATCTATATTTATTAATAAAATAATATCTTTAGTGTCATGTGTCATATTCTGCATCCATTTATTTTATTTTATGTCTAAAAATACATATATCCTTATTTTTACTCATAATTCATTTGAATAAAATCAACTATTGCTATAATTACAAATGAAATTTATGTTTCCTAATTAGTGTATATAGAAAATTTATTTTTCAAAATAAATCTTAAGAAGGTGTTTCTTTTTATCATTATAATGCTATTGATGAAATTTATTTCACTCTAAAATAATATTATTTAAAAAAATATAAAGTACAAAGGTTAATAAAATTATAAAACCATTTGGTTCACATGTCGTAATTAAAACAAATGATTTTTCTAAAACTTATTTTTGTTTTTTTAATTCACTCAGATATAATTTTGAATTGTCTTTTCATATAGAAAAGTTGAATTCTTTTTTTACTAATTTTGTTTCAATTTCACACAAAAGTAGGTACATTTGTTTTTTTATTCTTTTTAAAAATATGTATTTTTTAACTAGTCTAAAAGATGTAATAAGAAAAACTAACTTTAACAAAAAAATCATTTTTTAAAAATATTTTATATAAATATCATGTTGAAACAAAAAAATTTAATTGTTTATTTTTATATTTTACGAACTATATATGTAATTCTTAATTACCGAGGACATTTATATTGCTAATAGACTCCCAACAACAATTATAGGAGAAACGAGTCACACAGTCTTGTGAGCCAATCGAGACCGATTCGTTTAAAAAACTCTAAGTAAACCAAGCTTAAACAAGCTCAAACTCATTTTATAACTCATTTAATAAATAGTTTTGAGCCCGAGCTTCATATGTCGAGATCAAGCGGACTCGCAAGAAGAAACTAGCGTTGTATGTATATGATGATTATTTTATCTTTTATGTATATAATTATATAAATATTATTACTATATATAAATTTATGCTTAAAACAGTTACATAATATATATTTCGTTATTAAAAAAAGTTACGTAAATCATTTAATTTCTAAAAATGATTTTTTATATAAGAACATGTATTCTATAAAAAGACGTTAAAAAACTAAAGAAAGAGTGTTAATATTTTTATATGAGAAAACATTATTGAAAATATTTTAAGAAAATCTTCATAAAAAGAACTATAAAACATTTTTCAAAATCATGACAAATACTAATTAGTTTTAATTTTATTGAAACTTTATCATTTTAACTTTACTTAAATAATATTAATAAAAAAACAGAAATGCTTTTATCCTATAAATACGAAAAATTAACTTTCCATTAAAAACCCATTTTGGTAATATTTTTGTAAACACTCATTTTGTTAAATTATTTTTCTACCAAACTTACTTGGAAAAAAACTTATTACAAAGGACATTTGTGATGGTTTCAAAATAAAACCTGAAATATATCGCAAGTTATAGTTGACTGTTTTCCGACCAAAAACTAAGTTAAATCTATTCCTACTAAACATTAATATAATGAGTTTTTACAGGTTGTATTACACTAAAACTAAGAATTGAAATGTGTTGAAATTTTTATTATTGAAGCAAGCATTTAAATGATTCCTAATTCACTCTTCCTATGCAAAACGAGAAGAAACTTCATACGCGTCTTCTATTCCGAAATAATTTTAGATATCTTATCATATCAAGGGTTTCAAATAACCAATTAAGGGTTTTGAATTCCCCAAATTATGGTATTGATTTTCAAATGCAAAGATGAACCATTTCATTTTTTTTTAATTTACAAGCATATCAAGGTTATGATTTACCCCAAATCACGTAAAGTTTCAAGTTCAACTCACTGATCATTTTACACCTTCATTGATTTATTTTATATTGTCACACCCCAAATTTTAAATCACAATAGCTTTTCTACAAAGTCTCAATTCAATGTTCATGTATACATATCTCGATTGCAACAATAACAATGATCTGCACGATTCAAGGATTTTGATTTTGATTTCAAGATAAACTTTAGTATATTGGTTTTTTTACGTGTTTCACTGATTTATGTTTTTGTTTATAAAAGCGTGAAACTTTTATTTAATTTTAATTAATACTAGTATGTATACCCGCACGTTGCAGCGGTGCTAAGTTTAGCCTATTTGATTTCAAGATGTGGTGGAGTATGTGAGTAAGTACCTTACTTGCTCGCAGGTGAAGGCCGAGCACCAGAAGCCGTATGGGAAGATTCAACCTTTGGACATACCGAAATGGAAGTGGGAGCACATCACCATGGATTTCATTACGAAGCTGTCACGTACTCCAAAAGGGTATGATGCCATATGGGTGATTGTTGACCGTCTGACGAAGAGTGCTCACTTCCTACCGATCCACGAGACATATTCATTTAAGAGGTTAGCTGACTTGTTCATCAGGGAAATTGTAACTCGTCATGGTGTGTCGGTGTCTATCGTGTCTGGTCGTGACACCCGGTTTACCTCTAAATTTTGGAAGAAATTCCACGACGCCATGGGGACGAGGTTACATATTAGCACGGCTTATCATCCCCAAACTGATGGTTAGTCAGAAAGGACCATTTAGACACCGAAAGACATGCTTCGGTATGTGTGATTGATTTTGGGGAAGTTGAGATGACCACTTACCGTTAGCTGAATTCTCGTACAACAACAGCTATCATACCAGCATTGGTATGCCACCATACGAGATGCTATATGGTAGGAGATGCAGAACACCCGTTTGTTGGGTGATATTGGTCAGAAGGAATTAGGGAGCGTCGAGGTAATCGAGGCTACGACCGAGAAGCTTGAGAAGATTAAAGCCTTCATGAAGGCAGCTAAAGATAGGCAGAAGTCATATGGATAAACAACACAGACCGATCGAGTTCCAGGTGGGTGACCGGGTTATGGTTAAAGGTCTCACCTTGGAGGGTATTACCCGATTCAGGAAGCGTGGCATGTTGAGCCCAACGTATATAGGCCCTTTCTGAATCATTGCTCGAGTAGGAGAGGTGGCCTATAGGTTGGAGTTACCAGATGAGTTAAGTGGGATTCACCTGACATTCCATTTATCTCATCTAAGAAAGTGTTTAGTTGATGAAAACATGGTTGTTCCACTGGAGGATATTGAAGTAGACGAAAGGCTCAATTATGTGGAGCAACCAGTGGCAATCATCAATCGTAAAGAGAAAAGGCTGAGAAATAAAGTGGTTCCTCTTGTGCGAGTACAGTGGAAGCACAGGAAGGGATCCGAATCTACATGGGAGACTGAGGAGGAGATGAGGCAACATTATCCTCATCTGTTTGAGGAATGACAGGTTTCGAGGACGAAACCTATTTAAGGGGGGTAAACTTGTAAAACCCGGTTATTCTTTTAAAAGAAGAATAATAAATGAAGAATAAAGGAAGGAAACATCAATATGCCCAAGTAGAGAGGTTAAAAATGTAAATGGGGATAAAAGTACAAAAGTTGGCGTAAAGGTGGGCATGGCCGCCCACCCTCACTTCCCATCACCCTTTTTCACTTCGGATTAGAGAGAGAGAGAGAGAGCAGAAACACTCTCGGTTAAAGAAAAATAAGAAGAAGAGAATTGAATTCAAGGTAAGAATTCGGAGTTTTAAGTGTTCATGTTGGGTTTTTTGTCTCGGTTACATGCTTATGTGCTTATATGCTTGTGTGTGTGTCAGTGCGTGTGTCCGTGTGTGTGTGTTTTGGTGTGTTTTTAGGTGTTTGAACTCATTTGCAAGCGGGTTAGAAGGAAGAAACACCCAAGTTGCACCAGGTGAGTTCTAGACCCCGGTTTTACTTGTTTTAAACTCTTTTGGGGCTGAAAATGTATTAAAACGATTTTCAAATGTTTATGTATGTATACCCGTATGTATTATGCATGTTGGATGATGATTCTTGGATGCTTATAGGTTGTTCATGTTTAGAATAGCCTTGGTAAGCTTAGAACAGATAGGTTTGATTATTGGGTTTAAAAACATCCTAGAAACATGTTGCATAGAAGGTTCATGTGCCTAGATAAGGCTCATGCGCCTGGGAATGCCTTAGAAGAATTTAAGTGTAACCCATGCGCCTGAACAGTAGTCCATGCGCCTAGAAATATTAGTCGGATGACTAAGTGTAGGGCCATGCGCCCCAATAGTACCCATGCGTCTGAATATTCTCATGCGCCTAAGTTTCCATATGCCCGAATAAATCCATGCGTCTAAGTGTCCATGCGACAGAATGGGTCATACGCCCGAACAGTGTCTATGCGCCTGAATGGTTCATGCGCCTAAGTGTTAAAACAACTAAAGGAGTGTTTGTTTTTTGAAAAAAACCTCTTCCCCACCTCTTCATCTGCGCACTCGCAGACGCGGGAAGAGGTTTTTACTTCGCAGACTGTTTGTTTTCTGGAAGACGTTTCATTAAAAAACGTCTCCTGACGTCTGCACGGAGAAGATGTGGAACAAGATCTTCACAACCTCTTTTGAACTCTTCATTTGATCCCTAACCCTTCTCTTCCCCACATACCCACCTCCCCTACTCCTCCTCCCCACATTTTCACCGCCACCGTCGCCACCTTACCACCGTCGCCACCTCCCCACCGTCGACCCACTTCGGCCCCCCTCCCCCTTCGGCCCCCGCTTTCCCTTCGGGCCCCGCTCCCCCTTCGGCCCCCGACCCCCTTCGTCCCCCCACCCCCTTGGCCACCATGAACTTCCACCGCCACTCCCGACCCCTTGCCACCGTGAGCAGGTTAGTTTTTTTATATTTGTTGTTTGTATGATTAGTTTGTTTGTATGATTAGTTTGTATATGGTTTGTTTGTTTGTTTGTTGTTTGTATGATTAGTTTGTATATGGTTTGTATGAGGAATGAATTGGTTTAGTTGGTTGGTATATGGTTTGTATGATTAGTTTTTATATGGTTTGTATGAGAAATGAATTGGTTTAGTTGGTTGGTATATGGTTTGTATGATTAGTTTGTATATGGTTTGTATGAGAAATGAATTGGTTTAGTTGGTTGGTATATGGTTTGTATGATTAATTTGTATATGGTTTGTATGAGAAATGAATGGTTTAGTTGGTTGTATATGGTTTGTATAGAATGAATTTAGTTTAATTACAGAATATTTCAGCATTTTGCAGATGTTAAACAAAACAAACAGTCTTTTTATTGCAGACTGTAAACATTTGGTCCACATCTTCTGCTGCAGATGTCCGCAGATGTGGTCCGCAGACTGCAGACGTTTTCCTGTAAAAAAAACAAACAGCACCTAAGTGTTGGCTGATGCGCCTGTGTAGTGATGAAGCGCCTAAACATGACCCATGCGCCCAAATAGCGTCTAAGCGCCCAACACTTAGAAATTTATTACAGAATTCTTGGGAGTTTGTGCTCTTAGGGTTTTGACCGAGGTTTGACTAGGGTTTATTAATGATGGGTTTCATGCATGATTATGATTGTTTTATGATTGCCTTATGATTGTTCCTTATTATTATTGCTATTATTATTACTTATAGTGTGTGACTTTACGTGGTATGTTTATTATCGTAACGTAAAGTATATTGTAATAATAAAGAGTAAGAGCATTAAAGAAGAGAAGAGAAACAGTAATAAATGTTAACAAGTTAATAAAGAAGAGAAGAGAAACAGTAATAAATGTTAACAAGTCTTGCAAACTTACAGGAGGTACACGACCATGTTGTCGTTAGCTCAACTGTGCTGCGGGTTAGCTACCCTATTATGCACACATGGCCAGTCAATTGAGATTGGCAGGACCTTTGCAGCGTATCCTAGGTGATTGGGTCGACCTTGTATACAGTAAACAGAACCCTTTTGAGGGATATAGATAGCCCATCATCAGTTTTCACCACGCATACAGTTTAGGGTATTGCTCATTGGTCCATACAGATAGTGAAAGATAAAGATAAAAGAATACAGAGTAAACAAGGCATACAGTAATGAGAACAAACAGTATTGTTCATATAGTTAATGCGTGCTCGCATACAAAGTAAAGAGTTGTATTTCACAGAAAGAGTATTTTTCATATACAACATACAAAAAGTATTTTATTACTTTTAAAACTAGAACTCACTCAGCAACGCTAACTTTTATACATTTTCAGTTGGCAGATAATTATTGCTGAGGATGACACGAGGGTGAAGCTACTCGACAGGAAAAGACTGACATCCATTCGTATTTCATATTGTTGTTGTTTTGTAATGCAGTTAAACAATTCTTTTGTAATCAGTCAAACAATAGTGTATTGCACAACAACAGTGTTTTAAAAAGAAATGAATGGCTTTTGTTATAATAATTCCGCTGCTTGAGTTTGTATATTTATAAAATATAATGTATTAAATGCTGTGGTTGACCAACTGTGAGGTCTCCGGGAACGGGTCCTTAAACTTCCTACGTGGGGATGGGATGTGTGTTGATGCAGAGAGGGAAGGTTATAGCCTATGTATCCTGACAGTCGAAAGTTCATGAGGTCAATTATCCTACACCCGACTTGGAGCTTACAGCCGTGGTCTTAGCGTTAAAGACATGAAGGCACTATCCATACGAGATGAAGTGCACCATATTCAGCCGAGATACATAGGGCCTTCCGAATCATTGCTAGAGCAGGGGAGGTGACCCATAGATTAGAGTTACGAGATGAGTTAAGTGAAATTCATCCGACGTTCCATGTATCTCATCTGAGGAAAGGTATAATAGACAAGGATATGGTTGCACCACTGAAGGATATCGAGGAGGATGAACGGCTCAATTATGTGAAGCAATCAGTGGCGATCATTGATCATAAAGAGAAGAGGTTAAGGAATAAAGTGGTTCCTTTTGTGCGTGTATAGTGGAAGTACATAAAGGGATCTAAGTCTACGTGGGAGCCCGAAGAAGAGATAAGACATCACTACCCATAATTGTTTGAGAAATAACAGGTTTCGGGGACGAAACCTATTAAGGGGGTGGACTTGTAACACCCGGTTATTTCCTTTGAAGCTAAAGAAAGACGAAAAAGAAAGAAAAGAAATAATGCCCAAAGTCGAAGGACCAAACCTGCCAAAATGGGAAAATCTTTGGAGGAGTGGGGGTATAAAAGGGGCATGACAGCCCATTCTCCCCCATTCTCCCCTTTCATTCGGTTAGAGAAAGAGAGAGAGAGTGTGTGTGAAAGGAGAAAGAGCAAAACCTAGGGTTTTGAAGAATCAAGGTGCAAAAGTCGAAGGCAAACGAGTTTGTGAGAAGCTCTACTCGAAGAGGCTTTCAAGGTGAGTTCTAAGACCCCTTTTTTTCACGTTTTCAATTGATTTTTAGGGCTGGAACACATGGCAAACCGTTTTTGGTATTTTGGGTGTAAAACCCGTATGTGTAAGTATGTGTATGTGTGTGGTTTGTGTGGGGTTTGATTTTGGGCTTGGGTGTGCTTGAATGGTGTTGTGGTATGTATTCCTAAGGTTTAGGATGGTTGATTTAGGCTTAGAACGGGTTTGAGAGGGTTTGGAGACCGAAAAGTGCAGATTGGGTTCGGGATGAACTGCATTATGCACTCAGCTAGGGCTCATGCGACTAGAGGTCCATACGCCCGAATGGCAAGCGACTGGAGGCCATACGGCCGAAGGGCATGCGACTGAAGTCCATGCGCATGAATGCCATGCGACTGAGATTCATGCGGATGAGTGCCACGCGATTGAAGGAAAGGCAGATGAGGACCATGCAACTGAGGGAAATGCGGATGAGGGCTCTGCTACTGAGGGAATGCGGATGAAGGTCATGCGATTGAGGTCCACACGCCCGAATACCATGCGACTGAGGTTCATACGCATGGTAATCATACAACTGGAGGCTATGCGACTGGATGTCCATATGCCTAAGTTTTCAATCGCCCATAGAGTCCATTCGCCTGAGTGTCCTCATACGCATGGAAGACCATGCGACTGAATAGGGTCCATGAGCTCGAATGAACATAGTTTATTATCTGACTTTTGGGGAAAGTGCAGATGTAGGTTTTTACCTTTGGGGTTATGGATGATGGTGGGCATGTTGGTGATGTATGATGAATGATGTTGATGTATGTTATGTATGGATGATGGTGCCGTGTACGGCGATGTTTGTATGTTTATGTTTATGTTCCTGTTATGTATGTTTATCTTTCCTGTGGCTTTACGTGTTTTACTTGTGAATGAAATGATAAAGTATTATGTAACATAAAGTGAAAGATATTAAAAGAGGAACAAATGATGGTGTGCATGCATTAATGAAAGTGAAGGTATGGAAAAGCTTGCAAGCAATATGTACGGAAGTGCACGACCCTAAAAGGTCGTAAGCTCAACTGCGTGTGGTTTAGCTAACCCTTAAGGATACACGTAGGGGTTCCGGTCTTTGTGACTGGCCAACGATGTGGTACATGGTGTAAAGTGGTTACCCACCTCAATGTTGGTGCCAGAATATGTGTAGTGTGGAAGTCATTTTATGATCTTCGGCCCAGTACTCGGGTTATGCATAATGTGGGGGTGTTGTATACAGTGGTTTATAGTGGTTACCCACCTCGATGCTGGTGCCAGGCTATGTGTAGTGTGGAAGTCATTTTATGATCTTCGGCCTAGTACTCGGGTTATGCATAATGTGGGGGTGTTGTATACAATGGTTTATAGTGGTTACCCACCTCGATGCTGGTGCCAGGCTATGTGCAGTGTGAAAGTCATTTTATGATCTTCGGCCCAGTACTCGGGTTATACATAATGTGGGGGTGTGTATACAGTGGTTTATAGTGGTTACCCACCTCGATGCTGGTGCCAGGCTATGTGCAGTGTGGAAGTCATTTTATGATCTTCGGCCCAGTACTTGAGTTATGCATAATGTTGGGGGTGTAGAATGTAGTTGGGATCTTTGTCGCTTACCCCGGAGCTGGTGCAATGTCACACCCCGCTAAGAGCGGAAACACGGGGTTGCGACGAGACGGGAATCGTCATAACACATGGTAAGCGATAGAGATGCAATAATAATAATGATGACATGCGTGTCATGACGACACCCGACAACAAGGGGACTTGTGTCGTGTTTAGTCAGTATTCACGACAACATAGCCATAAGCATAAACATGATATAAGATAAACATAGGTAATAACATTGTATGCAATTCCCACAACCCGGGAACAAGTTACAAAGTATAATGTTGTTTGAAACAGTTACAACAATTGTTTTCAAAAAGACAAGTTTGGCCCGAAAAATGCATCCTAGGGTCTCCACTAAGGCAGCACACCTAGAACCTCAGCTAGCATGATCACCTGAAAAGATATGCTCAAAATGGTCAACAAAATTGTTGGTGAGCTCGCAGGTTTAAGTAATAAAAGTGTAAGTGATGCTGTATAAAGTAAATGATATGGAATACCATGAATACAGTTATATAAACAAGTAAAATCACATGACATGAGCTTTGCAACCAAACCTAGCGACGTACACAAAGAAATTGTCGGCATATATTCACCCAAGGCCCGTACCTGGCTATTGTTGGTACTAACTAGTATACCAACACGAGGGTGGGGGTGTCAACCCAGTAGTACTACCAATACCTAACCGTCGGTCCCACACTAGAATTAAATAGTTGCAAAGATAGAACCACACAGCAGACCCAAGCATGTATCAGATAAGTACTTGCAACACAGTATCACGTTGATTTCTTGTATGAAAATTGTATGTATGTTGTACAGCATAGAAAACGGGCGAGCATACTTTTCCCCCATGTTTGTAAATGTTTGTAAAATAGTATAAGCATAAAAAGGGGCCACGAAACTCACATGTTAAGTGGTAAGTATGAAAGATTGAGATTTCCAACAGTTGAATGCAATGATCGGTCAAACACCTTTTGACAGTTATTGTCAAGCGTTAATGACATGTATAAAGCGTATAGTAATGCTTGGTCAGTTCGGGTTGTATCGGTTCGGTCGTGGGTGGCACATACACACAAGCGGACACACGTATCAGATCTTATGTAGATCCAAGTACTACGAGTAGTCGTCATTGCTTATGACATCCTTGTAAAGATCTCATTGTTATGAAAGATGACACTTGTTAAGTATTTGTAGTTTCAAATGGGTTGTCGGTAATTGTAAAATGTTAGGTTTATTTCAATTGAAATAGTATGTGCATGTTGATAGCGTTGACTTTAATCTTTGGGGTCAAGCAATGACACTTTTACTGATGTTGCCTTATCATCATCAGACGTTCAAGGTAAATTCACACTCAACATCAGTCACACAACAGGACTAGACGCTCGACCCACGTTCCATTCGTACTAATCAACCTTCAATCGTGCGAATTAGCTACTTTCGTGCGATTGAACCTTCATTCGTGCGATTGGACCCAGTCGCACCACACAACACACACATTCGCACGACCCAACCTCCATGCGCACGAATCAACCCCCAATCGTGCGAATTAGCTACTTTCATGCGATTGAACCTTCATTCGTGCGATTGGACTCTAGTCGTGCGAAACACGCACAATCGCATACACTCAGTCGGTCACCTGACTCAATCGCACACAAACACACAGTCGCACGACTCAGTCGCACGACATGCCTAGTCGCACAACTCAGTCGCACGATTGACCTAGACGCATGATTCAGTCGCACGACTCACTCAGTCGCACGGCTCAATCGCATACAAACACCCAGTCGCACGACATGCCTAGTCGCACAACTCAGTCGCACGATTGACTTAGACGCATGATTCAGTCGCACGACTCACTCAGTCGCACGACTCAATTGCATGACAGACCCAGTCGCCTGAACTGCAGAATCGCGACTGTGGTCGGGCTGAGTAGCCCCCGAGCTGCTCTAACGCGAGCTTTATACCACGAGGACTTCCAGAAACACTCAACAAACATACACAAACATGAAACGCAAGCAGAAAGACCTCACACGCACCCACACGACCTCATGTGCTCGGATGAACCCGAGCACCCGAAACCCTAGAAATCACAGCAGTAAAAAGACAAGAAAAGAGACAACCAAAGTCGTCTACTTGCTAGAAATGAGTAGATGAAGCTGTAGATGAAGACTAGACGACGAAAATGAGACCACACGGGTAGATTATGGTGCTAGAATGAAGAAAATGTGTGTGTAGGGAGTGAAGAGGTGAAGAAGATGAAGTGAGTGAGGAATGGCTGGGAATGAGGTTTATATACCCAGCCCAAGTTTGCAAAATTACAAGTTTAGTCCCTGCACTTAACCCTCGAGTTTCCTAAAATTTGTTTCGGTTGATTACGACCTTAAAATGTTCGTTATATTAAGGTTAAAAGCGTGTTTAATGGCATTTGATAGTCTAAAATGGTTTTATTAATGACAATGGTCGAAATAAAAGAAAAAAAATGATATATTTGGTGGTAAT
Organism: Flaveria trinervia; assembly: GCA_025506515.1. NCBI lineage: Eukaryota > Viridiplantae > Streptophyta > Magnoliopsida > Asterales > Asteraceae > Flaveria > Flaveria trinervia. The sequence goes on from CM046443.1 coordinate 89,643,994, forward strand.
GGTGATGAAATTTATAAAAGTTTTATGCTTAACACACGTTCTCGAAGGAAGTACAGGCACAAAGGAAATATAAACAGACATGATTCCTTAAAGCAGGAGTTCAGGAAGAAAAGGAAGAATAATTAAAATATTTCTATGTTTATTTATGTCGTTCGACGGACCTTAAGGTGACGGATGTCACATGCCAGGCTATGTGCAGTGTGGAAGTCATTTTATGAACTTCGGCCCAGTACTCCATTTGTTCGAGGCATAGCTGATGACATTGATCCAGATAGTGATAAAGATTGTGGTAAAGAAAGAAAGAGTTAATGAAAGTATGTGATGAACAGTAAATGAAAATAATAATAATATTATCTATGTGTACGTACGATGTGTGATCACGTTCTAAGACTGATATGATTTGAAAGAAAGCAAAGAACGGTTTTAATGAAAGTAAAGTATATTTTATTATAAAACTAGAACTCACTCAGCAACATTGACTTTTATATGTTTCTAGTTGGTAGGTAATGTTACTGAGGATGGCACGGGGCGGCTACTTGGCTCTTTTGGATGACATCCATATTTATAATGATTTTGTGTTGAAATGTAAAATGTATTTTGTAATTTAATAACAAGGTATTATTTTGCAAAAGCATTCGTAATGAATATGTTGTTTTAAATGTTTCCGCTGCAATGTTTTTATCAAGTTAAAGTAACTATATGTTTTATGCGTAATGATTGACCAGCTGTAGGCGTCCCGGGAACGGAGCCTTACAAAGCAATTATGAGGTCGTTGGCGACGTGAGTCAAGAATACCGAAGGAGGGCTATAGGGATCCGTAAAGGCTTAAAATGCGAAGCTAATAACTTGCAATGCCATTGAAGGGGCTGAGGTAGGACATTGAAAGTCGATTGAAGATGACGGGGTGGAAGAGCCGATTGATGAGGGATAGGGATGGAATAAATTTAGAGGGAGAAGAAATACATTTACTATTTTACCCCTGAAGCGTCTTATAATTTTATTTAATTTCCTATTTTAACCCTCTCAAATACGTTACACTTACTTGTACATGTTGCATCAAAACTTATACGCGAGGTAAAATTACATCTCTCTCCAAAGTTATGTATTATATATTATTATAGAATTATAGATAAGCATAGAACTAATTTATGTTTTTGTTCAACAAAAAAAGAAAATTACATAAATTATCCTATGTGGTTTAATCTAATTACATGTTTAGTGCTCAAACTTAAAAAAATTGTAAAGATATTAGACAATGATGGCAAATTACAAACAGAACAAAATTTTGTATACAAAGAAGTTTTTGAATGTTTATGGATGTTTTTATGTTTAATATAACTTGTTTATTATCTAAAATTTTTATTTATAAGTTTATTTCATTTCATATTATACATTATTTAAATTTATAATCATAGATAATTTTTTACTAATATTAAATATAAATAATTTTAAAAAATAAACATAAAAACCGATATAAAAAATATTAACCATAATAAAAAAGAATTTTTAATTACTGAACTCTATTAGATGAATAATATACAAAATTGGGGGCATATATTATTCCCGCAATCGACCCAAGATCGATGATCCAACTCTTGACGTCTAAAGAGCGAAAAAAGAGCAACAGAAGAGAGAGAGAGAGAGAACCTTTTTCTCTTTAGTATATAACATTATACCAGACAGTCAAATTGATTATTAACCTCATTACCATATGTATTTGGTGGGATTTTTTTAGCGGAATTCGTTCTTCGTGTTTATGAATATAAGAAGATATCTTTTGTTCGTCTAAACTTATTTTGTATATGCGTATCGATAGTTTTCGGTATAAAAACTCCAATTCCAACATAAATGTTCATCGAATTATAACACAAACCGAACTAAGAACAAAACAAACTCCCTCTATGCACAAAAGAAATTCAAATATGTTACAACCATCTCCTACATTCCCAGTTGTTTATGTATGTAATAATAGTATTTATGCATAAGAAAATTTAAAGCATAGTTAGATATGCTTTAATAGTTAATAACCTGCACATGATATTTGTCGTACCAAACATAAAACCCAAAGATGCACAAAAAATTTGAGTAGTGTTGAACTTTTATTTTTTGGGTTAATTGTTTGCTATAATTACATAAGCAACTCCTTATGTATTAGAGTTATATTCATATTTAAAAAGTTAGTAAAGCATATTGTTATTACATATAATTAGTCAAGTCAGACTTCATGGCATCTTGGCATGACCGATGTGTGTGTAAAGAAGGAGTTGCTCATGTAAACTAAAAGACTCTTAAATAACCCAAAAAGAAAAATATATGTCCTAACAATTGATACAATGATATAAAATTCAAAATGCAAGTGATGAAAAAAGAACCATCTTCAAACGACATTTTTTTTGTCAAGATAAGTACTTACATTCTTTGTTTACCCTCTCATTAAGCTATCAAAACATAACATTTATAAAAAAACAAATAAACTAACAAACAAATAAATATACCCAGTAAAATCCACTTATAGAAAACAAAAAAAACTAAAACAATAATCTGCGTTCAAATATAAAAATCTATATCTTTATTCATCTTAACAAACCTCACCAAAATCATAATGACAAACACCTCACCATGGTATTACTGGGTTATAATATCATACAAGTATAAATGTATCTTCACTTTGGAGCAGGTATGTATTTTCAGGTTATATCCTTTGATATGCAACTTGTACCCCCAAACAATAATTCGATGGCAAGAACCTCAAAAAACCAATACTCTAAATCAAACCAAACATCCAAATTTAAAATTGTATATGTTCTTTGATCGCCTAAAAATCCAAAATCTTAATGGAGAAATAGAAGAAAAATCGAACATTGAGCAGAATTCATATCTAATGGAACACAATATGAGTATATCACTAAAACTAATAAAGCTAACACTGAAAATAAACCGTTGTTGTAACACTTCGCGTATAATATTGTATAATCTATGATCACTGTCACATGTTTTCTAGTCATACATCCCATAAGATGGTAATTTTAGTTATAGTTGTAGATTACATAAGCCCTTATAGATCAATTAAATAAACAAATTCGGTAGTGCAAGTAAATAGCCTAATAAAAAATGACTAATATATGATTGAGAGTCACAACAAGAAGCTAAAAAACCCTAACAATTTATCACCTTAGCGATTCATTTACAGTTTTGCTACTTCAATATCTAACTCCGCCAATCGTAATCACAACTTCAAATATGGTCCTTATTCGATTTCCAGAAATCAACACCCATTTGTATCAAATTCAACTCCCTGAACATAAAACTACATTCAATTGAACATCAAATCAACTACAATATTAATTTGACAAGAAAAAGGTATTAGAAAATTAAAAGAAATTGATGAAGAGATAGATAAGTGACTATCGTTTGTTATTGAAGTAGATCAAAATTCCAACCATCAAACAAGAAGAGGTATGAGGTGGTGTTCATATTGATTTTGTTCAATCCATGGTGTAGTGTTCTTATTCATAAGCGATGTTTTTCGATCATTGCTTTAGATGGACGGGATAGTTGTGCAATCGAAGGCGTTGATTATCTTTGTTTTCCGCTTATCCATTCAATTGAAACAAAATAACGATTTTGAGGCTTCAATGATATATAAAGCAACTATGGAGGTCGCCGACGACATGAGTCAAGAATATCGAAGGAGGGCTATAGGGATCCGTAAAGGCTTAAAATACAAAGCTAATAACTTGCAGTGTCATTGAAGGGGCTGAGGTAGGACATTGAAAGTCGATTGAGGATGGTGGGGTGGAAGAGCCGATGATGAGGGATAGGGATGGAATAAATTTAGAGGGAGAAGAAATACATTTACTATTTTACCCCTGAAGCGTCTTATAATTTTATTTAATTTCCTATTTTAACCCTCTCAAATACGTTACACTTACTTGTACATGTTGCATCAAAACTTATACGCGAGGTAAAATTACATCTCTCTCCAAAGTTATGTATTATATATTATTATAGAATTATAGATAAGCATAGAACTAATTTATGTTTTTGTTCAACAAAAAAAGAAAATTACATAAATTATCCTATGTGGTTTAATCTAATTACATGTTTAGTGCTCAAACTTAAAAAATTGTAAAGATATTAGACAATGATGGCAAATTACAAACAGAACAAAATTTTGTATACAAAGAAGTTTTTGAATGTTTATGGATGTTTTTATGTTTAATATAACTTGTTATTATCTAAAATTTTTATTTATAAGTTTATTTCATTTCATATTATACATTATTTAAATTTATAATCATAGATAATTTTTTACTAATATTAAATATAAATAATTTTAAAAAATAAACATAAAAACCGATATAAAAAATATTAACCATAATAAAAAAGAATTTTTAATTACTGAACTCTATTAGATGAATAATATACAAAATTGGGGGCATATATTATTCCCGCAATCGACCCAAGATCGATGATCCAACTCTTGACGTCTAAAGAGCGAAAAAAGAGCAACAGAAGAGAGAGAGAGAGAGAACCTTTTTCTCTTTAGTATATAACATTATACCAGACAGTCAAATGATTATTAACTCATTACCATATGTATTTGGTGGGATTTTTTTAGCGGAATTCGTTCTTCGTGTTTATGAATATAAGAAGATATCTTTTGTTCGTCTAAACTTATTTTGTATATGCGTATCGATAGTTTTCGGTATAAAAACTCCATTCCAACATAAATGTTCATCGAATTATAACACAAACCGAACTAAGAACAAAACAAACTCCTCTATGCACAAAAGAAATTCAAATATGTTACAACCATCTCCTACATTCCCAGTTGTTATGTATGTAATAATAGTATTATGCATAAGAAAATTAAAGCATAGTTAGATATGCTTTAATAGTTAATAACCTGCACATGATATTTGTCGTACCAAACATAAAACCCAAAGATGCACAAAAAATTTGAGTAGTGTTGAACTTTTATTTTTTGGGTTAATTGTTTGCTATAATTACATAAGCAACTCCTTATGTATTAGAGTTATATTCATATTTAAAAAGTTAGTAAAGCATATTGTTATTACATATAATTAGTCAAGTCAGACTTCATGGCATTTGGCATGACCGATGTGTGTGTAAAGAAGGAGTTGCTCATGTAAACTAAAAGACTCTTAAATAACCCAAAAAGAAAAATATATGTCCTAACAATTGATACAATGATATAAAATTCAAAATGCAAGTGATGAAAAAAGAACCATCTTCAAACGACATTTTTTTTGTCAAGATAAGTACTACATTCTTTGTTTACCCTCTCATTAAGCTATCAAAACATAACATTTATAAAAAAACAAATAAACTAACAAACAAATAAATATACCAGTAAAATCCACTTATAGAAAACAAAAAAACTAAAACAATAATCTGCGTTCAAATATAAAAATCTATATCTTATTCATCTTAACAAACCTCACCAAAATCATAATGACAAACACCTCACCATGGTATTACTGGGTTATAATATCATACAAGTATAAATGTATCTTCACTTTGGAGCAGGTATGTATTTTCAGGTTATATCCTTTGATATGCAACTTGTACCCCCAAACAATAATTCGATGGCAAGAACCTCAAAAAACCAATACTCTAAATCAAACCAAACATCCAAATTTAAAATTGTATATGTTCTTTGATCGCCTAAAAATCCAAAATCTTAATGGAGAAATAGAAGAAAAATCGAACATTGAGCAGAATTCATATCTAATGGAACACAATATGAGTATATCACTAAAACTAATAAAGCTAACACTGAAAATAAACCGTTGTTGTAACACTTCGCGTATAATATTGTATAATCTATGATCACTGTCACATGTTTTCTAGTCATACATCCATAAGATGGTAATTTTAGTTATAGTTGTAGATTACATAAGCCCTTATAGATCAATTAAATAAACAAATTCGGTAGTGCAAGTAAATAGCTAATAAAAAATGACTAATATATGATTGAGAGTCACAACAAGAAGCTAAAAAACCCTAACAATTTATCACCTTAGCGATTCATTTACAGTTTTGCTACTTCAATATCTAACTCCGCCAATCGTAATCACAACTTCAAATATGGTCCTTATTCGATTTCCAGAAATCAACACCCATTTGTATCAAATTCAACTCCCTGAACATAAAACTACATTCAATTGAACATCAAATCAACTACAATATTAATTTGACAAGAAAAAGGTATTAGAAAATTAAAAGAAATTGATGAAGAGATAGATAAGTGACTATCGTTTGTTATTGAAGTAGATCAAAATTCCAACCATCAACAAGAAGAGGTATGAGGTGGTGTTCATATTGATTTTGTTCAATCCATGGTGTAGTGTTCTTATTCATAAGCGATGTTTTTCGATCATTGCTTTAGATGGACGGGATAGTGTGCAATCGAAGGCGTTGATTATCTTTGTTTTCCGCTTATCCATTCAATTGAAACAAAATAACGATTTTGAGGCTTCAATGATATATAAAGCAACTATGGAGGTCGCCGACGACATGAGTCAAGAATATCGAAGGAGGGCTATAGGGATCCGTAAAGGCTTAAAATACAAAGCTAATAACTTGCAGTGTCATTGAAGGGGCTGAGGTAGGACATTGAAAGTCGATTGAGGATGGTGGGGTGGAAGAGCCGATTGATGAGGGATCAGGATGGAATAAATTTAGAGGGAGAAGAAATACATTTACATTTTACCCCTGAAGCGTCTTATAATTTTATTTAATTTCCTATTTTAACCCTCTCAAATACCTTGCACTTACTTGTACATGTTGCATCAAAACTTATACGTGAGATAAAATTACAATCTTTCTCCAAAATTATGCATTATATAATAGTATAGATATAAATAAGCATTTAACTAATTTATGTTTCGACAATGATGGTAAATTACAAACAAAACAAAATTTTGAATACAAAAAAGTTTTTGAATGTTTATGGATGTTTTTATGTTTAATATAATTTGTTTATTATCTAAAATTCTTGGCGTCTAAAGAGTGAAAAAAGAGCAACAGAAGAGAGAGAGAGAGCTAAGGAGGCTGAGATAATAAGATGTGGGAATCGATCTTCCTCACGGTGGCTGCCACCGCCGGAAACAACATCGGAAAAGTCCTCCAGAAGAAGGGCACCGTCATTCTCCCCCCTTTATCACTCAAACTCAAGGCATCCTTCTATCTCTCTTTCTCTCTTTCTTTTACGCATCTATTCACTCTGTGCATTTATGTTGTCTGAAAGATGTTTCAACTCCTGATCTGTTGCATACCCTTTCTTGCTTTTGTTGCAATGTTGACTCAGAGTTCAGTTTGATCTTCGTTTCCACCTGTTTTGAGTTTTGACTGTCAGATGCACATCCGTTTCAAGGATTCGTAATGTGGATTAGGGTTTACACCTGTTGTAGATTTCTGAAATGTGTCGATTTGCTCGAGATTCTTTTTATACGTGTTTTTTTATCGTTGGTCAATGCCGTGCAATAGTTCTGAGTTTCATTCCGATCTGAAAGTTTACCAAGTAGGTTCTTAGTTGGAATTAGGTTAAACTGGTATTCCTACCATTTGGGATGAGGAAATGACTCATTTCTTCACCAGTCTCTTATCTATGATCAATCGAAATGGTAGGAAATAGTCTGCTATTGACTTGTTACTGCTATTAATAAGGAACTTGGGGTGAAACTAAAATGCAGTATGGAGAGACTTAAAGATTTGATGAGATTAAAAAAAAGCTATCCTCCTTCTTGCTTTGGAGGTAAGGATTTGGTACTCTGTAGTGGATGAACCTGAGTACCACCCACCTGCCCTGGGACATGTGATTGACATCCCTCTGTTGGCTGTGGGACCTGTTGGTGGGAGTTCGCAACGGCCGCGATGACCTTTTTTTATTTTCTAAACTAATAAGAATAACCAAGGTTTCAAATCTGCAGAAGACTCCCAGAATTGGAAGTGTGCTCTTTTGTTAGGATGGGCTACTGAACATCAATAACATGTATGCATTATAATTGCATTATGTACTTGATTAAGTTAGTTATATAGGTTTAGCATGCAATCTTATGTATGACTGGACATCAATAACATAGATGCAACACCAGTATAACAGTTATACCAGTATGGATGAAATTCTATAGAAAAGAAACCTTTTTGACTTTTCGTGTGTATTTGTAGAGATAAAACGTTTGAAAAGAAAATTAGAAATTCAATTAGAAAAAAAATTCTGAAAAGCAAGAGACAAAGATATCTAATGAACAATTCTTAAGAAATAGGATACTGTGTTTATCTTTAGTTGTGTAAGCAGAGATGATCATTTGCATGATCCTAGCACTCTTCTTTATCCAAGTTGACCATCAAACATTCAACATAAGACCTTATAACTTAGTCTTGCATTAAGATTTCTCTTTAAGGGTAAAATCTTTTTGGATTTGATGTTCTTTTTTGCTTCTTTTCTGTATTTTGTAAAGATACCACTTTGATTAAGAATGCTCTTTGAAGGTAACATCTCTTTCTTGTTGTAAGTTGTAGCACTTGCAGAATACAACAATGAAGTTTGCATGTGCATGTATGGCAAACTTCCATGTACTGAAGTGAAGATATTGTTGCATTGTTGGCTTAAACTTTTGCTGATTATGTCGAATGCTTATTTTGTAGGTTGTAAGAGCATATGCTTCTAATAAGCCTTGGCTAATAGGTTTTCTTATGGATATATTTGGGGCATTGCTGATGTTACGAGCATTATCTCTAGCTCCTGTAAGTGTTCTAGATCAACATCCTCCATGTATATATTGTGAAGTTTTCTTCATCCTTCTCAATAAATATTTATCTAGAATGTCATCCTATAACCTTGTGGGGAAGTTAGGCAATCTGAAATAGCCTGTATTTGCAATGGTCATCATTAGTGGTGGCAATTTCAATTCATATGTATGGAACGGGTCAATACGGTTTGTATTTCACTCGTCACAAGTCAAGCAGGCAAAAAAAATGAAAGGTGTGTGGGATTGGTCATATGTCACCTAATGTGTATTAAAATGCATGCAATATCTTCTAAAAGAGTTCAAGAAGTTGAAGAAAAAGGGTGTCGGTGGGTCACTTCAAGCTAACCCATTACACAATCCACCTGTCATACCACCTTCATATGTATTTTTATACCTACATCTTACCTTTTGATATGCTGTAGGTCTCTGTGATTCAACCAGTTTCGGGCTGTGGGCTTGCTATCCTATCAATCTTTTCTCATTTCTACCTGAAAGAAGTCATGAATGTTGTTGATTGGATAGGAATTACCTTGGCTGGCCTTGGCACCATAGGTAATGTGAGTTTCTAATGTTGTCTTCAATGAGAACTCTATGCTAATTATTATCAGGTGATATAACCTTTTGCAGATGAAACGATAGGTATGTGTAGCTTTACTTATATATCAAATAGTCGGTTTAGTAACAGAATCTAATCAGTTGGTTTATTTAAGCTCTTTAAGAACTATAATCAAAACATGCCTTTTCTTCACACTTATGCAAGAAAGATTCATTTGGTTAATCTTCTTTTTTCTTTTTTCATTTTTATAAATGGATTATATCAAAACAAAGTAATTAATATGATTATTGAATATGCAGGTGTTGGTGCGGGAGGAGAGGAGCAAAAGGCTTCCTCAATCTCTATCTTACAGTTACCGTGGTTGGCATGTGGAGTTGCATTTTTGTTTGTAGGTATCTTATTCTCTGCACCAATCAGATACTTGTATGTTTCTGTGCCTACTTCAGTAAATACTTTGCGTTAATGATGTAATATGAATTTTGTACTTGTGCTTTGCTTCGATATCTTTCACCTCACACCTTCCCATTAGTGAATTTTAGATGGTGTTAGTTGAATATCATCAGATAAGTAGTCATTGTGTTGTTAATGTTGTTTTGATGATCATTGTTAACTGATTTTACTGGAAGCAGCCTTCTCTATCCCCTGGGATAGAGTTAAGGTTAGCCTACATCCCACATTCCCACCCTCTGCGATTTGCTTGGTTTGGTCATAGTTATGGTATAGTTAACTAATTTTAGGTACTAATAGTTAATAGTATTATATTAATGATATATTGTTACTTGTTTATTCCATAAATGAATGCAGTTGATTTTTTTGTATCTAAACTGTTAACAATAATGTTCTTGTTTGTTCAATTTTTATTTGTTTCATTCTTTTTGTGGATACATGCTTTTGTCTATACAAGTTAAACACGCAGGCGTTTTTTGTTTGTGTTTTTGTATGTTTATGAACATACATGCACAATTGCACACATTCTTATAAATCTAATATGGGTGTATTTCCATATGTATGGTTAATTGGTTAGTGAGTATTTGTATGTTATGGTTACATTAGTAAAAAAATAGATTCTCTGCTCACCTATATGATCGTTAATCTAATAATATGTAGGTACTCCTGAATGGATGGCTTCGTATTTATAGACGTCAGAGAAGAGAACAAGAGCTGGTATCCAAGATTTCCAACCTGATTTATGTATTCATTGGAATATCTATTCTATTATGATGCTTATTTCATTATTTATTATTTTTATGATTTAAGATGCAATCTGAAGTTATTGAGGAGATCATATATGGCTTGGAATCTGGCATTTTGTTTGGGTATTTTTCTTTTTAAACTATCTGAGTATCTTCATATGTGTTGTTTGTCTTTCCTGGTAAAGTTATAACTGGTAAAGTTACAACCCAAATCAACACATCCATCTAACTAACCAATACAATTATAATAAAATTTGTATCTGTCAACTGCAGGATTGCATCTGTAATTTCAAAAATGGGATTTGTATTCCTGGAGCAGGGTTTCCCTGCATTGCTGGTTCCTATTTGCATTTCAATCAGTATATGCTGTAGTGCTTCAGGCTTTGTTTATCAGGTCTTTTAAATACCCGCTTGTCATCTCTGTTAACCATTTTCCTAAGCTTTTGAAATATGTCATGGCCATTTGCTATATCAGGAACTAATTTAAATTATTATTATAAGCAGACCCGGGGGTTGAAGCATGGAAGGGCAGTTGTAGTGTCTACATGTGCTGCTGTGGCTTCAATTGTGACAGGTGTACTTGCTGGTATGCTTGCTCTTGGAGAACGGTTGCCTGAAAGTCCAACATCTCGTTTCTGGCTTTTGCTTGGATGGTAATATCAGTTTACTCTGCTTAAAGTGCCAACCATAAGTAGAGCTGCCTATTCGACCCTTTTATAGATAAATTGGTTGATTTGGGTTTTTTCTTTCTTTTTTCTTTTTAATCTCAAATGCTCAAATGGATAAAGTTTACTAAAGTAGCTACAGTAAAAGTGATAGGAATAACAAACCAGAAATTAAGTATGTCTATTCTAGAAGGGGGAAACCTGGTACTATGTAATAGTTGGGGGGTGTAGAGTGTTATTAGGAAGAGAGAATATATGGAGAGAGAGGGGAATGCGTTGTGCGTGTGTTAGTATGTCCTTTTTTGGCTCTTGCATGATGCAATGAGAGAGGGTGTGATCCCTGGTACTTTGTGATTTCATTCTGTTATCATCATCAATTTCTTCAATACAATCTGGTTTCTATTTGAGCATTCTATAATCATTCTCCATTGTTCTGTTATTTTTACCCTTTGATTCCAATACCCATCATTGGTCCGATCTGCTCTGACCTGCCGCTAACGAAGCTTCACCATGGAAACTCGAACTACCTCTCGCTTGGATGCCCAAGAGATTCAGATTAAACAGCTTTAAAGTGATATGGCGGAGATAAAATCCGCTTTCAAAGTGCTTGAAGAGGATCGAGAAGAATCAGGCGAATTTCGTAAGGTGGTTCTCGCTTGGATGAAACAACAAGAGAAGAAGACGATGAACGAATCGGGGGGCTCTGGATTAGCCGGCGAGGGTTTCTCTTCCTCGGGACCGAAAGGTAACCCCCATCCGGATTCATCGGATACTCCTTCTATTGTTCCTTGGGCAGTGAAGAAAGTTAAGCTTCCGGAATTTAGTGGATTTGATCCCCAAGGATGGATCCAAAAAGCGAAATTATATTTCGATATCAACAACACCCCGGATGACCTTCGTTTGCGGTTAGCTCAATTGAGCATGGTGGGGGTAGCTCAACACTGGTTTACGGTTATCTCTCAAGTTCGGGACTCTTTGACATGGCTTGAATTTCAGGCGGAACTTCTTCAACGATTCAGTGGATTAGAGATACAGAATCCATATGAACAACTGGCGACCATTAAACAAGGGGAATCAATTCATGATTATATAGATGATTTTGAATACCTTCTGTCCTTGGTCCCTCGGTTGCCGGAATCTCAGGCTTTGGGGTATTTCATCGCCGGACTAAAGGAAGATGTCAAGAAATGGGTTCGTTTACATCGCCCTCGTTCTCGTTTGGACGCGATGTACCTGTCGAAGGATGTTGAGGAGATGCTGCGCCCTTCCGCCGGTAATGTATCCATGTCTCGTTTTCGTTACCTTAATCGGTCGTTGTCGTATGCCGGGGACGCTGTGAATGGGCCGGTCAATGTGGGTCGAGTAGAGTCCAAGTCCAGTGGGTCTTTTCGGGCCACTGACAAAACCCTAGTGGGCCGCTCGGATTCTTCCCAACTCTTATCCACAATTAAATCGGGTTCTTCTTCGTCCGATGGGGGACACTCCACTGCGCGAGATAGAGGCGTTCGATCGTTGTCTCGTTCGGAATGGGAGGACCGTCGGAAGAAAGGCTTGTGTTTCAGGTGCGGACAACAGTATGGTCCAGCTCATAAATGTCCGGAGGGCAAATTACGTGTTCTTTTACTTGGTGATGATGAAGTTGTTGATGTTGATGCGGCACATATGTTTTTGGAGCAACCTCTTTCCCACGATGCTTCTCCTGTATCGGAATCATTGGGAGGTACTTGTTTGGCACTTGAATTTGAAGGGTTATTGGCGGAGGTTGGGGGTGGCAAAACCCTTCGTTTTGAAGGACGGTTACAAGGAATTCCGGTAAGTATGTTGGTGGACAGCGGTGCTACCCATAACTTTATTTCTAGACGTTTGGTGCTCGCTTTGGGAATTCCTTTTTCCACATTTCCAGGAATTCGCATTAAATTAGGCGATGGTCATTTTGTGTTCATCACGGAACATTGCCTAAACCTTCGGATATATATCGGTCATTGTTCCTTCGTGCTTAATGCATTAGTGATTGATACAAGTAACTTGGATGTGATCTTGGGAATGGAATGGCTTCAATCTTTAGGGGAAGTGGTACACGACTGGAATAATTCATGGATGCAGTTTCCTTACAATGGTCAAGTGGTTAGGTTGCAAGGATTTATGATGGGGCAACCTCAGCCAGCTGCTTTACAACAGTGGTTACCTCTGGACGACAAACCACTTTCTGATCAACATAAACAGCTTTCTTCATCCACTGATAATCTGGTGAGTTTATCTGAGCAGCAACAAGTAGCCCTTTCGAGCATCCTCCATCATTTCATGATCATCTTTCAGGCACCTGTGGGATTACCACCGGCGCGATCTCACGACCATGGAATCACTCTCACTTCTCAAGAACCATCTGTGTCCGACCATATCGATATCCCCATATTCAGAAAACTGAGATTGAGCGTCAGGTAAGAGAACTGTTAGACTTGGGAATGATTCGTCCCAGTAAAAGTGCTTATTCGAGCCCCGTTATTTTGGTTAGAAAAAAAGATAATTCTTGGAGGATGTGCGTTGATTATCGGGCTCTAAACCGAGCAACCGTTCCGGATAAATTTCCCATTCCCGTGGTTGATGAGTTACTTGATGAGTTATACGGTGCACGCTTCTTTACTAAACTCGATTTGAAATCCGGTTACAATCAAATTCGCATGCGCGAAGACAACATTGAGAAAACTGCCTTTCGCACACACGACGGACACTATGAATACCTTGTGATGCCATTTGGCTTAACAAACGCTCCTGCGACATTTCAAGCGGTTATGAATGATATTTTTAGGCCATTGTTACGCAGGAAGGTGGTCATCTTCTTCGACGATATATTGATTTACAGTCCAACTTGGGATATCCATTTAGATGACTTACGGTTGGTCTTTCAAATTTTAGTAGATAATCATCTACGTGCTAATCAAACCAAGTGCTCGTTTGGTCAAACATCAGTTGAGTATTTGGGCCACCTCATTGATGGCAGTGGTGTTTCTATGGATCCGAAAAAAATTGAGGCTGTTTTGGATTGGCCAGTTCCAAAAAATTTGAAGGGGTTACGAGGATTTCTGGGACTAACTGGTTATTACAGGAAGTTTGTCAAGAATTATGGGGCTATTGCGCGACCATTAACAGATTTGACCAAAAAGGATGCATTTACATGGAATGTGGCTGCTCAGCTAGCCTTTGATCAGCTCAAACTAGCTTTAGTCACGGCTCCTGTGTTAAGCCTTCTGGATTTCACATGTTCTTTTAGTGTGGAGTGCGATGCTTCGGGACGTGGCATCGGTGCTGTGTTGTTACAGAACAAGAAACCGGTTGCTTATTTTAGCAAGGCTTTAAGTGATCGCAATTTGACCAAATCAGCTTATGAACGTGAAATGATGGCCTTGGTGTTGGCAGTTCAGCATTGGCGCACTTATCTTATGGGCACGCGTTTTACGGTTTATACAGACCAAAAAAGTCTAAAGCATTTGCTGCAACAACGAGTGTCTTCTCCGGATCAGCAGAACTGGGTAGCAAAGTTATTGGGATACGACTTTGATATTCAATACAAACCGGGTAGAGAAAACCGGGCTGCGGATGCATTATCTCGACGCGCGGATTCGGGTGAATTAAACCAAGCGGTCTCATCTCCTGTTTGGCTTCAAGGGGCTCAATTGATTGAGGAAGCAAAGCAAGATCCAACTATTAAACAACTTATGAACAAGGTCTTAACGTCTCCGTCCAATTACCCGGGGTACTCGGTCAACCAGGGGGTTTTACATTTTCATGAACGGTTAGTCATCCCAAAAACATCAAAATTTATTCCCTCGTTATTGCATGAATTCCATACCACAACAACAGGCGGCCATTCGGGTTTCTATCGCACGTATCGTCGTCTGGCAGCTAATCTGTTTTGGCCAGGCATGACATCCACAGTTAAGAAATTTGTGCGGGAGTGTGATATTTGTCAGAAATGCAAAGCAAGCTCAGTGAAGCCGGGCGGACTACTACAGCCATTAGCCATTCCTGAGGCCATTTGGGAACATTTGACAATGGACTTCATTGTCGGGTTACCGTCGTCGAGAGGTTACACGGTCATATTCGTTGTAGTAGACCGGTTGTCCAAATACGCACACTTCATCTTGTTGAAACATCCTTTCACGGCCAAAACGGTGGCGGAAGTATTTATCAAGGAGGTTGTTCGCCTTCATGGGGTGCCTAAATCGATAGTTAGTGATCGAGATCCCCTGTTTTTAAGCACCTTTTGGCAAGAAATATTCAGATCCATGGGTACTAAACTTCACCTAAGTTCCGCTTACCACCCCGAATCGGATGGCCAATCTGAAGTCGTCAACCGCTGCTTGGAATCATACCTTCGTTGCTTCGCCATTGATCAGCCTAAAACATGGGCTCTATGGATTCCTTGGGCGGAATTTTGGTACAATACAACCTTCCACATTTCTACGGATACCACGCCATTCGAAACGGTTTACGGTCGTAAACCTCCTTCGGTCTTTCAATTTGTACCGGGAGAAATTCGAGTAGCATCAGTTTTGCGGGAGTTACAAGATAGAGATGAGGCTTTACGTCAGCTGAAATTGCATCTTTCCACAGCCGAGAGTGTCATGAAGACACAAGCAGACAAAAAAAGACGTGAAGTTCAATTTGCTGTGGGAGATTGGGTATATGTTAAATTGAAGCCATATAGACAACTATCGGTGGTCAGTCGAATTCATAAAAAATTGGCGGCAAAATTCTTTGGACCCTTTCAAATTTTGGCTAAAATTGGAGCAGTGGCATACAAACTACAATTACCACCTTCATCTAAGATCCATCCGGTCTTCCACGTATCCTTATTAAAGAAAGCAGAGGGAACTTTTACGGATTCGGCATTACCGCCGGAATTGGAAATCGGGGACATTGAAGCACTCAAGCCTAGGGCTATATTGGCTAAACGATCTATGGGGGGAACCCGAATGCAGGAGAACAATGGCTTATTCAGTGGATTGATCAATCTCCAGGGGATGCTACTTGGGAAGATGCAGCTTGGATCACCGGTCAATTTCCGCATGCAAGTCTTGAGGACAAGACTTATTTGGAAGGGGGGAGTTATGATAGGAATAACAAACCAGAAATTAAGTATGTCTATTCTAGAAGGGGGAAACCTGGTACTATGTAATAGTTGGGGGGTGTAGAGTGTTATTAGGAAGAGAGAATATATGGAGAGAGGGGAATGCGTTGTGCGTGTGTTAGTATGTCCTTTTTTGGCTCTTGCATGATGCAATGAGAGAGGGTGTGATCCCTGGTACTCTGTGATTTCATTCTGTTATCATCATCAATTTCTTCAATACAATCTGGTTTCTATTTGAGCATTCTATAATCATTCTCCATTGTTCTGTTATTTTTACCCTTTGATTCCAATACCCATCAAAAAGCATGCTAAACGGCTGAACGAGATAAATGCCACCTAAAATGTATTTAAAATGCATAAAACCTTCTTATGCTTTATTTAAAATATTAGATTATTTTTAAAAATTAATTGTATTGTGGGTTAAGTGTCATCTCTAATGAGTGAAATGGGTAAAATAAGTAAATAATGATGCTAAAAAGGAAACTGTCCAAATGGGTTAAAAGTTGCCAAAAAGGTATTTTAATTTAAACATCCTCTTAAATCGCTTTATTCATTAAAGTTCAAATTATTATTGTAAATGTATACTTTTTGTACTCATATTTGACATATAAATTATTATTGGAAAAGTAAAAAACTGAACAAATTCAGGTCAACTCCACATGCTTTTACCTATTCTTACATGCACTTAAATTCACAACTTTTGACCATATCCAATTTGTCACCTCAAACAGAAATGCTTCACGTGAACTCTACCAAGTAGTTTGACCCACATGACGTAAATCACCTGTTTGACCGGTCTACCAAAGTGCCCAACCTGCCCATTTTCCCACCTCTTAACTGTTAATATGGTATGATATCTGATATTTATCTGGGTGTCCCACTGCAGGTTGTTTATAGTTAGTGGTGTGATTTTATTGGTAACATCCACGCGGTTGGTTCATTTGCTTCCCCGAAAGTGGCGACCAGTGGAGAGGAGACAACCTAGCTCTCTCAGAAGTCGGGAGGCAAGCTCAAACCCGAGTACTATCATCCAGACAGCAACATTACATCATCTGGTAACATCTCCTTCAAAAGCTAAACCTTGATTTAGAGTAAACAGGATTAAAAGGTCCTGATATTGAGGGTGCTGATACATAGAAAACTTATTCCATTATGTATTCAAAATATTACTTTTTGTCAGACTGGATCTTTTAGTATGTGAAGGTATAAAGATATTCTAAATTCATTGAGCGGTTTGCAGATTCAACTTTCTCACATGTAGATCAATTTCTATGGATGGTTAACTGAACCGGGAAACAGTTAACTGGTGTTGGTACAGGACTACAGGTCCCCAAATAACACACACACTTGGGACGTTTATTCTGGTTTTTTTATTTCTTCAAAAGAGGACAGAATACGATTACATATTTTAACCTAATTCTTCACTTAAAAACCAGCTGTAAATAAAGACCTAAAAACTAGTAAACTCAATCCCACGATCTAACCCACTAACAAATCATAAAATAAATATGTGAAATAAACTAACTGCTGACCTGACCTGTGACCTGCTGGACTATGACCCACGACTGAAAATCCGATTAACCAAACAATCAAGCCCTTAATCATTATTTGTTCACACCATTCATTGTCATCGCACCAAGTCAAGTTAGTCATCTTTCTCTCTCCCCCTCCCACCACACACACACACTGGTGCTGCGTTTTCCTTTAATTAATTTGTGTGGCTTGTATACCGTTGGACTCGTTCATCTAGGGATGAACAAATTTTTCCGAATACTGGTACTGTACCGCTAACGTACCAAACTGGTACCGACCGAATATAATTGGTATCGGTATTCTTTCTTTTAGGTTTTCGGTACCTTTAGTTTTGGTATTTTCAATGGTACCAGTACCGATCGGTACTGAACCGACAAAATCGGTACGGTATTTGGTTCACACTTTTACTTATTTTTGGTATCGGTATTTTTCGGTATGATGCCGATCTCATCCCTACGTTCATCATTCTTAATCTTTTCCAAACCTCCAACCTCCACCTTGGCCACGCCCAAAGTTTTCTAGTGTACAACTCTCACATAAAAATGCTCGCACCTCCTTAATCAATCATATCAAAGAAAACCTGCGTCTTCCATTTTCTTTCACCTGCAGAACTAGACTAAATCATCCAAAACCACTTGCTTCGACAGATCTATTCAGTCTGTTGCTTCTGCAATTCTGTTCAGAACTCTCCTGCCAAAAGAACTTAGGCACCTATTGTTCTTATCGTAGGCGAGGAAGGAATCTAGTTGAAGATACATGATCTGCTGTTGATTGTTTTGCTAAGCAGAATCTGGTTGACACCGGATTTGACCACATCCGGTTGTGACTACACCCCCTGCTCACAAATCTGCTGATGATTGGATCCAATACCCTGGCAAACCTGCTCTTTGATTGCTTCTTGGCCCATATGTTGTTGATCACACAGCCCCGTGAACACCCAATTACGTACAACACAACAAACCTCGGCCCTCCTGGTTGCAACACAGCCTTTGTCACCAAAGTCAATTGGCCACACACCACTGCTTCTGCTGCGATGGTGGCCCTGCAGCCGGAGTGGCTTCCCCTTTACGGTCGACTCTCAAATCCGTAGCTCGTTCAATTCGGTCTAGACTTAGATACCAAAGTGTTTGGTGTAGGCCCCCAAATAACTCACACTACACACATTGGGAGTGTTTTCTGTTTTTTTTGTTTCTTCAAAGGAGGACAGAATACGATTACAAAATAAAATCCCTATTTTAACCTAGTTCTTCACCTAAAAACCAACCCAGACTGGACCAGGGTGAGCAATGGGTCAAACCCAGACTGGACCAGGGTGAGCAATGGGTCAAACCCAGACTGGACCAGGCTGAAACCGTTTATAAAGAGAAATGAGAACCGAAGGTCCGGTCGTTTCGGGTTAGTCGGGTAGGGCCAGGCCGAGACTATTTGGGCTAATAGGCTTGTTTGTTTTGAATGGGTTGCTTTAATAGAGTTTTGAATAACAGTAAATTTCCAATTATATCCCCCAAATAACACATACAATCATGGAACAGGTGAAGAAACATATATACGAGCCATTGACATAGAAAGCACACAATCACACACAATCACAACAGTGACTCAACAATTACCTACCATGCGAATATAGTTGGAATCATATGATACGTGCCTTATAGTTGTGTATCGGTTTTCACATGTATCATCTTCTGGTGTCTCCTTAGCTGCAATTTGCTAACACCCGTTTAATATATACTCACATGTTCAAGTTGAGTAACACCTTATAGTACACATGGAAGATGAAATGACAATACAATACTTTGGATTGCTATTTAAGTACATACAATTTTAATAATGGATGTCACAAACATATTTAACATATTTATCTAAAAACATCTCCAATAGAAAAACTAAAAACATTTAAAAATCTTACCATACCATCACGTACCTTTTTTATTTTCATCCATCATCCTCTCTTTATATTTATTTTATATATAAAAGGCACAAGTCACTCGCTAGTGACCCATCACCTTTCATTTTTTTTCAAGTTCATGCTGATAAGCTTCTAGCATCCAAACACGGAAGACTTTAATTAGTTGTGCTTATGAAAAACAACCATATGGGGAGAAAAAATGACCAAAAACCTTCTATTGAAAATGATCTTATATATCATTGTCTACATGAAGCTGCAAATGTCAGGAATTATACGTTACTTTTTAAAACTTTTTAGCAAACAAATTCATTTTGACGTAAAACAAATTTGAAACCATTTATAGAATCTTTCACTAAGGATCCATTTGTAAGTCAACAAGAAACCAAAAGCAAATGATAGAGGGTTTATATTTACAACCTTTGGATAGAAGTGAAAGGTAAAACCCTTTAATGTAGTACGTACATAAAGAAAACCAAAAGAGTCTCCCTTAAAAAATATTCACACCAAATAACGTATCGCAAAAAGGTGTTAGCCTTTAAACCGGTTATAAATCTTGGGGTTTGTTCTTGGTTTTTCACGTGCTCACATTCCCCGCCAATCTGAACTCGAAACAGATTGCCAAACGAGAGTACGTTTAGGGTAGAAACCGGTTTAAAAATAACCATTTACCATAAAAGAAGAATAATAGACCTTAACTACTTTTAATCTTGCAAGACATGCATTCACTCAATATATTTTTAGATTCTAATCAACCCGTCCCATTTAACACCCTTACATGTGTTTATTTTCAAGAACCAATTCAAAAGAAAAATATAAACACACTTCAAAAATGGTTAAATGACAATGAAGAAAACACAACGGGTCTTAAATAATAATTATTAAATATGTTTTTTTACAGAAAAACAAACGAACTGATTTTAGTTAATCCAATGTTTTCATAAATATAAGCTGTTTTTTTAGGATTTAATAAAAATGAAGTCAACGAATTGTGAAAAATATATCTTATTGGATAAGATGTGATTCAAATTAAAAAAAAAAGTGGAATGAAGTAAGTGGACAATTGGAGAAGTGTCCACCAAACTTGGAAGGGAACAAAACCGTTAGGAAAGATTCTTGACCATTTACCTTTTGGTCGTCTTTCCTATTTTTATTGTCAAACTTTACTCAAACAATTTGTTTTTCTAGTTTTTAAAACATGACATAAAGAAAAAAAAACCGTTTTTTTGACTTATTGTAACCTTATAATAACAATAATAATAATGATATAATACTCACTAAAATGTGAAGCTTATAAATAGTAACCATTCAAATTATTATTTATCACATGCCAATATCTAATATCCATCCTTACATTTTATTTATGATGATCACATGACCCATATGGATTACAATAACTAAAATACATTCTCTAATAATATGTTTTTTTCTATCAATGTGTCATAAAGTTAACATGATTTTTACTTTTAAGTTTTTTTTACTGTTTGATTATAACTTATTTATGATTTCTTAACTTTTTTCCTTTTATTTGAGTTTTTTTTTCTAGATTTCAAATCACTTTTCATGGTTTGTCTGTTTAATTTAGTACAACGTAATTGTTTATAATTTCTTAACTTTCTCTTACATTCCAAACATACCTTTGTATCATGTTTCTTGTTATCTAAGTTTTTATGTATATGTTTTATAAAATCGAATTGTCGCAGAGTGTGAGTCACTACCTCTAGTACAAATCTAGAGAGAAACATGAATCATGGGACCAATCATAGACTTCCTAACAAAATTTTATGTTATTTCTACACTTTAATATAGAATACCTTATTGAACGATTATACACAACCAAAATCAACATCTCAAAGATAAATTGAATAAAAGAACATTAAAGCGGGAGAGAAATTTATCACAACTCACTCGAACACTTGTAACCTTTGTATATTGTTGATACCTTTGTAACTTGTGTTAATGGAGAAGTATACATGTTCTCAAAATTTATAGAGAGAAAGCCTTGGCGATTACCGTGACATTCGTCATTTTCGACTAGCTTTGTATTTGTTATCCTGTATTGTAAACCCGACTCGTTTTGGTCTTCGGATCTTTGAATATTAATAAAATGATGGATTTTATGTTGTAATCATGTTTCATACTTGTCGTGGCGTGACCCACAGTTCGTTTCAGCAAAATCAGTTTTTTAACGTTTTCGGTTCGTTTAAGGTCCGGACTTGTATTTTAACCATCCAAACCAACCAAGGCCTAACCCATAACTATTCTAGAACCCTCCAAACATGTAGATATCTGATCATAATTTATTTAAATTAAAATTTATTTTAAATAAAAGAATCAAAGTGTACCCTTTTACCCACCGGACAAACGCATTACCCATTTCCTCAAACCCTAATCTTTCCCTATAAATACCACTCATTCTCAACCATTTCACCTGCACATTTTCATCTTCTTCTCCAAAAGTTTTGATCTTGTAAGTTGTTCTAGCTAGTTTTGCTTAAGTTTGACTTTAAAAAGTCAACGGAACCGAATCTTGCATTTCAAATCATTTCGGGTATGTAATTTTGGTTATTTTCAGTTTTTCTAAGTTATATTATGTTCACAAAACCATTTTCATCTTTATTTAAGTCTTGTGGGCATTCAAACTCATATTTATGCATTGTAGACCCGTTGGGTCGTTTTCGGGAAGTTTACTCGATTAACTTTCTTGTTTGAGTTTAGATCTGGAATTTTTACCTTATTTTTAGTTCAATGGTTTTGGACATGTGGTAACCATCCTCGGGTTCATACCGAGTCAAAGACCGAACCAAACCGAACGCTCGTTTAAGCACTTTAAATAACTTTTAAATGACCATGTTACATCAAACACTTTAGATCTGAGTTTTTCTTGATATTTTAGTTATTATA
This sequence comes from Flaveria trinervia, assembly GCA_025506515.1. Classification (NCBI taxonomy): domain Eukaryota; kingdom Viridiplantae; phylum Streptophyta; class Magnoliopsida; order Asterales; family Asteraceae; genus Flaveria; species Flaveria trinervia. Next base: position 89,666,659 of record CM046443.1, read on the forward strand.
TAGTTGATATGGAGGTGTAGAACAAATCTTGACTTGAACCCAAGTTTCGGGTAAAAACCGAGTAAAACCGAACACCCGTTTTAACGAGTTAGTCAATGTTCAAACCACCAAAAGTTCAACCTATCTTTTTAGTTATGTTTTACTTTATATTACTCATATTACTCAAGATTTTGGAATTGTTAGAACAAATATTAGCTCAAACCAAGCTTTGGGTAAGAATAAACCCGAGTAAAAGTCGAACTTATCGTCTTAACGAGCTAGTCACCGTTCAAAACGCCAAAAGAAAAATCTTTCAAATTTTTTTAACTTATGTTTCACTTTATGTTATTTAATAATATCATGGTATGACGGAACCAAACTTGGTTTTATACTAAGATCGGGTTTAAGCGAATTTCTTTATTAATTAAAGTCTCAAACTCGGGTTTAAGAGAGTGTAAGTCAGACCTTGATGCTTACATTAATGGGATCGTGCATACTAGCACTAAACCAACTCTCATATGTAAAACTTAACAATGGTTGAGTAAAACTAAACATCAAGGACCCGTTTTCTTGTAAAACTCATTTTATACTTACGTTATTTAAACACACTTTGTAAAATATAACTAAAACTCCCAAAAACCCAAGCCTTATTTTTATGAACTTTTATACCATTTATATTTTATCTTTAATACTCAATACTTACTCAAGATCTTTCAATCTAGGACACGCACGTTAAAATCGTCGGACTCGCTTACTTGAGGATTTTATTCAAAATTTATTCATCAACGTCATTTTATTCCATGTGAGTAATTTCATCCCCGTTTTCTCTTCTATACTTTGGGGGGTAGCAAGCATACTTACTCAACCAAAAAAAATGATTTAACATCTAGATCCTCAACCCATAACCTCTAGGTTATGTGTTGCTTAGAATAATTGTCCAATTGTATGTTATATACCTCATATGATTAATTGCTACATGTTTATTGCTTTTGATCATTTAACCTCATCCTCATCCTCAATAAGTATGATCATACGCTCCTCCTTGTAATATGGTAGTTTTATCAATTAGAAAGAAACCTCATTTATTTATGATTGATATACCTCAATTGTCACTTTTATTTACGGCTTCACATATTTGAGTTGTGGATTTTTGCCTTATATTATATTTATAAAGTCATGGAATTGGTCACCAACATACATGTTGACAAAACATATTTTATGCAATGCTACATGTTTGATTATCGGTTGATTGAAGATTTAAAGACGTTACTTTATTTTGGACCGTTAGGTTATTAGTTAAGAATTATTTATTTTCTTGTATTTGTAAGAACATGTTATGAAATGAATAAGTTGATTAAATATTGTCACTTTAATAGTGTCGTGTGCATTTGAACAATCTTAATTGCGCCCCGGCATGTTCCGCCGCTTTGGTCGGGGTGTGACAATTACTACGCAGCTAAGAGAAAAGTAGCCAAGGTATTCATTATTCAAACTCTTGAATAGCATGAGAGTTGTGTGATCATTTTTAGAATGAAATATTTTTTTGGTTCATCTAGAGCTTTCAATCTAATAAAACTCAAAAGTAATTCTTAAGAACAACGTATTAAGTATAATTCTCGTTAACAAAAGAAAGTATGTAGAAAAGATGGATTTCATATTCATGGGGTGATGAACCAGAAATTTCCATCACATAGTTAATTTTATAATTTCAAAATTACATCAAATTTTTTGACATTTGAAATTTCAAGAAACAAAATTCTAATGAATTTTTAATATAGTTTTATCATCATAAAAAAATATTTATTATTTGACCAAAGGTAGGGGTTTTGTCCCTTAGACCCACCAGAAGCAGCTGCTCCTCGAAACTCGCTCCCAAAGGTGACGCCTCTTTGGAACCTCAATTGATTTCGACCCTAAGAATTAATAAGATTCTAATACCATAAATCATATTAAACTCAAACAAGTGCGCATTACGTATATACTAACTTGTTTGATGAATATTATGATTTAAATTGATTAACAAGTAGATCCAATAAAATAAAATATACAACAAAGTAGAAAGGTAAGTATCAAGATTCTGATCAAGCACGTACATTGATTTGTTACAATCTAGAAAACCAATCCTCTATAAAATACAATTTATTTTTTTTTAATGACAAATATACGACCTTACTTCGGAGACGAGTGTTATCTTAATCGGGCTCATCTATTTGTTTTCCAACCGGGACCGCATCCCCAATCCCCTCGGAGAAAACTCATTGCTGAGAAAACCACATGGCTCAACTCTGAGCATTTTATTTAAAGTGAGACTTGAAGTCACGACCTTCCTTTTATTTACATGTCATGGGTATCTTACCTTAACCATTTTAGCTAAGGATCATTGGTCTTTATAAAATACAATAAGGCCTAAAGCAAGTTCTAACTCATTCCAAATAGGCTCGTTGTAAAAATAAAAGAAACACTACCTGGATTTTCTTCTTCCTAAGGATGGTCGTCAACTATGTAAACGTTAGGTGACCAATACTAGGAGATCATAGCGGATTACCTCCAACTTGATATCGTAAGAAAAAATGACCTTTGGTAAACGATTCATCATATTTTCATTATGCATTTCACAAGGAACCATCAATCACTGGACATTTTGGTTGACGACTACTTCAAATGCGAGAGCCCACATCTGGCATCTGTAAGAAGCATTCGTGAAGATTATAATACGAGTTCTATAAATGGCTAATAAGGCTGAAGTTTATAAAGTTTTAAAGAATTAGAATGGTCCACCTAATTATCTTCATTTCTCGAGTACAAAACCTTGGGACATGTACGTAACCAAAGGAAAGCTTGTAAATCAGTTTGTCTTCATCAACCCGGACTTAAGATCACCTTCAGAAAAAACACCATAGGTGAGAAAATCACCAATCCAACCTAGAACATTCTTTTATCGTATATAAAACTTAAACTTAGGTAATTTTTTGTTTTAGAAAATCTTGAGTGTCTTTACCTTAACGATTTGAATAAAAATCATTGCTGATTATGTATTTAAGAATTAGGTATTTAAGAAAGAGATAAAACTTAATTTTCAAAGGTGAAGATGAACATAACATAAATCCGACATAATTACGGGGAAAAGAAAAAGGAGATTTATACATAGAGAAGAATCAATTCTTGTTCGATCGACTCAACCATAGTGTCAGCAGTCAGCACCCACGCATTAATGTTAGTGGAGTCAAACATCTTGATTATAACACAATAATATAATCTTTTTGCATTAAACCATGTGATATATTCAATATTTAAGTGTTTTTCTTTCCAACGGCATTTTCTTTTGAACAGCAAGTTTTTCGATAAATTGTGATTTGATTATGGAGATAAATGTTATTTCAATTGGATTTATTTGTTTGTTTTTTAGCAGGAGAAAATCTACTTTCACGGTAAAAAAACTTATAATTCGAAAAATCTTTTGTTCTAAAAGTATTCACTATCTCATTTTCATCTTCATATATGTAATACTAAAAATCCGTAGTTTTTATTCTCATTTTCATTATTTTATACTTTTATTATTATTATTGTTATTTCTTTTTTCTCTAATCAGAAGCACTTTAAAAAAATATTAAAAAAAATGTAGATAAATAGTGTTTTTCTAAATATAGAAATGAACACTAATATGTTTTTATCTTTTACTCACAATCAATCATAATAATTTTTTATAATATACAAAATACATTCATAAATAGATAGAAGATTATAAAGAGACAGAGAGAGAGAGAGAGAGAGAGAGTATATGTGTATGTATTATATCAGTATTTTTGTATTACAAAACAATGAGAGTGAGAGAGGTCCTTTTATAGGAGTCTTAAGAATCTTCTAGAGAATTTATGCTAGATCATAACCACCTCAGCTAATCTCAACAACTATAACAACCTACTCAACAATCTTTAACAACTCTCTAAGAGGCCCCCTCAAGCTAAGCGAGAGGGTATCACGCGAAGCTTGGACCGAAGAGTAGCAAAACGGGATGAAGAGAGACCTTTAGTCAATACATAAGCAATCTGAGAGGTGGTCGGAACATATCGAACACAAAGAGACTGAGATAAAACCATATCACGAATAAAATGTAAATCAATCTCAGTATGCTTTGTGCGCTAATGAAACACAGGATTAGTAGCAAGATAGGTGGCACCGATATTATCACACTAAAGCGAGGGTGGACATGAGGAAGAAATATGCAATTCACGCAATAAAGACATAAGCCAACGTATCTCAACAACAGTGTGAGCAAGAGCTCAATACTCAGCCTCATACTGGAACGAGCAACAGTATGTTGTTTCTTAAAAGACCAACTAATAAGGTTGGGTCCAAGAAACACACAATAGCCAGTGGTCGAACGACGATCATCAGGGCACCAAGCCCAGTCAACATCAGAATATCCATGAAGTTCATAACAAGAAGAACGTCATATAGTCAAACCATGAGACATAGTGCCACGAAGATAGCGCAAAATACGCTTAACAACAACCCAGTGATGATCAGTAGGAGTCTGTAAAAACTGAGAAACCTTACTAACCGAATAAGCAATCTCAGGCCGAGTCAAGACTAAATACTGCAAGGCATCCACAATGCTACGATACAACATAGGATCAACCAATGGAATACCAGTAAGACGAGACAACTGACGACCAGTAACCACTAGTGTTGTAACACCGGTTATTTATCTCTTTTGAAGCCGACGAATGGAGAAAAAGAAATAAAGTCCTAAGTCGAGAGACCAAGCTCGCCAACGAAAGAAAGTCGGGTGAGTGGGAGTATATAAGGGAGAGGGCAGCCCTTACCTCTCCCCACACCCATATTTCAGCCAAAAGAAAGAGGGGAAGAGAGAAAGAAGAGAAAAAGGAGAAAAAGTCGGTTCGGGTTGGTTCGAGTGAGCCAAAATCATCGTGTAGCAAACCAAACCGAAGCTCTACTTCTTGGTGTCGTTTGTGTGAGTTCTAAGACCCCACTTTTACTTGTTTTCAAATGATTTTGGGGCTGGAAACATAGAAAACCCATTTTTTGAATGTATGCATGTTTGACCCGTTTGTGTATGTGTATGTGTGTGTATGATGCGTTTGAGCCTTGATTGTGAGCTTGTGTGTGCTTGAATGGTGTCGTGGTAAGCATCCCTAAGGTCTAGGATGGTCGATTTGGGCTTAAAATGGGTTTAGATGAGTTTGGAGGCCGAAAACCCTCGGCTGCAATCGGGATGAATTACATTTTGCATCAGCTAGGGCTAGGCGACCGACTAGAGACCGAATGGAGGCCATATGGCCAAATAGGGTGCGATTGAGGTCCATTCGTATGATTGAGGTTCATTCGTACGATTGAGGGTCCATTCGTACGATTGAAGGGCCAGTTGCATGGAGGTCATGCGATTGAAGGTCCAGTCGCATAAGAGCTCATCCGCATTAGTCCCATTCACATGTGGTCCATCCGCATTAGTCCATTCGTACGATTGGGTATTCATTCATATGAGTGCTCATTCACATTGGTTCATTCGCATGATGCTCAGTCGCATGGAGGCCATGCGACTAAAGGATGTCCATACGCCCGAATAGGGTTGTTGCACTCGAGGAGAAGTGTAGTTTGACTTCTGTCTTTTGGGGGAAAGTGCAGATGTAAGTTTTGACGTAAAGGTTCCCGTAAGAGCATGTAAGATGACGATTGAGGCCTTAGAGTGCACGTAGGGCATGATGATGATGATGTTGCATGATATGCATGTTATGTATATATGATATTGCCCTGTATGTTGATGATGACTGTGTATGTTATGTTCCTTGTTACGATGTATGTTTATCTTTCCTGTGGCTTTACGTGTGATGTTAATGAATAAATGAAGTGTTATGTAACGTAAAGTGAAAGATAAAGAAAAGAGGAACATGAAGTAAGAATGCATGCATTAATGAGTAATGAAAGTAAAGATAGTCTGGTGAGCATGGTATGTACATCAGGGTCTTCCTTTGTGATTCACCATTGCATAGAACTATTGCTGCATACCTTAGGTGTTGTGACCATGAGGTGCGGTGCATCGTTATAGAAGGTCTATGATAGGCCTAGGTCCAGAACCATGAACAGAAAAGTATCACATATGGCAATGGTACACCTACATTCATACCTTAGGTACTGTGACCACGAGGTGCGATGCACCGTTATAGAAGGTCTGTGACAGGCCTAGGCCCAAAACCATGAACAGAAATGTATTGTATAGTAAATCTAAACTTTACCTTAGGTGCTGCGACTATGAGGTGCGGTGCACCGTTTTAGAAGGTCTGTGATAGGCCTAGGTCCGGTTGAACATAAGGGTAAGGTTTATGGTTGATAGAAGGGAAAAGTAAAGAATGAAGCATGAAAGATTAAAGAAGATAATGATGATATTATCTGTATGTACGTATGATGTATGATCATGAACGAACGTAAAGTATAGTATGATTTTGAAAGAAAGTAAAGAGCGATTTTACGAAAGAAAAGTATGTTTTATTATAAAACTAGAACACACTCAGCAACGCTGACTTTTATGTGTTTCTAGTTGGCAGGTAATGGTTGCTGAGGATGGCATGGGCAACTACTCGGCTCTTTTGGGATGGCATCCATTTGATTAACGCTTTTGTGATGTAATGCAATAATGTATTTTGTAACTGATTAACGATGTATTATTTGGCAAAGTTTTTATAATGAAATGAGATGTTATTTTTGAATGTTTCCGCTGCAATATTTTCATGAGGTAAATGTAATTATATGTTTTATGTGCGATGAGAACCCAACTGTAAGCGTCCCGGGAACGGGGTCTTACAAGTGTAGACAACGGTTTACACTGTGCCCATCCTGAACGCTGTAATAGATCAAGTAAATAGCGCTGTTGTGAAAGATGAAGACAATCATCGGAAAAAGTAGCCCGAATACCCAAGAAATAAGAAAGATCTCCTAAATCTTTCAAGGCAAACTGAGAGTGCAACTGAGTAATCAAAGATGTAACAAATTTCGAAGAGCTCCCAGTGATAATAATATCATCAACATAGACCAAAACATAACATGTAACACCATCATGCTGATAAACAAATAGTGAAGTATCAAAAACACACTGAGAAAAGCCACGTGTCAGGAGGGCTGAAGAGAGCTTGGAAAACCAAGCTCGAGGAGCCTGCTTAAGACCATAGAGAGCCTTCCGAAGAAGACAGACATGATGAGGTCTAGTGGAGTCAACAAAACCAGGTGGCTAAGACATGTAAACAGTCTCAAATAAATCACCATGAAGAAAGGCATTATTGACCTGTCGAATAACCCAACACGAGAGAAGGCAACAGATATAACCAAACGAATAGTGGTAGGTTTAACTACATGACTGAATGTCTCAGTGTAGTCAATCCTGTCACGCCCCAACCTTGACGGCGGAAACGTCGACGAGTGAGAGTTAAGATCGTTCACAACCACATAACGCTATTATTAAATCCAATATATTATTCATAAGTTTGAAAGGTACATTACAAGCATAAGTCTCAAATAAGAACACAATACATAAAAATATAACAAGCTCATTCGTTAAGTTAACTAGGTCCATTCCTAGGTGTGAACAACTTCAAAAATGGCAATCAAGCTTGAGTATTTCCTGAAACATGTTAAAAATAAAGGTCAACAATAATGTTGGTGAGATTTCCATAGTTTGCAATACATAAGTATATAAAAGATGGCAATTCATGTTGTGAGTTAGAGAACAAAGTAAACTAGGGATGTAAGACAGAATGCACAATCAAACCTCGACAAAGTTTTACAAGTCTCAAACGTTTAAAAGTATATATGATTAGCTAAGTGTACTTGGATCAAACAAGCAGGCTTGTCTGGCCTATAGATCTATGACTTTGCTAGGCTAACAATAGTTAATGATTGTACATGTATTCGACATTACATGGTAGCTACAAGGTTCAACTAACCACAACACACAAGTGAAATGCCATAAGTTTACAAGAATCAAACGTTACAAGTGCAAAGGTTATAAAGTAACATGTTTCACCCCAAAGTGTAAAAATATGAAAAAGGGGTATAAAAATACTCACAGATGTATATAAGATGATGATAAGACTAAATCGAGGCTCCAATGATATCTCTTACAAGTTGCGTAAACGTATATGTTCCAAGATTAAGTTCGATAATAAGATTAATAACGAGACGTGAACTAGGGTTTCAATTGGAATTTGGGGGTTTAAATAGTTAAATGAAATAATGAATCGTTATGTTTTGGTTCAATAATGTTGAAATCGATCAATTAAATATAAGAATTATAGTGAATGATTCAATAATTAAATTTATTAAATTATCATGATGTGTGAAAAGAAATAATTAATTTAATAATTATTTAAAAATTTAATAAAGGTACTTAATTAAATATTTATTTAGATGACTTTAAAATTATTTAAAATCGTTTTATTTAGTTTGAACTTCTAAACGATTTATTATAAAAATCTTATAACACAACTTTTAGTAATAAGTATAATATATCGTTTTACAAGTTTCAAGAGTTTACGTAATGGTATAATGAGTAAATCTATAAACTAGTTATGCTATAATATGGTTAAAAGAATAGATAAGTAACTAAATATTTAAATAATTATCCAAATAACTAATTAAATAATTATTCCTTAACATATTGATTTATAAAACGTAAATAAAATCAAAATCAATCTACAATTAAAGATAATGTAATGACTAAAGATAACTTAGTGATTTCAACTATTTAAAGTTTATTTTTATAAAATTAATTAATTATAACATTTGTTATTAATATTTCATACGAAAATTGTTAAGATGTTTAAAGAAATAATTTACAGAAAATAATTAGATAATCTTTTTAATAACCAAAGTTTATAAAACTGATTTTTATAATTTATAAAAATTTTATATATCCTAAACATTTAAATAAAGAAAAGAAAGAAAAAAAACATTAAAGAAAAATGGGCTGAGGGTCCCCGGGTTCGAACCCGGGACCTCAAGTCCACAAAGCACGCATATTACCAGTGACCAAGGCTTTAGCCGCGTATAGATTTGGTATTAAATCGTTATAAACAATAGTTCAAGAAATCCCCAAATTCATATGAACCCTAGTTTCGGGTTGCATCAAATCGAACATCCAAATGATGTGGTTAAAGAAATCAAGAATAGGGCTTTGATTCCTTGAGTAAAACCGAGTATGTGGGTGTGTGTAATTACTAGAAAGATGCTCGAATCAATGTTGCAATGAGAAGAGACGGTCGCGACTATTTGGATGTTGATTCAAGGCGAAAATGTTGATGTTAATCAAATTAACTTTGCAGATAGATCTTAGGATTGATTTTAAGCAAAAGCCCTTTCTTAATTCGGTGTAATAGAACTTTGAACATAGATCTCCATTAATTTGCAGGTCACGATGAAGGTGGTGATCAATTTCAATGAAATTGTGTTTATCAGGTGAAATTGGATGTGATAATCGTTTAGAGATAGATAAACGATCGTTTTGGTTCGATTAATTGGATTGTTATTAGCCTTAATTGTTTGAACGGCTCAATGATTTAAAGTCGATGGTTACTCGACTTGTTTAGGATCCATAACCGCTAATTAACTCAATTAAAATTCGCCATTGAATTCGAATCATGTTCTTGAACCGGTTGGGATCGTTTGGGTTCGAAGTTGGGATGTGTTTACGCGATTTTCGACCTCGCCGGAGATTTGGCCGGAGTTGGCCGGAAAAATGGCCGGAAAAACGAGGGTACTAAAGGTGGGGGTTTGGGCTTATTTTGAATTTACATAATTAGTCCCTGTGGTTTCATTCTTATCATTTTATGGAAAAAGCTTGTTAATTAAGTTTCAAAAATGACAATTTATGCCCCTTAACTATTAAAACCCTCATTTATTTATTTATAACAAATAATTTATATAACTTATACAGTTTATAACTTTAAATGAATCTTTTAAGTAACGTCTTGTAATTTAATTAGGTGTTTTAATGGTTAACGCTTATATTTGAAATTTTTATAAAATAGTAAATTTTTATGAAGTATAACTATTATTATAAATTCATGTAACAATAAACTATTTGAAATTTTATTTTATTTTTTCTAGTTAAATTCATAGTATGATTATATAAAATATTTGTGACGTTTGATCATTTAAATAATAACGTACTTAAATAATGAATTTTACCATTTTGAGAAAGTTTCAAAATGATTTTGGGTTTATAATTGGGAAAATTGCGGATGTTACAGTCTCCCCTACTTTAAGAAATTTTGTTTCGAAATTTAATCACGATGGAACTAAATTCAAGGAGATGAGAAGACTTGGATTTTATCTCATGTCCATAAGTAAACTTTTGGAGGCGTTTTAAATTCAACAAGATTACTTATGATGTTTTGATACGCTTAAGTTTGTTAAATTTCATGATTCATGATTTCATGTGTTTTTTTTGACAAACGGTACAAGATTATTAATTTAGAATTTCTAGTTGATAAACGTTTGTTGTTTTTTTTTTAAACGGTTCAAGACGGTTAGAAAGGTTTTGTCATGAGGGAAGCACTAAGTATTAGGGTGACACGAGACTCGGAGATAAGTTCAGGATGCTTTTGGATGGAATATGAAATTCATAAGAGCTTTTCAACAATTAACGTTAACGAGGTTTTTTAGATGATCAATTCTTTTTTACTATATTGTTGAGGTTTTCAAAGTCTCATTAGTTTAACGTTGATACGAGAATCGTGTTTGTTATGATTAAGGATTCAATTTAGAATGAGAGCATCATTGTAATAGGCTTTTGGGATAAGTGTAGTTTGAGGGAAAAATGTTTAGAAAGCTTTTCAAGGGTCATTAAGAGAAATGGGATAAAGAGTTAAACAAAAACATCGTTCATGATCGGATTGGAATTTAAAAAATTCAGAATGTCAACAATAAAGGCAATCACAAATAGCTTTCCAAGTACAGCTTGTACAGGCAGTTCATCAAACTCATTAACACAACCGTACATTGCTATAACCAGAAATGCATGACAATAAATTTATAATAAATTTATCTTGTACGAAAGATTATTTTAGGAGTGTTATCATCATGCAATTAGGTTTTAATGATAACTTAGAATGAAGATTGATAAAAAGATTCCATAAAACTAGATCAACGTCAAATTGTAACATAAAAAGCGTGAGAGAAGAAATCAATTTAAAAATTAAATGTTCCAGGCTTGGAACTAGGGTTACCCTTAAGTAACAACGACCCTTTTTAAGTTCAAGATTCATGCTTTAGCTTGATTGGCTGGAACACTATCGTCAATAAATCAGATAACAGTGTTCACCCTTCAAGTTATTACATGTTTCTTGTCAAATGAATTTTTAAAACCTTGGTAAGTTTGAGATCAAGGAATGGGAATACTCACCAAGATATGGTTATCACTCCTTGTAACACCCGGATCTTTCATTTATTTAAATAAAGAGAGAATAAAGTGAAGAAAAAGGGGGAAAAGATATTTTATCCAAGTTGAAGGGTAAAAAGTGCCAAAAGGACAAAAAGGGTTGAAAAGTTGGTGTAAAGTGGGCATGGCCGCCCACTACTTTTCCAAAACTCTCAAGTTAGCAGAATTCTAGAGAGAGAAAGTGCAGAATTCGGATTTTGGAAGAAACAGGGCTGAAGAAGTGAATTCAAGGTAAGAAACCTGAAATTTTAAGTGTTTGAAGCTGGCCTTATCTCGTTTGTGTGCTTATATGTGCTTGCCTGTGTTCGGGTGTGTGTTTTAGTGAGTTTTTAGGCAGTTGAACTCAAATTCAGACGAGTTGGAAGAAGTCCTGCTCAAGAGCTGTTAAGGTGAGTTCTAGAACCCCTCATTTACATGTTTTCAAACGATTTTGGGGCTGGAAATACAAATCTATATGTTTTACTGATGTGGGTCTCGGACCCGTATGTTTTTCCTGCGTGTTTGACGATGTTATGATGTTATGTGTGTTCATGTTCTTGTTATATGTTGAATCCGAGGGCTTAGAAGGTAAGATCTAAGCTTAGAGCATGAAAGTAGTGGTTATAGTATGATTTTGCAGTTTCAGTTCCGATTGGGTTAAGTTCAAAATTGGCCTAAGTGTTAGAAACCAATGCGGATGAGTAATAGTCAATGCGGGTGAGCATTTGACCAAGTCCGGACCAATGCGGATGGGAAGAGTCAATGCGGATGAGCATTTAACTAAGTCTGGACAAATGCAGCGACCCAATGCGGATGACTGTACCAATGCGGATGAGCATTTGGCTAAGTATAGCCAATGCGGATGAACAAAGTAAGTCAATGCGGACGACTGTAACCAATGCGGATGAGTACAGCCAATGCGGATGAGCATTTTGCCTAAGTGTTGGCAAATGCGGAAGAGTATTAGACAAATGCGGATGAACAGTAACCAATGCGGATGAACAACAGCAAATGCGGATGAGCATTTTGCCTAACTGTTGGCAAATGCGGAAGAGTATTAGACAAATGTGGATGAACAGTAACCAATGCGGATGAACACTTAGAATGATTTCAGGTTTTGAAAGAAAGGTGGAGATGTAAGCCTTGACTTGGGTGGTTCCCAAGGGTTAGGAATATGGACTTTTAAGGTCCTAGATGTTATGTTGGGCATGTATGATGTTGATGATGTTGCATGATTATGCATGATGTATGTTATAAATGTATGATGCAATGTATGATGATGCATGAGTGTATGTTTATGTTCCTTATTGTGATGTATGCATGTCTTCCTATGGCTTTACGTATGAATGAATGTATGAAAGTATTATATAACGTAAAATGAAAGATAATGAAAGAGGAACACGATGTTGAATGCATGCATTAATGAACGAATGAAACGTCTTGCACGCATCGGATAACGGGTCCTTCTTTGTGATTGACCCTTAATGTAGAACCTCTACCGCTCACTCCTAGTACTGTGGCATACGTTTAGCTGTTCATTTATTGACTTCGGACCAGTAGCTAAGACTGATGGTTACTCCTAGTACCGTGGCATACGTTTAGCTGTTCATTTATTGACTTCGGCCCGGTAGCTACGACTAACCGGGGTGTAGCACATGGTATTGGTACGGATGATGTCCGATGCGCAAGTAAAGTCATAAAGAACGAATGAACGAATGAATGAATGAAGAAGATAATAATGATATTATCTATGTGTGCACACGATGTGTGATCATGTAAAAGTAACGAATGGTTTTATATGAAAGTAAAGTATGTTTTATTTATAAAACTAGAACTCACTCAGCAACGCTGACTTTTTATGTGTTTCCAGTTGGCAGGTAAGGTTGCTGAGGATGGCACACCGTGAAGCTACTCAGCTTTTTGGGATGGCATTCTTTTGATTAATGTTTTTGCATTGTAATGCGAACAAGCTATTTTGGTAATGAATGTTGTATTAACTTGCAAAAGCATTTACATGGAATCGAAAGATTGTTTTAGTTTTCCGCTGCGATTCATGAAACACAATCGTAATTATATGTTTTATGTGCGATGAGAACCCAGCTGTAAGTGTCCCGGGAACGGGGCCTTACAAGTTGGTATCAGAGCCAAAGTTTAAGTGAAATGGGTAATTTTCAAAATAAACCTAATCTTAAACTGAGAATGGGACGGAAAGGGAATGGAATGCCAATCTGAGTAGCTGCGTGCCATCAGGTATTTTCGTAAAGTTAACCGGTTTTATGTGCGCATGGTATGTGGTTATGTGTTGTATGTAGATTTAAATACTGATGTAGTCAGGACAGGTAATACTTGGGGTATGAAGAGTAAAGTAAGTGGCTAATCACAACTGGCCACTGTAATTAGGGACTTACTATACTTGACATAAACTGAGTTGTTTCCTTGAATGACCGTGTTGGTGTTTGAATCTTTCAGTGTGCGTGTGATGGCCGGAGGTAGATCTTCGAAAGCTTCTAGGGGTGGAGGTCACGGTGCTGAACCGCGACCCAAGAGAGGGAGACCCAGAGTTGAGAGGGTGGTTCACGAAGAACCAGAGACCCCTCATCCGGAGGGTGGCGACGAAAGCGCCAATCTGAGAGCCTCAGTAAAAGAGGCTGTTGTAGAAGAAGTCCATCAGGTCATGCAGACAATCTTACCGTCTGTGGTGACTGAAGTAATTAAGGCTGTACGAGAAGGGGAAAGAAAAGAAAGAAACAGATCCTCTGGAGAACGGGAACACCCAGAGCCTGAAACGGTCCTGTCTGATAATGAAGAGGAAGAAGAAGAGTCTATGCTAGAGGCAGTGCGAGGATGTAACTACGGGGCATTTATGAGATGCAATCCCCCTACTTTTGACGGTAATGGCAATGTTACCGCTGCTCACCATTGGGTGAGAGAGATGGAGGCCGTTCTCGACATCAGCGAGTGTCGGGAAGATCAGAAGGTGAAGTTTGCCACTTATTCATTTGTGGATTCGGCACTATGTTGGTGGGACAACATTGTCCAAGCAGAGGGTAATCGGGCAATCGGGAGAATGAAATGGCCTGAGTTGAAGAAGATGGTGATTGAGGAGTTCTGTCCTCACAGGGAAATGGATAAATTGGAAAGGGAGTTTCTGCAGTTGGAGGCTGGAACCATGACACACCAGCAGTATACCACCAAGTTTAATGAAATGGCACGACTCGTGCCTGATCAGGTGACGCCTCTGTCTCGGAAAATCAAGAGGTACATTCAGGGTTACCGGTGGATGTTTGCCGGCATATGATCGCCGCCCGACCAAGCACGTTTAGGTCGGCGGTTGATTTGGCAGGAGGCTGTATGACGAGCGGGAGGTGGTGGTGACTGAAGTGAGTAAGAAGGGTGGTGGTGATCGGAACTGGAATGGGAGGAGGTTTGGTCGGGGTGATGCCTCGACGGGTAACAAAAAGGCACGGGTGGATGACCGCCGCGTGGCCACATCGGGAATGGGATCAAGGAGGTGTGGTAAGTGTGGAAAGGAGCATGCGGGAGAATGTAGGCTGGGTTTGAACGTGTGCTTCAAGTGTGGGAAGACAGGGCATATGGCGAAGGATTGCCTGTCGGGCAAATGTTTTAACTGTGGGGAAACTAGTCATATGAGCAGAGATTGTAAGAAGCCGAGGACTGAGGGTTCAGGGGCGAGGAAGACGGGAAGTGAAGGACCGAGGGCGAGCGCCAGGGCATTCACTATGACACAGGAGGAAGCTAGGACAGACCCTGATGTCGTGTCCGGTACGTTTCTGGTGAACCAAACTTTAGCTTCTGTGCTATTTGATTCTGGTGCTAGTAGGAGTTTTATTTCTGCTACTTTCTGTGCTAAGCTGCCTACTAGTAGTAGACGTGTTGATGCGCCCTTTGAGGTAGAAACTGCCATAGGTAAGTCTACCAGGATTTCTGAGATGATAGAGAATTGTGATGTGGAACTTGAGGGTCATAAGTTTCCTGTTAGACCGTTTGTGATGACCTTGGGTGGTTTCGATTTGGTTCTTGGGATGGATTAGTTGGCGGACTTCGAGGCGAACATTGTGTGTCGTAAGAAGATGATTCGGTTGACAGCGCCTGACGGAAGTTTGGTAACGGTTTATGGTGATCGAGTCACGACGATCCCGAAGGTGATCTCAATGGCAGTGGCGGGAAATTGTATGAGGCGTGGATGTAGCGCCTACTTGGCTTATGTAAAGGATATAGCTGCACCAACACCACAACTGTCTGATGTACCAGTTGTGTGTGACTTTCCAGACGTATTCCCGCAAGACTTACCAGGAGTACCACCTGATAGAGAGATTGAATTTCAGATTGATCTAATACCGGGTGCCCAACCCGTTGCCAAGGCACCATATCGGTTAGCTCCGACGGAGATGAAAGAGTTGATGGAACAGTTGCAAGAGTTGCTTGATAAGGGGTTCATTAGACCGAGTATCTCTCCTTGGGGTGCTCCGGTCCTGTTTGTAAAGAAGAAGGATGGTAGTATGAGGATGTGCATTGACTACCGTGAACTGAATAAATTGACGATGAAGAACCGCTACCCCTTACCGAGGATAGATGATTTGTTCGATCAGCTTCAGGGTGCCAGTTGGTTTTCAAGAATAGATCTTTGGTTTGGCTATCATCAGTTGAAGGTAAAGGAACAAGATATCCCTAAAACAGCTTTCCGCACACGCTATGGTCATTACGAGTTTCGTGTCATGTCCTTTGGTTTGACCAACGCGCCAGCTGCTTTTATAGATCTGATGAACCGTGTGTGTCGGCCTATGTTGGATAAATCAGTGATTGTGTTTATTGATGATATCCTGATTTATTCAAAGAGCGAGATTGAGCATGCCGGTCATGTTCGAGAGGTTCTAGAGACGTTGAGAAGGGAGAAATTGTATGCTAAATTCTCCAAGTGCGCGTTTTGGTTGTGCGAAGTTCAGTTTTTGGGTCATGTGGTGAATCCTGACGGGATAATGGTGGACCCGGCGAAGGTGGAGGCGGTTATGCAATGGAGGTCACCAAAGACGTCATCCGAGATCCGTAGTTTCTTGGGCTTGGCGGGCTACTATTGAAGATTCATCCAAGACTTCTCTAAGATTGCTTCTCCCTAACTAAGTTGACCCGAAAGGATGTGAAGTTTGTATGGGGTCAAGCTCAAGAGAAGGCGTTCGAAGAGCTGAAGGCGAGACTGACTCAAGCTCCTGTTCTGTCATTACCCGATGGAAGCGAAGATCTGGTGGTTTATTCTGATGCTTCCTACTCAGGTTGGGGTGTGTGTTAATGCAGAGAGGAAAGGTTATAGCCTATGCATCTCGACAGTTAAAGGTTCATGAGGTCAATTATCCTACTCATGACTTGGAGCTAGCAGCCGTAGTCTTTGCGTTAAAGATTTGGAGGTACTATCTCTACGGGACGAAGTGCACCATATTCACTGACCACAAGAGTCTGAAGTACTTCTTCGAGCAAAAAGACCTGAACATGAGGCAGAGGCGATGGTTGGAGCTTATAAAGGATTATGATTGCGAGATCCATTACCATCCGGGCAAAGCTAATGTGGTGGCGGATGCCCTTAGCCGAAAGGAAAGGCCCGAACCGATTCGGGTGAAAGCTTATCAACTAATCATGACCTCTGATGTGATGAAACAAATCAAGGAGTTTCAAGATGAGGCATTGAAAGAAGATCATCTTAATTTGAAAGAATGAGAGGTCTGGTTGGGGAATTGGGTGAAAACACACTCGGTGTTAGAACTCGATTCGGTCGTGTGTGGATTCCTCGTTTTGGGGATCTACGGGTGAAGATAATGGATGAAGCTCACAAGACTCGATACTCCATTCATCCTGGTGCCACGAAAATGTACCATGATATGAAGAAAGATTATTGGTGGCCGGGTATGAAGCGCGACGTGATGGAGTATGTGAGTAAGTGCCTTACTTGCTTACAGGTGAAGGCCGAGCATCAAAAGCCGTATGGGAAGATCCACCTTCTAGACATACCGGAGTGGAAGTGGGAGCATATCACCATGGATTTCATTACAAAGCTGTCGCGTACTCCAAAAGGGTATGATGCCATATGGGTGATTGTTGATTGTCTGACAAAGAGTGCTCACTTCCTGCCGATCCAGGAGACATATTCGTCTGAAAGGTTGGCTGACCTATTCGTCAAGGAAATTTTAACTCGTCATGGTGTGCCGGTGTCTATTATATCTGATCGTGACACTCGGTTTACATCCAAATTCTGGAAGAAATTTCATGATGCCATGGGGACGAGGTTACATATCAGCACGGCTTATCAACCCCAAACTGATGGTCAGTCTGAGAGGACCATTCAAACATTAGAAGACATGTTGCGGGCGTGTGTGATTGATTTTGGAGGAAGTTGGGATGACCACCTACCGTTAGTCGAATTCTCATACAACAATAGCTATCATGCTAGCATTGGCATGCCACCATATGAGATGCTATACGGGAGGAGATGCAGAAGACCCGTTTGTTGGGGTGATATTGGTCAGAAAGAATTAGGGAGCGTTGAGGTGATTGAAGCTACGACCGAAAAGCTCGAAAAGATCAAGGCCTTCATGAAGGCAGCCAAAGATAGACAGAAGTCGTATGCCGATAAACGACGCAAACCGATTGAGTTCCAGGTGGGTGACCGGGTTATGTTGAAGGTCTCGCCGTGGAAGGTATTATAAGGTTCAGAAAGAGGGGCAAGTTGAGCCCCAGGTATATAGGCCCTTTCCAAATCACTGCTCGAGTAGGAGAGGTGGCCTATAAATTGGAACTGCCAGATAAGTTAAGTGGAATTCACCCAACATTCCATGTATCTCACTTAAGAAAGTGTTTGGCGGATGAAGATATGATTGTTCCACTGGAAGACATCAAGGTAGACGAACGGCTCAACTATGTAGAGCAACCAGTAGTGATCATTGACCGAAAAGAAAAGAGATTGAGAAATAAGGTGGTTCCTCTTATGCGTGTACAGTGGAAGCACAGGAAGGGATCCGAGTCAACATGGGAGACTGAAGATGAGATGAGACAGCATTATCCACGTTTGTTTGAGGAATAACAGGTTTCGGGGACGAAACCTATTTAAGGGGGGTGGACTTGTAACACCCGGATCTTTTATTTATTTAAATAAAGAGAGAATAAAGTGAAGAAAAAGGGGGAAAAGATATTTTACCCAAGTTGAAGGGTAAAAAGTGCCAAAAGGACAAAAAGGGTTGAAAAGTTGGTGTAAAGTGGGCATGGCCGCCCACTACTTTCCCATAACTCTCAAGTCAGTAGAATTCTAGAGAGAGAAAGTGCAGAATTCGGATTTTAGAAGAAACAGGGCTGAAGAAGTGAATTCAAGGTAAGAAACCCAAAATTTTAAGTGTTTGAAGCTGGCCTTATCTCGTTTGTGTGCTTATATGTGCTTGCCTGTGTTCGGGTGTGTGTTTTAGTGAGTTTTTAGGCGGTTGAACTCAAATTCAGACGAGTTGGAAGAAGTCCTGCTCAAGAGCTGTTAAGGTGAGTTCTAGAACCCCTCATTTACATGTTTTCAAACGATTTTGGGGTGGAAATACAAATATATATGTTTTACTGATGTGGGTCTCGGACCGTATGTTTTTCCTGCGTGTTTGACGATGTTATGATGTTGTGTGTTCATGTTCTTGTTATATGTTGAATCCGAGGGCTTAGAAGGTAAGATCTAAGCTTAGAGAATGAAAGTAGTGGTTATAGTATGATTCTGCAGTTTCAGTTCCGATGGGTTAAGTTCAAAATTGGCCTAAGTGTTAGAAACCAATGCGGATGAGTAATAGTCAATGCGGGTGAGCATTTGACCAAGTCCGGACCAATGCGGATGGGAAAAGTCAATGCGGATGAGCATTTGACTAAGTCTGGACAAATGCGGCGACCCAATGCGGATGACTGTACCAATGCGGATGAGCATTTGGCTAAGTATAGCCAATGCGGATGAACAAAGTAAGTCAATGCGGACGACTATAACCAATGCGGATGAGTACAGCCAATGCGGATGAGCATTTTGCCTAAGTGTTAGCAAATGCAGACGAGTATTAGACAAATGCGGATGAACAGTAACCAATGCGGATGAATACTTAGAATGATTTCAGGTTTTGAAGGAAAGGTGGAGATGTAAGCCTTGACTTGGGTGGTTCCCAAGGGTTAGGAATATGGACTTTTAAGGTCCTAGATGTTATGTTGGGCATGTATGATGTTGATGATGTTGCATGATTATGCATGATGTATGTTATAAATGTATGATGCCATGTATGATGATGCATGAGTGTATGTTTATGTTCATTATTGTGATGTGCATGTCTTCCTATGGCTTTACGTATTAATGAATGTATGAAAGTATTATATAACGTAAAATGAAAGATAATGAAAGAGGAACACGATGTTGAATGCATGCATTAATGAACGAATGAAACGTCTTGCACACATCGGATAACGGGTCCTTCTTTGTGATTGACCCTTAATGTAGAACCTCTACCGCTCACCCCTAGTACTGTGGCATACGTTTAGCTGTTCATTATTGACTTCAGCCCAGTAGCTAAGACTGATAGTTACTCCTAGTACCGTGGCATACGTTTAGCTGTTCATTTATTGACTTCGGCCCGGTAGCTACGACTAACCGGGGTGTAGCACATGGTATTGGTACGGATGATGTCTGATGCGCAAGTAAAGTCATAAAGAACGAATGAATGAATGAATGAATGAAGAAGATAATAATGATATTATCTATGTGTATGTACGATGTGTGATCATGTAAAAGTAACGAATGGTTTTATATGAAAGTAAAGTATGTTTATTATAAAACTAGAACTCACTCAGCAAAGCTGACTTTTTATGTGTTTCCAGTTGGCAGGTAAGGTTGCTGAGGATGGCACACCGTAAGGCTACTCAGCTTTTTGGGATGACATTCTTTTGATTAATGTTTTTGCATTGTAATGCGAACAAGATATTTTGGTAATGAATGTTGTATTAACTTGCAAAAGCATTTACATGGAAATGAAAGATTGTTTTAGTTTTCCGCTGCGATTCATGAAACACAATCGTAATTATATGTTTTATGTGCGATGAGAACCCAGCTGTACGTGTCCTGGGAACGGGGCCTTACACTCCTAGCTTGGTGGTGTATTTCTCAAAGTATGACTCTTAGCTACCAAACGAGAGTTTGATCCTAACTCATTGTTGAGGATCTACAAAAATAAAATAAGGTAACTTACTATTAAGGTAAGGATAATCACTCCTATCTTGACAGTGAAGTTATATAGAAACAAAATATAGCAAAATAAAAAGTTTCATCAAAGAACAGAATTCACTCCTACTTTGATAGAGTCATTTCATTTGAGGAAAAATACCATTCATAAAATTTTTAAACGAGTGATATTATCATCAAGGTATGGATTTCACGCCTATCTTGATGATTGAATTTCATAATAACAAGAAAACAATCGAGAACTAACCTTTGTCACCAAAGTACGGGGTTCAATCCTATTTTGGTGGGGTCATTTCATTCGTGAAATACGAGTTCCAAAGAAAATGATTGAAATCTGTCCTCGAAACAAGGAAATCACCCCGATTCAGAGGATGGGATTTCATAAAACACCCAATACAAAAATTGAAAACCATCATCAAGATACGAAATTTTACTCCTATTTTAAGGAGGTAATTCCATTTGTAAAATACGAATTCATAAAAAACAAAAAGAAGGAAATCATCATCAAGGTATGAGGTTCACTTCTGTCTTGACGATAAGATTTCATATGAACAATGATAGCGAATGGAAAGTCATCACCAAAGTAAGGGAGTCACCCCTGTTTTGATGCGATAGAATCATTTAAAGGATAGAGTGTCCTTAACAGGAAGGGAAAATCATGTTTTCTAGAAACTCAGCAAACGAAGAGAATATCGGCTAGAAACTCAGAAACTTCAAATTACATCAATGTGACATTAACAGGAAGGGAAAATCATGTTTTCTAGGATTAAGGTTAAAGTTCGGGATAACGGAGTTAATGGTGTTAGGTTCTCAAATCTTGAATGGTTTAAGTCAGGAACACAAGATCAATGACGGTAATGATTCAACACAATAATGAGATGTAAACGTTCGGTTCAAAATAAAAGAGAAATGTGTTGGCTTCTCAAAGTGTTACGTCAGCCACAACTTTATGGTAGACACACGTACCTATAAGCAAACACCCATCTCATGAGTTCTAGGTCAGATAAAGGATCCAATGATCGAATCAAATTTATATGTATACCTTGCCTAGACAAGATATCCCAGGATGCAGGTATTCCACCTTTCGGCATTGCATGATTTCAGTTATGGGATACACTTTAAGGACGTTTGGAAACCCTAAGTAACAATTTTAAGTTTAAAAATAACCATTCGGTTTAGACGACCAATATCTTTGAATATATTAAGATCCATGTACATGTTGGTCAAGGTATGAAGATAGTTACATAAGGCGCACGACGTATAACATTGTTTAAACGTAAGAATTGAGAAGTATAACGAGTTCAATATTAACGGGAACATTATGCAAGATAGGAAAGAGAAGATATCAGAGTTTCAATGATAAACTAGTCCAAGGAATCAAGGATTTTTGATATTTTAAATATAAACCGGATGGTTCCATTTGGTAACGCATTACAATTTGGAAACGTTGACACGTCAAGGTAAATTGAGTCATTTGCCTTAGAAACTTGTGTATGTTGACCATAGTTTATCACTCATCCCTGAAATCCCCAGGTAAGCATAACTAGTCTCGTAGGATTATACGATATGCTTGCCTTAGCCCGAAGGCCTTTTGCCAGGAAATCCAGGATACAAGTGTTTATGAGTCACATAAATTTCTTAGGTTCATAAAATCAAACCTTGATGAGATTTTCATAGATTAGACATAAGTCTAAAGATTCAAGTCACAAGCATAAGTATACGATTCCACATGTCGTCGAGTATAAGATTAAGAAGTTTCATTTGTCGGGGAGAGTCAAAAGGTCAAGGTTAAGTTTAGGGAGACAAGTAACAAAGTTTTAATAGCAATACGGCAATCCTATGCTAAGGCATCAAATTGCACATAAGTATGGCATAGCATTATGTAGCATGCAAAACAATATATTTTACAAGAATAATTATGTTATTCTATAAGGTTCATGCATAAACTATAGTCTAGGTCACTATTTATAATAACCTAAATCCCTATAGTTATAGGCTATGATACCAATCTGTCACACCCCGACCTTGACGGCGGAAACGTCGAGGAGTGAGAGTTAAGATCGTTCACAGCCACATAACGCTATTATTAAATCCAAATATATTATTCATAAGTTTGAAAGGTACATTACAAGCATAAGTCTTAAATAAGAACATAATATATAAAAATATAACAAGCTCATTCGTTAAGTTAACTAGGTCCATTCCTAGGTGTGAACAACTTCAAAAATGGCGATCAAGCTTGAGCATTTCCTGAAACATGTTAAAAAATAAAGGTCAACAATAATGTTAGTGAGATTTCCATAGTTTGCAATACATAAGTATATAAAAGATGGCAATTCATGTTGTGAGTTAGAGAAGAAAGTAAACCAGGGATGTAAGACAGAATGCACAATCAAACCTTGACAAAGTTTTACAAGTCTCAAACGTTTAAAAGTATATACGATTAGCTAAGTGTGCTTGGATCAACCAAGCAGGCTTGTCTGCCCCATAGATCTATGACTTCGCTAGGCTAGCAATAGTTAATGATTGTACATGTATTCGACATTACATGGTAGCTACAAGGTTCAACTAACCACAACACACAAGTGAAATGCCATAAGTTTACAAAAATCAAACGTTACAAGTGCAAAGGTTATAAAGTAACATGTTTCACCCCAAAGTGTGAAAATATGAAAAAGGGGTATAGAAATACTCACAGATGTATATAAGATGATGATAAGACTAAATCGAGGCTCCAATGATTTCTCTTACAAGTTGCCTAAACGTATATGTTCCAAGATTAAGTTCGATAATAAGATTAATAACGAGACGTGAACTAGGGTTTCAATTGGAATTTGAGGGTTTAAATAGTTAAATGAAATAATGAATCGTTTGTGTTTTGATTCAATAATATTGAAATCGATCAATTAAATATAAGAATTATAGTGAATGATTCAATAATTAAATTTATTGAATTATCATGATGTGTGGAAAGAAATAATTAATTAATAATTATTTAAAAATTTGATAAAGGTACTTAATTAAATATTTATTTAGATGACTTTAAAATTATTTAAAATCGTTTTATTTAGTTTGAACTTCTAAACGATTTATTATAAAAATCTTATAACACAACTTTTAGTAATAAGTATAATATATCTTTTACAAGTTTCAAGAGTTTACGTAATGGTATAATGAGTAAATCTATAAACTAGTTATGCTATAATATGGTTAAAAGAATAGATAAGTAACTAAATATTTAAATGATTATCCAAATAACTAATTAAATAATTATTCCTTTAACATATTGATTTATAAAACGTAAATAAAATCAAAATCAATCTATAATTAAAGATAATGTAATGACTAAAGATAACTTAGTGATTTCAACTATTTAAAGTTTATTTTTATAAAATTAATTAATTATAACATTTGTTATTAATATTTCATATGAAAATTGTTAAGATGTTTAAAGAAATAATTTACAGAAAATAATTAGATAATCTTTTTAATACCAAAGTTTATAAAACTGATTTTATAATTTATAAAAATTTATATATCCTAAACATTTAAATAAAGAAAAGAAAGAAAAAAAACATTAAAGAAAAATGGGCTGAGGGTCCCCGGGTTCGAACCCGGGACCTCAAGTCCACAAAGCACGCATATTACCAGTGACCAGGCTTTAGCCGCGTATAGATTTGGTATTAAATCGTTATAAACAATAGTTCAAGAAATCCCCAAATTCATATGAACCCTAGTTTCGGGTTGCATCAATCGAACATCCAAATGATGTGGTTAACGAAATCAAGAATAGGGCTTTGATTCCTTGAGTAAAACCGAGTATGTGGGTGTGTGTAATTACTAGAAAGATGCTCGAATCAATGTTGCAATGAGAAGAGACGGTCGCGACTATTTGGATGTTGATTCAAGGCGAAAATGTTGATGTTAATCAAATTAACTTTGCAGATAGATCTTAGGATTGATTTTAAGCAAAAGCCCTTTCTTAATTCGGTGTAATAGAACTTTGAACATAGATCTCCATTAATTTGCAGGTCACGATGAAGTGGTGATCAATTGCAATGAAATTGTGTTTATCAGGTGAAATTGGATGTGATAATCGTTTAGAGATAGATAAACGATCGTTTTGGTTCGATTATTGGATTGTTATTAGCCTTAATTGTTTGAACGGCTCAATGATTTAAAGTAGATGGTTACTCGACTTGTTTAGGATCCATAACCGCTAATTAACTCAATTAAAATTCGCCATTGAATTCGAATCATGTTCTTGAACCGGTTGGGATCGTTTGGGTTCGAAGTTGGGATGTGTTTACGCGATTTTCGACCTCGCCGGATTTGGCCGGAGTTGGCCGGAAAAAGGCTGGAAAAACGAGGGTACTAAGGGTGGGGGTTTGGGTTTATGTAACACCCGGATATTTATTATTTTGAAGCCAGTGAAGAAAGAAAAGAAAATAAAGTCCAAAAGTCGAGGGACCAACTCGCCAACGAAGAAAAGTTGGGAAATGTGGTGATATTAGTAGGGAGAGGGCAGCCCACTCTCCCCACACACCCCACATTTCAGGTTCGTAGAGAGGAGAAGAGTGAAAGGAAAAAGTTGGTTCGAGTTGGTTCGGGTCGCCAAAATCGTCGTGAAGCAAGCCAAATCGAAGCTCTTGTCGTTGTGCTCGATTATGTGAGTTCTAAGACCCCTCTTTTACTTGTTTTCAAACGATTTGGGGTTGGAAAACATCTGAAATCGAGTTTTTCGTATGTGTGTAAGTTGACCCGTTTGTGTATGTGTATGTGTATGTATGATGCATTGAGACTTGATTGTGAGCTTGTGTGTGCTTGAATGGTGTCGTGGTACGCATCCCTAAGGTTTAGGATGGTCTATTTGGGCTTAAATGGTTTTAGATGAGTTTGGAGGCCGAAACCCTCGGCTGCAGTCGGGATGAACTGCATTCTGCATCAGTTAGGGCTAGGCGACCGACTGGAGGCCGAATGGAGGCCATACGGCCGATTAGGGTGCGATTGGGGTCCATTCGCACGATTGAAGGTCCATTCACACGATTGAAAGGCCAGTCGCATGGAGGTCATGCGACTGAAGTTCCAGTCGCATAAGTGTTCATTCGCATTAATCCCATTCGCATGAGGTCCATCCGAAATGTCCATTCGCACGACTGGATGTTCATTCGCATAGGTGTTCATCCGCATTAGTTCAATCGCATGATGTTCAGTCGCATGGTGGCCATGTGACTGAAGGGTGTCTATACGCCCGAGTAGGGCTGTCACACCAGGAAAGTGTAGTTTGACTTCTGACTTTCGGGGAAAAGTGCAGATGTAAGTTTTGACGTAAGGGTTCCTGTAAGAGCATGTAAGATGACGATTGGGGGCCTTAGAAAGCATGTTGGGTATGATGATGATGAATGTGTATGATGTGTTCCTTATTACGATGTATGTTTATCTTTCTTGTGACTTTACGTGTTATGTTAATGAATGAATGAAGTATTATGTAACGTAAAGTGAAAGATAATGAAAGAGGAACATAAAGTAAGAATGCATGCATTATTGAATGACGAATGAATGAGGAAAGGCTTGCAAGCATACAATGAGGTGAGCAACGTGTGGTTGCAAAAGACTCGAATCACAGGCAATCATGGAGATTGTCAATGGTGTGAGCAACGTGTGGTTGCAAAAGACTCGAATCACAGGCAATCATGGAGATTGTCAATGGGGTGAGCAACGTGTGGTTGCAAAAGACTCGAATCACAGGCAATCATGGAGATTGTCAATGGGGTGAGCAACGTGTGGTTGCAAAAGACTCGGATCACAGGCAGTCATGAGATTGCCAATGGGTGAGCAACGTGTGGTTGTAAAGACTCGGATCATAGGCATCATTAAGATGGCCAGAGAAAGGAGGTGAGCAACTCAGTTGTTACAATAAACTCGGACAACGCGTTATTGTGAAGTTGCCATGAGGTGAGCAACCCTACGGTTGCAAGAGACTCGGAAAGCATGCTATCGTTGAGATTGCAATTGGGGTGAGCAACTATATGGTTGCAACAGACTCGGATAGCGCGAAGTCGTTGGGATTGTTAATGAGGTGAGCGACCATGTTGTCGCAACAGACTCAAAGGAACGAAGTATAAAGGGACGAAATTATGTATGAAAAAAAACTATGAATGAACGTAAATGAATGATCGAATAATGTACAGAATAAGATCCTTGTCAGTCGACCTCATAATCGTGGCTGAGTACCACGAAGAGGGTAAAGTCTGACCGGATCTAGATAGAGAAACGAACGATAATGTAACACGTGAATGAGTAAGTTAATGAACGAATGATGAAGATAATACTGATATTATCTGTATGTACGTATGATGTGTGATCGCGAACGAATGTAAAGTAAAGTATGTTTTATTTATAAAACTAGAACTCACTCAGCAACGCTGACTTTGATGTGTTTCCAGTTGGCAGGTAATGATTGCTGAGGATGGCACGGGCGACTACTCAGCTCTTTTGGGATGGCATTCTTTTGATTAATGTTTTTGCATTGTAATACGAACAAGTTATTTTGTAATGAATGTTGTATTAATTTGCAAAAGCATTTACATGGAAATGAAAGATTGTTTTAGTTTTCCGCTGCGATTTTATGAAATACAAATGTAATTATACGTTTTATGAGCGATGAGAACCCAGCTGTAAGCGTCCCGGGAACGGGGCCTTACAGTTTATTTCGAATTTACATAATTATTCCATGTGGTTTCATTCTTATCATTTTATGTAAAAAGCTTGTTAATTAAGTTTCAAAAATGACAATTTATGCTCCTTAACTATTAAACCTTTATTTATTTATTTAATAACAAATAATTTATATAACTTATACAATTTATAACTTTAAATGAATCTTTTAAGTAACGTCTTGTAATTTAATTAACTGTTTTAATGGTTAACGCTTATATTTAACATTTGAAATTTATAAAATAGTAAATTTTTATGAAGTATAACTATTATTATAAATTCATGTAACGATAAACTATTTGAAATTTTATTTTATTTTATTTTTAGTTAAATTCATAGTAATGATTATATAAAATTTTGTGACGTTTGATCATTTAAATAATAACGTACTTAAATAATGAATTTTACCATTTTGAGAAAGTTTCAAAATGATTTTGATTTTATAATTGGAAAAATTGTGGATGTTACAAATCCCCTCATTCTGAAGAAAGCCCTTAGCACAAACGGGCTTTGTAACGACTGATAGAACCATCATGATTATGCTTTATCCGATAAACCCACTTGCAACCAACAATGTTGGCAGCAGCAGGCAAGGGAACAAGATCCCAAGTGTGGTTAGAATGCAAAGCATCAACCTCATTACGCATGGCATCCCGCCATACAGAATAACATTGAGCCTGAGAAAAAGAAGAAGGCTCAATAGTAGAGATATGGTAATATGAAAAAGAACATGATCAAGAACTGTTTAGGCTGACGAGTATGATCACGAGAACGAGTAACCATAGGATGAGACAGAGGGAGTGGAGGAGGGGGAGGAGAAGGAGGAGAAACAGGAGGGGTAGACAGAGAGGAGGAAGAAAGGGAGGAAGTGTGAGCAGGAGAAAAAGGATAAGGAAGTATGAAGTCAATAGAAGAGGAATCAGAGGAATCAGTAGAGAAGGAAAAACCAGGAACCTCAAATATTGATTCATGAAAAACAACGTGTCGAGAGGTGAGAGTACGAGAGGTACACGGATCATAACGAAGATATCCATGATGAGTAGGAGCATAACAAAAAAAGACAGAGTAGATTTGGGTGAAATTTTATCCGCACGAGTGTTACCAAGAAACAGATAACACAAACACCCAAATGTACAAAGAAGAGAGTAGTCTGGCCGTGTACCAAACAGAACCTCGTTTGGGGAAGAATGAGAAAGAATCAGCGTAGGAAGCTGATTAATAAGATATCAGTGGTAGCATAAGCATCATACCAAAATTTCTTTGTAGATGTGCATGAAACAATAAAGCACAAGCCACCTCAGAAAGATGACGATTCTTGTGCTCAGCCACCCCATTTTTTTGGGGTGTATAAGGACAAGAAATCCGATAAGTGATGCCAGAATCAGCGAGATATTGAGCCACAACACCACGAGTCAGCTCAGGAGCACCATCACACTGGAGATGTTTGATGGTACATGAAAATAGATTTTCAACCAAAGGTTGAAAATGACAAAAACAATCAACAGCCTGAGAACAAGTAGTCAACGGATACATCCAAGTAAAACGATTGAAATCATCAATGAAAGTAATAAAGTAAACATAACCAGATCGAGACTTAACAGGAGAAGGACCCCATGTATCATAATGAATAATGTGTAAAGGAATAGTGGAATGAGAAACCACAGATATAAATGGTAAATGACTAGATTTAGAGATACAACATGAATTACAAGGTTTATTTAATGATTTATTAGACAACGGTAAACCAGAAATTCTAGACAACACAGGATCAGATGGATGCCCGAGCCTCGAATGCCAAATTTCCTGAGATATGGAAAATGTAGCAGACAACGAGTAGAGTTGGTGAGACCTAGCTCGCATGTGGTGGAGGAGCTCCCCTGTGTGAGTCTGTATAGACAAACCAAAACATGGGAATAGTACATAAATAGGATGATCAATCACAAGTTGGGTGATTGATAAAAGATTTTTGGCAAGACCGGGAACCACAAGAACATGATGAGGAAGCAAAACACAACGAGGTAACTGAAGATAAGAAAAACCAATATTAGTGATAGAAGAGATGTACCATTACCAATAATAACACGCTCAGGACCAGTGTATGGAATAGTGCCAACACAATAGACGGGTCAGATGTCATATGAGTGGTTGCTCCAGAATCAGGAATCCAAGATTCAACCTCCTGACACGAGCGAGAAATATCAACATGAAATCCATAATGGGGAGAACTGTCCCAGGATTGAAAATGCACAGGCCCAAAGCCAGAGGGAACTGGCCTAACAAAAGAACCTCCAAATCCAAAATTAACTGGGCCAGATGCATGTGTGTCAACAGATCCAAACCCACACTTTAGTTAATACCAGCAGGCCCAAAAACAGCAGGTCCATACGAGTGTGAAGGCCCAACACCTAAAATACCAGGGGAATGCCCTAGTTAAGATTTGACATATATACAGATGCATCTGGAATTGTGTTGCCATATACCGAAGCCAAATTAGCAGCAAATCGACCATTAGAAGGCCATCGCGAACCACCACGACTACCAACGAAACGACCACCAGATCCACGAGACCGATTACCACGCCAATTTGGAACACCACCTTTGCCTCCGCGATGTATGTGAGAGTATCAGACGGAGTATAACAAAAGTAACAAGTGGAAGCTTTATGTTCGATTTTAGAACAGATTTGACATGTAACATCCTTTAAGAAGCAATATGTGGTGGTGATTGAGTAGAAGCTGCCATGGCCGCAAGTATTGATGGTGTTGCTGTTTGTCTTTGCTTCAAACTGATTCATAGGTAAGCATTTAGAACGTAACTGAGAGTATGTTAGAGATGTGTCCTGATTTTCAATATTCATGACAAAATGCTCGTAATCGGTACTCAGTCCGTGAAGAATCTGTAAAACAAGCACTTCATCTGAAATAGGATCACCAATTGCATTTAGTGAATCGACTATTTCTTTGGCTTCGTTTAGAAACTCAATAATCGATTTAGTGTTCTGTTTGAGCAGATGAAATTGTGTTCTTCGTTGAGATTGTTTGGCAAAAAAAATCTGAACAAACGAGTCTTCAATCATCTTCCACAGAGAAGCTGATGATGTAGAATTTCGAGCAAGGTGAAGAATGGATGGTGAAAGAGTTGCAGTTATCAAGGCTTGAACATAACCATCACTTTTCTCCCAAGCTTCTCTTTCAACCGAATCTACTGCTAGAACAGCTAGATTTGACTTCAAAAACTTCAATAGTCCCAAAGTTTTCAAAATAGTTACAATTTGGTGCTTCCAATTCAGATAATTGTTGTCATCAAGCTTAATAGATAGAAAATTTTCGATATTTGGTAAAGTATTGACAGATGTTGTGTTATTGACTGTTGCAAAAGAAGAAGAAGAAGAGGTTGCAGACATGATTGGTAGCCTGAATTTTTGGCCGGAGCTACAGTACGGATTGCAGGAAAAGTTGTCGGAATCGCGGAGCTATAGCTCTGATACCATAAAGAGACTAAGGGGGGAGAGAGAGAGTATATGTGTATGTATTATTTCAGTATTTTTGTATTACAAACAATGAGAGAGAGGCCTTTTTATAGGAGTCTTAAGAACCTTTTAGAGAATCTATGTTAGATCATAACCACCTTAACTAATCTTAACAACTATAACAACCTACTCAACAATCTTTAACAAACTTTCTAATAGATTAGATATGAATGCTCTAATGGCATTTAATGTTATTTTTCAAGTTTATTTATATAAAGTTAGTTATTAAACTGTATTCAACTACACGATTTTAATTTTTATATATTTTAAATGAGTAATTATAACATTCACATGTTTTTCAACGGAAAATTACGACTCTGTTTTGATGGATATGTATTATTTGTTCGAGACCATCTATTTTTTCCGGCCGGGATTGCACACCTAACCCTCTCAGAAGGAAACATATACTAGAAAAATCCCCTTACTCAATCCGAAACATTTTATACCAGCTAAACTTGAACCCTTGAACTCATTTTGACCATTTAGACCGAAGATCATTGGTAGTTAAATTAGCATCTAGTTATTATACAATAACTAATTAATTGTTCTACTTTTTCCAAATTAGTATGTATTTTGTTTTATAACCATTTATTAGAGGGATGCAATATTTAAGTGTATATAAAAAGAACTAAATAATCGGCTACAATCGAGTCACATAAACATTACTTAAACGTGTTTTGATAATTATAAGCTAAAGTTTATAACATTTAAAAACTAAAGTTAATTATGCAAATGATCCCTGTGATTCATTAGAAATAACAGGTTTGAGTACTAAGAGTTTTTTGTTACATGTTTGGGCATTGTGTTTTCAATTTGTAACGAGTTAAGGTATTAACACTAACGGACGTTAACATTTTCGTTAAACCTAATGACATTTTTGTCTTTTCACTTTACATGAGCTATTAATGTACATAAAAAGACTATTTATGTCATTTAGTATATATAAGGGGCTACTTGTGTATTTAATATACATACATATATTCACATATATATATATATACATATATATTTGATTACTATGATTTTTCAAAACAATATCTTCACCACCACCACTAACCCCCACTATCGGCCACACCAGCCACCACCACCACCAACCTCCCACCATCGGCCACCACTGGCCACCACCACCGACCCACCCATTGTCAGCCACCATCACCAACATCCCTGATCGTCGACCCCCCTTACATCGTCCTCACCACCACCATTTTCTTCAACTTTATAAATGAAACAACACCATCTGCATCGTTGCATCATCACAACCATCGTAAAATCCAGCGCTGCTTCATCTCCGTTGAATTACTACATCTACATACAATCCCCAAAACCAAGAATCCCCAATTCAATTTTAGGGTTTTGAGAAAAAGTTGAGATATGGGGAACTGACAGCGTGGTCGGTACCGGTTACGGTGGTTTTGTCGGTCGAGTATGGGCATACACAATGATTATGATGGTGAGCAATGGTGGTGGCTTGAAGGCGATGGTGGTGATGGTGAGTGGTGGTCGTGGTCTAATTTGGGAGTGGGAGGGAGACAATAGTGGGTATTTGTTATGAGGCACTGACAGTGGATTTAGGGGTGATTTGGGTCTGAACTAGGCTTTGATGGTTGTGTGGGTGGGCGGCAACGATGGTGGGTAACAGTGGTGGTGGATTCAACAGTGGTGGTGGTATGATTTTCAAAAGAGATGTAAGTGCGGTTGGTCTTTTGAAGTTATAGATAATTACCCAAATGGTTGCTGAATAAAAAAGAATGCTATTTAGGGGTATAATAGTCATTTTATTTTAATTTAACAGGAAAGACTAACGTCTGTTAGTTTTAATACCCATTCTCGTTACAAAAATAGAAACATAATACTTCAACTTGTTACACAAAACTTTTAGTACCCAAACATGTTATTTTTTATAAACCACAAGGACCATTTATATAATTAACTCTAAAAACTAAGAGTGGTAGTAATACCGTTTCTCTTTATTTATAAACTTTTTAACTCTAAAAACTAAGAGTGGTAGTATCACCGTTTATCTCTATTTATAAACTAAGAGTGGTAGCATTACCGTTTCTCTCTATTTATAAACTAAGAGTAGTAGTATTACCGGTTAGAAACTAAAGTTTCATTAATTGTTTTAATATAAATTCAAAATAATAAAGCTTTTAGATTAAATTAAAACAACTTATAAAACTTTTGTGGTATAATGATATTTGTAATTTTTTGGAGGAAACTAGTTACTTTCATTAAACTTTAGGGGGCAAATTGAAACTAACTTTTTTTTTCTTGAAAAATAAGGAACATGTAAATGGGAAAAAACTATGATCTCACTTGTACAAAACGGAAAAAGCTAGGAAAATAAATATGACGTGACGTTGATTTGTCACAAAAGAAAAACAGATGGAAGCGAAACGAGTAACGGTGGTCATGGCGATGCTTTTACACATGTACATCATCTTTATCTTTATTAGTTTGAATAGTAGAAATTTCATATAGAATTTTGAAACGTATTTTAATTACAAATAATTAAAGCATGACAAACAATAAATCAGGAATTAAGAGTGCTCATGAATCACTTTAAGAACGCCATATCAAACCATACATGAAGAGTTACATGTCGATGTGGGAGCAGTCAGATTAAGCAATTTTACAGTTTGAAAGCTCCGTTTAGTATTAAAATATTTGAGAAGATTTAATGAGCATTAATAGTTGCTTAGAACATACTCACGGTTTGGAGGAAACAAGAATTCGGTCAAACATAGATTTAGTCTAGTACGACAAACACATTAATGTTTTTTACTTGCCCCTTAATGTCAGTTGTCAGACCTATTAAGTTTAACGAGATTCAGGAGTCTTGATTTTTTAATGTTTTATTCTAAATCTAGAATTACTCTTTAAAGTAGTTTAACATCTTTTATATAATATAATACTAACTCTTGTAGTTTGTTTGTATATTTTAAAGACATAGTTTGAGTGATAAAAGTGTTTTTATCTTTATATACGAGCTCATATTTTAGATCCTGTAAATAACAAGTTGTTGAGAATAACTTAAGCTTTCTAATAATAAAGTGTTAAAGATACATTTTAGAGGTTACAAGAATGTTTTATGCGATTTTATTACTTTTAACAAAAAAAAGAACACTTCTCATAGAGACACATCAACTGATATTAGCTGTAACTATCCAAAATGATGTTGAAATTATGAAGGGAAAATTAACATCATATTCATCAAATCCAAATTTGATAAATAACTTGAAATTGAAATAAAATAACTAGGATGTTTTTGAAATCAATTACTCTTTTAGATTAAACTATTTCGCACTTACAATTGATTTAATCGGATAAGATCAACAAGTAGAAACAGAACCTGAATTGAATTGATGAAGTTTTTGTGTTTTGAGAGTGCTCTTTGTTTTTCTCAATTGTGTGTCAATTGTATTCTTATCAATCCCATAAAAGCTGTTGATCCAAATTTTAACAAATATACATATTCACTTTGTACCCCTTGAGTTTATTCCATGTTTTGTAACTAGTCTATATTTTAACTAATATAGTTAATGTATAAATAGTATAATATGAATATGTATATTTATATATAGAACCTAATATTACTAAAATTCCAACATTCCTCCCCCATTTTAGTAATATTCATGATCAACATAAGCAAACTTCACCATAATCAAACTTATGCATAAATGAAATATTCTACGGATTGAATTTCACATTAGTATATTACTCGATCCAAATATTCAAATATCAAGGTGTCGCAATGATTGAACATGTTCTATTCATCTGAATACTTGAAGGTAATACACACATAAATTCACAATTCTATAGTTCTAATTTGACATAATGTTTTACTAGCCTATGCCCCATTCTTCAAATAGTATATCAAAGTCAAGTTCAAGCTTTTTGAAGCAACTAAACTTCATACTCTTATAAGTAGTTCTTATTATGCACCTACAAATGCAATTTACCAAAGAACTATTAAGAAACTATGTTTCAACTTTTTTTATCTTACAGTTTGAATACATACCTTGGGATGCTGTGTTGTGTTTCAATATCTCATGACAAGCCTTTCACATTGAATTCGACATTTAATGTTGTATTAAATGGGAATTGGGTATCTTAACATGAAATACTAAGAAATGGACTTCAGACTCATTTCTATGGCTGATTTATTTATGAGATCTCTGCCTAACCCTTTGGTTAAATGATCAACCATGTTGTGTTGAGATTTTATAAACTCAACAGATATTATCCTATTCATGATTAATTCTCTAACCATGCTATGTCTTCAACCTAAGTGTCTAGACTTTCCATTATACACTTGACTGTATGCCTTAGCAAGTGTAGCAACACTATCACACCTTATCGAAATAGGTAGGTTTAGGACTTGATGGAACTTCATACAATAAATTCCTTAACCATTCAGCTTTTTTTTCTGGCTGAAGTTAATGCTACAAACTCAGACTCCATTGTTGAGTGTGTAATGCAAGTTTGCTTTTTAGAAGCCTAAGAAATTGCACCTCCACCTAGAAGAAATACCCATCCACTAGTACATGAATGATCTTCTAAATTTGTTATCCAACTTGCATCTGAAAACCCTTGTAGAATAAAAGGTGAACCTGAATAACATAAACCATAGTTCATGGTTCCCTTTAGGTACTTAAACAGTATATTCACTGCTTGCCAGTGATGTTTGAGCTTGGATTACTTGTGTACTTGCTCAATCTTCCCACGGCATATGTATATCAGTTCTTGTACTAACCATAGCATACATCAAACTTCTTATTGCCTTGGCTTAATCCAACTGAGCAATAGGATTTCCTTGATTTGGCATAAGTTTAATAGTAGGATCTATAGGTGTACCAACAGGTGAAGAATTCAAGCAATTGACTTTATTTAATATCTTCTCAATGTAGTATGATTGAGAGATAGTAATACCATTGCTACTTTGGGTTATTCTTATTCCAAGAATTACTTTTGCCTCCCCCATATCTTTCATGGCAAATCTTGATGATAAAAACTCCTTAGTTTTATTAACTTGTTCTTGATTTGTACAAAAGATCAACGTGTCATCAACATATAAACAAATTATGACTCCCTTTTCAGAAGAATCAAATTGACTGTAAACACACTTATCAACTTGGTTTAGGATAAAACCATATAATAGGACAACCTCATCAAACTTTTGATGCCATTGTTTAGGAGCTTGTTTTAAGCCATAAGATACTTAATCAGCTTATAGACTTTATGCACTTGTCCAGTCATAACAAAACCTTCAGGTTGTTTTATATATATTTCTTTATCTAATTCACCATTTAAGAAAGTAGTTTAACATCCATTTGATGTATTATAAGATTATGTATAGCTGCTAGAGCTAATAATAATCTTATAGTAGATATTCTTGTAACTGGAGCATAAGTGTCAAAGAAGTCTATCCCTTCTTTTTGTCTAAAGCCTTGTATGACCAAACATGCTTTATACTTATCTATACTCCAATCTACCTTTACCTTCTTCTTGAAAATTCATTTACACCCTAAAGGTTTACACCCTGGAGGCAAATCAGTAAGTTTCAAGTTTTATTATGCATGATGGAATCAATATCATCTTGTATAACTTCCTTCCAAAAATTTGCATAACTTGAAGTCATAGCTTCACCAAAAGTCTTTGAATCTTCCTCTACTATAAAACAATATTGATATAGATGTCTAATTTCATCTCTAGAACCTTCTACTAATATATTTGAAAGTCATCTCCAAATGACTTTGTCTTTCTATTTCTAGCACTTCTTCTAGGCTCGGAGGAAGAACTGTACTTTCAATAGAATCACTGATCCTGCTTCATGAGTGTTAACCCATATCAGAAGGTCTAGATATTGATGTAAATCTTTCCTCATCAAAGATAGCATCTCTAGATTTAATCATAGTATTAATAGACACCGAATCATTTGGTTCTATTACATAGAACCTATATGCTTTTGAGTTATTAGCATATCCAATAAAGATGCAATCTATGCGTTTCTCACCTAGATTCTTTCTTTTAGGATCAGTAAGGCGTACCATTGCCCTACATCCCCAAACTCGAAGATAATGCAGATTCGAAGATCTTTTCTTTCATAACTCATATGGAGTTATTTGGCTTTTCTTATTGGGAGTTCTATTTAATAAATAACATGCCGTCAGCATAGCATCTCACCAAAACCCATCACTCAAACCAGAATAAGATAACAAAGAATTGACTATTTCTTTTAAAGTTCTATTTTTTTCTTTCTGCTATACCATTTTGCTGAGTTGTATACGGTAATATGGTCTGATGTATGATTCTAGTGGACTGAAAATACACTGGATCATAATACTCCCCTCCCCGATTTGTTTTAAGGGTCTTATTCTAATCACCATAAAACAATTTGACCTCTTGTTTATAAATTTTAAATTTATCAAGAGTCTCGTATTTTGCATGTAATAAATACACATAACAATATCTAGTTGCATCATCGATAAATGTGATTACATATTTATTATTTCCTAGTGATGGTGTGCTATGAAAATCACATAAATCAGAATGAATAAGATCCAATACCCTAGAGTCACTTTTTATATCTTTAAAAGGTTTTCTTGTTATTTTTGTTAACTGACAAGTATGACATTTATAATTGATCATATCAAAGCCAGGTATTAGACTCATTTTTGCTATGTCTTCATTCTAGAACAGTTAATATGTCCTAATCTAGCATGCCACAAGTTGGATATAGAATCTACTTTATTATTGTATGAAGATGTCATGTAAATAGATTTATTATCAAATGGTATGTGAATATTAAGCCTAAACATACCACTAGATAGATATCCAAATCCGACAAACACACCATGTTTTGACAACACAAACTTATCCGACTCTATTGCTTGTCTAAATCCATGACTATTTAACACATTATCTAACATTAATTGTTTCCCAGAAGTAAATAAAAGTGTAACTTTTCCAATCCCTTTGATAGGCTCGGTTGATACATTCCCCATCCTCAGCACAGATCCATCTTCAATTAATTCCAGTTTTACAAACCATTTTGAATCCATGCAAACATGACTAGTAGCACCTGAGTCTACCCACCAAGCTGTCTGTAAGGCCCCGTTCCCGGGACGCTTACAACTGGTCAATCATTGCACATAAAACATATAATTTCATTAAATTAAAGAAAAACATTGTAGCAGAATCATCAAAATAGACATCTCATTTCATTATAAAAGCTTTTGCAAAACAATACATCGTTATCAAGTTACAAAATACATGTTGCATTACATCACAAAAGCATTATAAAAATAGATTCCATATAAAAGAGCTGAGTAGCCCCGACCCGTGCCATCCTTAGCAACATTACCTGCCAACTGAAAACACATAAAAGTCAGCGTTGCTGAGTGAGTTCTAGTTTTATAATAAAACGTACTTTATCTTTCGTTTAAAATCGTCATTTACTTTCTTTCAAATCATCACAGTTTTAGAACGTGATCACACATCGTACGTACACATAGATAATAGTTATTATCTTCATCATCGTTCATTTCATACATTTATTATCTTTTGTTTTCATTAAGGTCCCGTCATGTGCTTAACCCCCCTCTAGAGCACCAAGCAATTTATCTAGGGTTAAGCGACAAGGACCCCATACATCTGGTCAATCACAAGATTAAACCCCTGTGTGCATCCTCATAGGGTATTTAACCCGCACACAGTTGAGCTAACAACCACTCATTGGGTGTGAACCTCTATACATATACTTGACCACATGGATCAAGCCCCAATGTGTATCCTCATGGGGTAGCTAACCCGCACACGGTTGAGCTAACACTCCTCATTGAGTGTGAACCTCCATACATTTGCTTGCAAGCCTTTTTTTCGTTCATTCATTCGTTAATGCATGCATTCTTTCATTTCGTTCCTCTTTTCATTATCTTCCACTTTACGTTATATAATACTTTCATTTCATTCATTAACATTCAATGTAAAGCCAAGGAAAATAATCATACATAATAAGAAACATAACATGCACAGTCAACATCATCATACCGGGCATCATACATACATAATATACATAAACCTACATCAACATACATCATCATACATCATGCATAAACATACAACATCATACATCATCATCATGCATGCCCATCATAACACCTATGACCTCAAAAGTCAACTACAAGAACCCCCAGGAATCTTCCACGTCAAAACCTACATCTGCACTTCCCCTGAAGTCAGTAAATAAACTATGTTCTCTCGAGCGCACAAGCCCTACTTGGGCGTATGGGCACCCTTCAGTCGCATGGCCTCCCAGGCGGCTGAACACAATGCGGATGAACACTAGGCGATTGGGCCATATGTGAATGGACCTAATGCGGATGGTCACTATTTGGATGGATCCCATGCGAATGGACACAATGCGGATGGACCTTGGCGTATGGACCTCAGTCGCATGACCCCCATGCGAATGAACCTCAGTCGCACGACTCACAAGCGTATGGGCTCCAGTCGCACGACTCGCATGTGAATGAACCTCAGTCGCATGCCATTCGGTCGCATAGCCTTAGCTGATGCAGAATGCAGTTCATCCCGAACCCAATCTGCACTTTTCGGCCTCCAAACCCTCTCAAACCTGTTCTAAGCCCAAATCAACCATCCTAAACCTTTGGAATACATACCATAACACCATTCAGTCACACACAAGCCCGAAAACAAACCCCACTCGCATCACACACAAACGCATACACACGGGTTCAACACACACATTTCAAAAACGGGTTTTACTATGTGTTCCAGCCCCAAATCAGTTGAAAACGTGTAAATGAGGGGTCCTAGAACTCACACAAACAACCCCGTCGAGTAGAACTTCAATCAAACCCGCTACACCTTAACTTTCATGCTCGAATCCACGAAAATCGAAGCTTGAACCCTCTTTTCTCCCCTTTTCTCTCTTGGCTGATTTTGTGAGTGTGGGGGGGGGGGGGGGTGTGGGCTGCCTTCCCCTCTTATACTCCCACTCATTCAAGTTTTTCCCGTTTGGCAAATTCGGTCCCTTGACTTTGGATTTTATTTATTTTCTTTCTTTTGTCGGATTCAAAGAAAATAATCGGGTGTTACACAGTCAAATCATCCTGTACATAAAATGATTTAGCAATTAGTGAAATGTGTTCAACTTTATTCAATTTTATATATGAACACCTTTTTGAATTATTAACAGTCACCGCCAATGATTCAGAAATAACCTTAGTGCTATCAATAATGGACTTAAGCCTAACAACCTTTGACTTAATTAGAGCCGAAGGCACTTGAGCCGGAGTTGCTTGGGACCCAAAAGTTACTTCACCTTTATTACTTTCTAACCTATTTTATTGAAAAAAGTAGTTTGTAATAAATTCACATTTTGGTGTGTTTAAGTTGGATTGTTAGATTCACGTTTAATAAAATTCATTGAATCTAATAATTAATTAGACAACTCACCTTGTTGAGGTGGTGGATCCTTTGACCCACTTGGACCGGCTCCATTTGAACCGACTCCACTTGAACCCTTGTTTCCACCCGGTAGCTTCACACGACAATCCTTCTTCTTGTGACCCATCTTACCATATC
This sequence comes from Flaveria trinervia, assembly GCA_025506515.1. Classification (NCBI taxonomy): domain Eukaryota; kingdom Viridiplantae; phylum Streptophyta; class Magnoliopsida; order Asterales; family Asteraceae; genus Flaveria; species Flaveria trinervia. Next base: position 89,707,171 of record CM046443.1, read on the forward strand.
TCCAACATCCTTCATTAAGCTTCTTATTTGGTTTTTGATAGCCATCTTTTTCCTTCCTTTTTTTCATTGAATTGATTTCCTTTCTTGAACTTGCCATCTTTTTCAACCAAGTTAACAGAGTTTTGACCCGTTTCAAGTTTCCCTTTTAATTTCCCAGATTCTTGAATCCTAAGAGATTCTTCAATCCTAATATGGCCACCAAATTGAACCAAACTTAACTCCTCTTTTTGGTGTTTCAAGGTATGCTTAAAGTCATTCCATAATGGGGGCAATTTGTCAATGATGCTAGAGACTGCAATGACTCATCCATGTGTATCTTATGTTGTTCAAATTAGTCAAGAATATGTTGCAACTCATTAAATTGATCCATATTGAACTATTATCATTCATCTTGTAAGATTGAAGTTACCTACAAAATTTTTTTACTACATGTGTCTTCTGCCATATATTTGGTTTGCAAAGAATTCCACAAATCCTTGGCAGACTCGATATTTTGATATACATCAAAGAGTGCATCACACATCCCATTTAATATATGCCCACGACATATATAGTCATCATTTTCCTACTTCAATCACCTTCTTTATCGATCAAGAGTTTTCTCTTCAGTTACCTTAGGCATTGAAGTGGTCAAGACATACACAACTTTCAAAGTTGTTAAAAGAAAGTGTATTTTTTTTTCTTTCATCGTCTAAAGTCTTGCCCATCAAAATTTTTAAGTTTTAAGAACTTGCTATACATATCCTTAATTGATTCCCCTTGTAGCCATCTGAATTGAATTTCAAGAAATCATTCAGACTTGAATTTTAACTCTTTGTTAAAATTATTCAATCCAAATTGAATATTTAATTCGGTGAGAGATATTAAAGAATCTAAATTCAATATTTAGATCAATTTATCACGGGAAAATGTCACAGAATAGTAACCAAGTTTCAAAAGTGTTCTAGTTTAGTCACTCATGCATATTTTTCTCAAATTGGACCTCCAAACGATCAAATTGAGTCATTACCAAATTTTATTACGACAAGAAAGTAACGATGGAAAAGACATTGGAGTTAGAACTTTCAATATATAAAATTATATTAAAAAATAAAAAAATACGTTAATTATGAAAAAAATAAAAAAAAATGCCTAAAATTTACGTCAACGTTCTATGTCAGCTTCAAAAGATAGAAAAAAATATTTTCTATCTGAATCCAAAAGTATAACATGCTAAAAAATATGTTATGATTTTTAATTTGTATAAAATATAAAAACGAGTGATCTAATTTGAACACTTTTAAAACTTGAGTTACTAAATTGGAACATTTTTGAAAGTTGATTACTATTTTATAAAGTTACCCCATTTATCACCCATGTTGAAATCAATCTACCATTCGGATTTTTTGCTTTGAAAAATAAATGTCGAATAATTTGATCAAATCTTGAATCAATTAACTAGAAGTTTATTATAATAAACTTCGGCCAAACTTTCGATCCATTACCCACAAAGTTGTAACTACTCACAACCAAATTCAGCCAAAAGTCAATTGTAACTTATCAACTGAATTGAATTTCGATCCAATTAAAAATCAAATTAGATCCATCGGAATAATCGATATCGATAACAATTAATCGTAATAATTAATACCAACAAGATGGTTTAATCTTTGTTGAATTATGAAAGGAAAAATTAACATCATATTCATCAAACCCTAATTTGATAAATAGCTTAAAATTGAAATAAAATAACTAGGATGTTCTTGAAATTGATTACTCTTTTAGATTAAACCATTTGCGTACTTACAATTGATTTAATCAGATAAAATCAAGAAGTAGAAACCATGAACCTAAATTGAACTGATGAAGTTTTTGTCCCTTGAGAATGCTCTATGTTTTTCTCTATAGATTGTGTCAATTGAATTCTTATCAATCCCATAAAAACTGTCGATCAAAATTTTAACAAATATACATATTCACTTTGTACCCCTTGAGTTTATTCCATGTTTCACAATTAGCTTATATTTTAACTAATAGGTTTAATGTATAAATAGTATAATATGAATATGCATATTTATATATATATAGAACCCAATATTACTAAAATTCCAACAAATGGTTTCACGATAAGTATTTCATTGAGTCAAAATAGCGGGGTGAGAAGACTTACTTCTACTTGTATCGAAACTCAAAATGAAATAGGGAGTGATATTTGCATAAATACATGAGAATATTGACTCAAAATGATTCTTGAAACTCAAAAACAACTACTATTATCAAGGTTTACACATCATCTATATGTGAAGCATACCCACGCTTCTTCAACTATTCATGGACGGGTATCACATGATATTTACTCAATGTATACGATATTTTTGGTTGTACTAATTTGTCATTAATAGTGGAAATGTGCATATTTGATCAAAGTGTATATCTCTATATCTTCCCTTTTGTTTACGTGATCTTAACTCATACATGTTAGACGTGTTCATCACACTGTTAAAAAAGTTCTTGCATACCTTTTTACCAATATGTATGACACTGAGCTTGTGTCGAATTAATAATATCATCTGGTATGGAGCTCTAAAAATGGTTCTCTTTACCGAATCATGTATTGTTTTGAACCCCAAAATCTTTTTATTTGGTTTGGTATAAAATTCCTACATATGATTTGATAGCTCCATAACTTATTCATAAGTTAATACTAAGGGTGGAACGTTTCTTTCATCCTTTTTTTATTAAGGTGTATTTTGTATCCTTCATGTAGCCATTGTTGATGGCAATAATCCCTACAAGATTTTCTTTGGTGTATAACCAAAAAGATTCCATATCACCATGCAATATGGGCATGTTAACTTGTCATGTATACCGGATAACGTTGTAGGAGTAGTGAAGTTGTTAACTTTCCAAGATAGTATACCATTTATCATAATGATATTCTTAGGTAACCATCATATGTAAGAATGACGTGCTAATATAAGTTAAAGTCATCTATTATGGTTTGAGTGACGCATCCTACTACTGTTTGATCACCTTTTTTTTCTTCTATAAATGACTATCACAATGTGAATATGAGAATCTTTTCAAGTGCATCCAAGGAGGTATTCTAATGGGTAAAAATGACTAACTATAATGAATACAGGTTTGAATTGAAACTGTACGTATTAAGGCCTTAGTGCATAACCCAAAACAATCGTTTAAGTCATTTTTTTTGTAAAGCTAGGATAGTTCGAGTTGTAATACTTCCAAGATTCACCATCACACCTAGGTGTATTTTATAATCCTAACGGGACTTCATACGATTGCAAGTCTTTTTTGACGTATGTAGTAACTGAACTCAAAGTTAAGTTAGCATTCAAGTCGACCAAATTAGGTATCCAAAATTTGTCTTGTAACGATATCAACCGCGCACTAGACAACGAGTCAACTCAGAATCATGTATAACACAACATGCTTTGCAAACATACATCCTTTGTTATGGTAAGGTAGTGTTTCTCAACTCTTATTCGTCTCAAAAAGTTAGTAGGTAGATTTTCATCCTTGGTGTGACATGTCTTAAAAGACAAAATATCCTCATTAATTATAAGTCGCGCTCTGTATATTATGTGAACTCTCCAATCTAAAATCTCGTTGCAACTTCAAGCTTTGAGTAATTTGACGCACAACCCTAAAAGCATTTACAGTCCATGCCTTATAAATATGTGAGTGCAAGTTTTTAAATTATAAGAAATGATATTGAGTGGTTGTGAGTGAAGGAGAAGAAAATATTACTGTTTATCTGTAAATTTAAGGTTTTACTGTTCAACCCTTATACTTATTTTAATATTTTTGAAAGTGATTGTGAGTGGAGGAGAGATAAAATGTAATGAAAAAAGGTATAAAAATATATTATTTAATTGAAAGAAGAGAGAAAAAAATAGTGATTTTTAGTGTAATTATATGATAAAGAATATGTTGTGAATGATCTAAGAACATTTCCTTATCTTTACCCATATAATTACATCAAAAATCACTATATTTTCTCTTTTCTTTTCAATTAAATAATATTTTTTATACACTTATCATTACTTTTTTAACTTTTCTCATCTCACAACCACTTTAAAAATATTAAAAAATTTATAAGAGATTGAATAATGATTCTTCAAATATACCAATCCATAATAACATTTTCTCTCTACTTCACTCACAACCACTCAAAAGCATTTCATATGATATACTAAAAACACTCACATAATATTAAATACTCAATTGTGAATGCTCTAAAGACTCTTCGGCATCTTATAAAATCTGAAAATATCCTTAAGTTATCACTTATCAGGTTAGGTTCTTTTTCTTATGTTTTTCCATATACAATGTTATCCATCCCAATTCGATTGTAACTGTTATCACAACCTTCCATCATCCATCAGATTATAAGCTAGACGGCTAGACCTAGTTGTTAAGCCGCAAAGTCAATATTTTCACCATGGCCCCATTGCAATATATATAACTAGGCATGAAATCGTGTTCAAACAAGAGAACCCTCATTCCTTCCATCTACAAGTGGTGCAAATTTAAAATTTTGAAATGAATGCAAACATTATAACATTCTAGTTCATAAACATACGTTAACACAAGATCTAAAGTTGATATGGTTATAGAATATAGACCATCACATTTCACCATTTAGCCTATAAAACCAATATACAATTCAAAAAGGTGAAAACCATGTTTCAAACCAACAAATCAGTTCAAATTGGTTTACAAATAATATTTATTTTCACTGTCCCCTTTACAACTTTTAGGAACATGTGTTTTAACCTTTTCATGATGCCGACAACACTCTCATCAGCCATCACATCTTTTCATAACCCTTTCCATGGCACTTTCGTAATTAGCCCCAACTCCAGTGGCGTTCTCCCACATTTATTGTCTCTCATCGAGCGGGAATCACAATAACACCAATGCCCACTTCTTCCCGTTGTATCGGTTTTCAAATTTCAAATGCTACAAGACAAATTAACCACCCATTGCTTCTTCACTACAACTCCCAATAACCCCTTCACAGCCCTTCAATTTCTCTCTCAAATCTTCTCAGATTCTCTCTCACATCAAGATTTGGATCCGTATTCTGTCGTTGGTACGAAACCCCTGTTCAATTTGAAGGTTTGATCGTGTAATTTGGTCGGTTTTCTTGATGGGTGCTTCGGGAAAATGGATGAAAGCTTTGATGCTCAAGAAATCGGATAAAGTTGATCAGGTAACTGTTTCATTGGTTGGTTTGGGTAATTGGGTTTGTTTTGATTTGGGTTTTTGTGTTTTGATTTGGGTTTTTGTGTTTTGATTTGGGTTTGTTTTGGTTAGGATAAAGGGGCGAAGAGTGGGTCGAAGTGGAAGTTGTGGAGGAGTTCATCGGGGGAAATGGGTTCGGGTTGGAAGGGGTTTAGAGGAGGCAACAGGGGTGTGATGTCTGATGGGTCGGATTCGTCTTCGGTTGTGGGTTCTGATGTGTTTTCTGCTGCTGTTGCTACTGTTGTTCGGGCTCAACCTAAGGATTTCAAAGCTGTGAGGCAAGAATGGGCTGCCATTCGGATCCAAACCGCTTTTCGTGGCTTTTTGGTATACTGTTTTTGCATTTTTTCATGTTCTTGTTGCTTGATTGCTGATATGATGTCTGGAATCTTGTGAATTTGTGATGAAATTGGTACAATTTGGGTGTGATTTGATTGAATTTTGATTTAGGCGAGGCGCGCCTTGAGAGCTTTGAAAGGTGTGGTGAGGCTTCAAGCTTTGGTTAGAGGGCGTCAGGTGAGGAAACAAGCCGCTGTGACGCTGCGGTGTATGCAGGCGCTGGTCCGTGTGCAAGCGAGGGTCAGGGCTCGACGGGTTCGTATGTCGATTGAGGGTCAGGCTGTCCAGAACATGCTCAATGAGCGACGCACTCAAGCCGAGCTTTTGAAAGAGGCTGAGGTGTGTATAACCAATCAAAACTTGAATCCTTATGTCAAAATGTGTAATGTAATGTCATAATCTTGATGTTTAAACCTTTGAAAACTGTAGGAAGGATGGTGTGATCATAGAGGAACTTTGCAAGAGGTTAAAGCCAAGATTCAAATGAGGCAAGAAGGGGCTTTTAAGCGCGAACGAGCACTAGCGTATGATCTTGCTCAGAAGGTAACTTATCTTTATGTTCTTTGTAGAGATTGTAAAATAAATGAGTCAACTGGGCTTATAGTTTTTTCGGCAAAAAGAAGTTTACTTTTAACAAATACTATGCAAGTATGATTTTCGATTTTTTATGTATTAGAACTTTTTTTGTAGTTAGTTTGATGCGTTATAGATAAAGCATAATCTATATATAACTCAGTAATTGTAGAATGGTTGAAATTGTCGCCTTTGTTGCACTAAAGGTTGTGCTTTTGTGAACTTGTAGCAATTGAAGTCGAACCAAGGGTTGGGCCAAAACCAAGCAGCTCATTAACATCTCTAAAGAACCAACCATTTGATACAAACAATTGGGGATGGAGTTGGTTAGAGCGGTGGATGTCCGCTAAGCCATGGGAGAATCGGTTGATGGAACAAGGCCAAAATGACTCACTGGAAACAACTCCACCATCATCCAAGATTCATGCTGAAATCCATGAAACAAGCAAGAAATCATCAGAACCTGAGATGGTCAAAGTCAAACGAAACAATATGACCACCAGAATATCAGCAAAACCTCAAGTTGGCGGTCAACGCACTCGATCATCATCTAGCCCAAGTTCAGAGTTCATATACAACGAGAGCTCGGGTTCATCATCTCTCTGCACATCCATCACACCTCCAAGTTCCATGGACCGAACGACTCAAAAAGTCAATAACAGTAACAACAGTAAACCAAGTTATATGAGTTTAACTGAATCAACCAAGGCTAAGCAAAGGAACCCATCTCCAAGAATCTATAGGCAGTCAATGGATGACTTTCAGTTTCTTAAAAACTCGGGGGTGTTATGCAGCGTTGACTCGAACAGTAGCAACTGTTCTGACCCTTCTTCGGTTAATTTGTCGATGTCTAGACCTCTGCTGCTCAAGTGGAGAAAAGTTCAATGAACCTGAGGAATAGGAGGTGCTATGCTTGATTGATGGTGATCATTGTATCGAATTGAGTTTGTTGCTAAGTTCAACAGCTTGTTGTTCTTTGATTATTATCGTGTGTGTAAAGTAGTGTAATGTGTTAATTGGAGCTCTTTGATGTTTTTGGTTTTCAATTCGTTTGCTTAAATAATTTTTTGAGAAATGCTGTTTGTTTTAGCTGTTGTTGAAAAGCGGAGAACAAACGTTTGTGTTTCTTTATGCTATAACTTATAAGTATTAAAATTTATCATTTGATGAGTGCCAAAAAAGGAATGGGGACCAGAAACCCAACTTCCAACTTCATAGGTTGAGGTACACGAATTGCAACTTCTTAATGACATGTTGGTGCCAACAGGCCACGGAGACACTATATTATGGGGTGGGGGACAAGACACTATAGCCTTTGGGTCCATTAAAAATTCATCATTTGATCCGTCATTTCTAAGGAATAATTGCGTGTTGTGTAACATATCACTTGCCCTTATGTTAATGACGGTGTAAGGGACCCTAAAGCATACAAAGTGATTTGGCGATGTTTCTGACGACAATATGATTGATATTGTAAAGTGTTAGAGTTGATCATAGTAATCAAGTTTGTTAGTTAAAAGTTAAGGGTCTTTTTTTGTCAATTCTAATAATTGATTGTATTAACGAAGTTTTGAAAGGAAGTTTTCTAAATTTGAAGGGGGTGTAAGTGTCAATCGTTGTATTTCATTCTGTAAGTTAGGCGAAGCTGTGGCGACTCGTGGAGTAGACAGCGAGCTCCGCTTGAAGAGCCGAATTTGGGGATAAAGGGAGAGTTTTAGGGTTAATTTGATTACCTTCTCAAATTCGTGTATCTCATATGCAATTCATTGAATTGAAGTGTTGTTCTTAAGATTGTGGTTGTGTGGATTATCGATTTCGTAATTTCTTTGGATAATTCTACAACAATTGGCATTAGAGCCAAGTTCGGCACTCTGAAGAAAGAAGGTGATCAGAAGTGAAATGAATAACCTAAAATGGCATCCATAAAGTTGATCTGGAAAAGTTTGATGGCAAGAATGACTTCTGGTTATGGCGAGTTAAGATGCGAGTTAAGATACGAGTATTGCTTGTACACCAGGGCTTGGTTGGAGCACTCGCAAGTCAAGCGAACTTGCCAGCCGATTTGACGAAGAAAGAGAAGCATGAGATCATGGAAAATGCACATAGCTTAATAACCCTGTTCCTAGGGGATCGGGTTCTTTGAGAGGTGTCCAAAGAAGATTCAGCCGCTGGTATTTGGATAGAGCTTGAAAGTCTGTACATGACGAAGTCATTAGCAAACCAATTATACCTAAAGAAACGATTGTATACATTCCATATGGCAGCAAAAAAGACTATCGAAGATCATACCGATGAATTTAATGAACTCATCTTAGATCTAGAATACATTGACATCACTTTGGAAGATGAAGATCATGCCATCATTTTTTAACGTCGTTGCTTAAATCATACAAGCATTTTGTCAACACCTTGATGTATGGTAGAGAAACACTTACATTGGAGGAGATGTTGGCTGCAATGAATGCTAAAGAGCTAAAGAAAAAAAGTGATGTTCAAGAGGATTCTAGTGATAGGTTGTATGTTAGAGGAAGACCAGACCAAAGATTCCCAAAAGAGAAGAATGAGGCCCGATCCAAGTCAAGAACTAAACGAAGGTGTTATGTGTGCAATTTTGAGAAGCATTTGAAGAAAGACTGTCTGGAGAGGAAGAAGAAAGGAATAGAGTCCAGCACAGTCAAAGGCATGTGCGGGTGGATACTTGACTCAAGATGTTCTTTCGACATGATTTCTGTCAAAGAATTCTTCAAAGAACTAAAGCTTCAAGACCTTGGTGAAGTGAAACTTGAGGATGATCGGCCATACAAAATACTTGGTACAGGTACAATAACCTTTAAGATGCATAATGGAAGTAAGGTGGATATTAGTGATATAAGATACATTTCTCGTTTAAAGAGGAATTTGATATCACTAGGAACATTAGAGAAATTAAGTCTTTGTTGGGCTTAAAGAAGGTAAAGCTAGAGTAGATAAAGGGTCACTAGTATTGTTAACTGGTATTAGGAGAAGTAACAATGCATATAGGCTGGAGGGTGCTGCTTTACAAGGAAGTGCATGTGTTGCACTGAAAAAGGATGATAGTTCCTTGGTATGGCATAAAAGGTTCGGGCACCTAAGTGAATAAGGTCTTATTGAATTACGTAAACAAGACATCATTAGTGAGTTTTAGGTTAATGATGTGGGATTCTACAAGACCTGTGTGTTAGGTAGAATTAGAAGGGTACAATTCAAGAAAGGTAAACATATTTCTAATAATATACTAGACTATGTGCATTCTGACTTGTGGGGGCCTACCAAAACTAGTACCCTAGGTGGAGCTAACTACTTCTTATAAATTATAGATGGTTACTCACAAAAGGTATGGGTGTATGTCATAAAACACAAGAATGATGTCTTTAAGAAGTTTGTAGAGTGGAGGCTCTAGTGGAAACACAATGTGATAGGAAAGTTAAAAAGTTGATGTAACATATGTGTATTTTTTGAGTTAATTAAATGTTTGCATCGTTAAATTCTTGTAAGGGCCATTATTGCCATACATGAAACTTATGGGTTACCTATGTTTATTTTCTTTTTGGTATTAAATTTTAAATTATGAAAGTTAGTAATTAAAGTATTAAATTGTACAATAATAATCATAATAACAATAATAATAAAAATAATAATAAAACCAATGATAATAATAATAAATAAATAAATAAATAATAATGTTAATAATAATACTAATAGTAATAATAATGATAATATTAAATGATAATAATAATAATAATAGTAATAATAATTTATGAAAGTTTTCAAACTTAAAACAAAGATTAATATTTAAAACTTGGTGTTTATTAACTCAAGGAGGGTGTTTTGTTATTTTGGAAACTTGAAATAGGAAGTTTTGACATAAAATATCAAAATGCAAACCATAGGGACCAAAGATGTAATTAACTAAAACCCAACCCCCACCCATTTCTTCCCTGACTTTTCGCCCGCCAGCCGGCGAAGCTTCGGTGCGGCGCCGGCAAGGTCCAAAACTCTCAAAATCGTGCAAAAATGAACCCTAAACGCTCCTAATCGGTTCGTGAAAACGATTTAAACGCAATAAGGACTGTAATTGTGATTAAACAACGGTTACGAACCTCAAAAAATTCGTATAACCGAAACCTTCAATGACACAACCGTTCGTCCCTTAAATCTTAATAATAACTTAATTAAACACACCTAATCGATCAACTAAGTATTCCTAAACGTTCACCAATCAAAATTTCACCTGAAATAAACATAATCGCCTTCTTTGATTCACTTTATGGCCGCGACCTGCAACGTGATCAAGCCCCATCTTCTGCGTGACAACATCATAAATTGGTAAAGGGCTTTTGTTTCTCGTCCTTTATTTAAGCTAAACCTACAATTAATTGGGTTTTCATCAACCGAATCATCTGGGATTAACTCTCCTCCGTCGTGACTGTTCTTCGTTCTATTCTACCTTCAATCCATCATCAACCGGGTAAATAAATACATGTATATATGCGTAATTACATGGGGAATCAAAGCCCCATGTTTATTCCCGTAAACATCATCGATTTGATCTTCAATTTTGGTTCAAATCAAACTAGGGTTCTTATGAAATTGGGGCTATTTTGAAACTGGTGTTCTTAAGATTTGGGAACCAAGTAAAACCGCGGCTAAGGCCTTGGTTCACTGGTTACCCACTCACCCTATCAAGCAGGAGGTCCCCGATTCGAACCTGGGGAGCCTCACACAATTTTTTAGGCCTTTTTGGCCTTCAAAATAAATATTGAAAATTTCTAAAAATTATGGAAAGTTATTTTATAAACCTAGTTTATTTTAAAATCAATTAACTAATTTTTCTGTAATTATTTGATTAAAAATTACCTTCAAATTTTTATTAAAAATTCTAAAGCTAATGTTATAGTTAACTTACTTTTATTTAAAGATTAAAATTTAAATAATAGTATTTATTATTTCAAACGTTGCCTTTAAATTATTTAAATTGTGCTAATTTCATTTAGTTATAAAAGCCTTATTTAAAAACTTAATATATAAATCTTATATATTATTACAAATTTTTCCCCTTCATATCTTTATATAAAATATAAATATATTTCTTAGCATTTATTTCAAGAAAATATAATGATTTTCATTTGTTAAATATAAGTGTTTGACAAAACCCCAAAATTCCTAACGAAACCCTAGTTCGCATTACAACGCTAATTTTATTATTAAACTTAAACCTTGTAAATATATATATTTTAGGTGCATTGTGAAGGGTTACGTTGAAACAACGCTTGTTATTATTTCTTATTAATCATCCAATATATACTTATTTGATCATGTGAGTATTTCTATACCCCTTTTTATATTTTTACACTTTGGGATGAAAAATGTTACATTATAAACATTGCACTTGTAAACACATTTGATTCTTGTAAACTTATGGCATTTCACCTGTATGTTGTGGTTACTTGACCTTTGTAGCTACCATATGATGTCGAATATATGTACAATCATTAACTATTGCTAGCCTGACGACGTCATAGATCTATGGGCCTCACAAGCCTGTTTGGTTAATCCAAGTACACTTAGCTAATCGTATATACTTGTAAACGTTTGAACTTGTAAAAATCTATCAAGGTTTGATTGTGCATTCTGTCTTACATCCCTAGTTACTTTGTTCTCTAATTTACAACATGAATTGCCATCTTTTATATACTTATGTATTGCAAACTATGGAAATCTCACCAACTTTTTGTTGACATTTTATTTTTAACATGTTTCAGGAAATGCTCAAGTTTGATTGACATTTTGAAGCTTATCACATCTAGGATTGGACCTAGATAAAAATAAATGGATGGACTTGATACATTTCACTTTTATGAATGATGTTCTCTTTGTTTTAGACTTTTAATTGTAATAATACATTTGGAACTTATGGATAATATATTTGGGAATATTACCAGCGTTATGTGGCTGTGAACGATCTTAACTCTCACTCCTCGACGTTTCCGCCGTCAAGTTTGGGGTGTGACAGATTGGTATCAGAACCCATAACTATAGGGATCTAGGTTATTAGAAATGGTGACCTAGACTATAGTATGCATGAACCTTATAGAATTATATTTCTATCTTGTAAATTATATAGTTTGCATGCTACATAATGCTATGCCCTCCTATGTGCAATTTGATGCCTTAGCATAGGATTGCCTAAACATTGTTACTTGTCTCCCTAACCTTATCTTTGACTCTTGACTCTCCCCGAACACGAAATCTCTTAATCTTATTCTCGAAGACACATGGAATCTTATGCTTATGCTTATGATTTGGATCTTTAGACGTTATGTCTAATCTATATAAATCTCATCAAGGTTTTGATTCCATGAACCTAAGAAATATTATGTGACACATAGACACCTGTATCCTGGATTTCCTGGCAAAAGGCCTTTGGGCTAAGGCAAGCATTTGCATAAATCCCACGGGACTAGTCATGCTTACTTGGGGATTTCTGGGATGAGTGATAAACTATGGTCAATATACACACGTTTCTAAGGCAATTGGGTCAAGTCTCCTTGACATGTCAACGTTTCCAATTGGTAATATGTTACCAAATAGAATCATTCTGTGTGTCTTACAACTCTTAGCTTGTCTCTGTTAAACTACTATCCTTTGATATCCTCATTCCTGTAACTAACTCATTTTTGTATATCCAGCATGTCTCGTCACCATGGAAAGCGTGGAAGTTCCGACCGTAAGCTAGCCGCCATGATTGCTCGGCAAATGGCTGCCGTCATCCCGATCATGGTTGCTGAACTTAGTACCACCCTAATGGCTAGTAGCAACAACAACACCAATGGAAACAATAGCGGTGCTCATGGAGAGAATAGCAACAACCAAAATGGGAACACTCGTACTTGCACTTTCAAGCACTTCAACTCATCCAAACCCACTAGCTTTAGTGGAAAAAAGGAGCCACTGGACTTCTCGAGTGGTTCGAGAGTATGGAGAACACATTCATCGTTAGTGAGTGCCCCGACGAGTTCATGGTTCGCTATGCCACAAGTGTTCTTCAACAACGGGCACTAACATGGTAGAATAGTGAAAAGAGAAATTGTGGAACTGAGGTTGCAATGGCGTTGTCCTGGGAAGAATTTAAGGATATCATGATCCAAAAGTTCTGCCCAAGGAGCGAGTTGCAAAAGCTAGAGGAGGAGTTTTGGAACCTCAAACAAGATGGTGGGAATCACTTGGCCTATTCCACCCGACATCATGAGTTGAGTATGCTCTTACCACACATGGTGGACACCGTGCCCCGTAACATTGAGAAATTTGTCAAGGGGGTGCTACCTCAAATTCAAGATGCCATGGTGGGTAGTAGACCCACAACTTTGGAGGGGTGATTACTATCACTGCACAGCTCACCAAGAATCATATAAGAGTTGGCACTATGTCGGCAAAGGGTTCCAAGTCTACTGCAAAGGTGACACCTGAGACAACAAAGGAGGTAAAGGCCGAGTCATCTTCCCAAAACAAGAAGCGTAAGTTCACCCTGACACGCAACTACGCTGTGACCGCCCCAAATGCTCCTAAAAAACAAATTGTGGTTGCAAATCAAGCTCCCATGGCTAAAGCTTATGTTGGTCCACATCCTATGTGTAACACGTACAAGTACCATCATGCAAGCAACATTCCATGCCGAGTCTGCTCGTTATGTGGAAAGTATGGGCACTTTGTGATTACTTGTCTTTGTGCGCCAAACAACATTGCAATGCTTACCAACCTAACCTGCTATAACTGTGGTGAGTCCGGTCATATTCATCCGCAATGTCCTTGCAATGTGGGAACCGTGCCACCGGCTCGTGGAAGGGCTTTCACATCAATGCCAATCAAGCCCAAGCCAACAACGACGTGGTGAATGGTAAGTCGTTGAAATTCTTTTAATTGTTTCTTGTCTTATAAAAATTCCTATCTTTGTGTTCATCATACCAATAATTGGTTATTACCAAACAGGTATGTATCTTGTAAATAATCATTATGCATCTGTATTGTTTGATTCGGGTGTGGATAGGAGTTTCGTGTCCTTGGAATTCGAGCCTATACTTTCTAATTCACGTGTTAATCTGGAAAGATTCTTCACGGTCGAGGTCGCTGATGGAAAATCTATTGTCATTGACGTCGTAATATGTGACTGCACCTTAAGCCTTAACAAACACGAGTTCTTTGTCGACCTTATTCCTATGCAATTGGGAAGCTTTGATGTTATCATTGGCATGGATTGGTTAGCCAAACATCGTGCGGAAATTCTATGCTTCGAGAAGTGCATCCAAATTCCTTTACCGACTGGTGATACGTTGAAAGTCTTTGGGGAGAAATCATCCCAAGGACTCAAACTTATGTCTTGCATCAAGGCCCGCCTTTCATGGCATATGTAGTTAATACAAATGCCAAGGGTAAGGAATTGAAAGATATTCCTGTCGTGCGGGACTTTCCCGAGGATCTTAAGGGATTACCTCCTGTGCGAGAAGTTGAGTTTAAGATTGACTTAATCCCTGGTGCAAACCCTGTGGCTAAATCACCTTATCGTCTTGCACCGTCTGAAATGCAATAACTAGCTAGTCAACTGCAAGAGTTGACCAATAAGGGCTTCATTCATCCAAGCTCTTCACCATGGGGTGCACCTGTGCTGTTTGTGAAGAAGAAAGATGGTTCGTTTCGTATGTGCATCGACTACCGAGAACTCAACAAGCTTACCACCAAAAACCGATACCCTCTTCCTTGAATCGATGATCTCTTCGATCAACTTCAAGGAGCAACTCAATTCTCAAAGATCGATCTACGTTCTGGGTATCATCAACTACATGTACACGATGATGACATTCCAAAGACCGCTTTTCGTACTCGATATGGACACTACGAGTTCATGGTTATGCCTTTTGGCTTAACCAATGCACCTGCCGTGTTCATGGATCTCATGAATCGAGTATGTAAACCGTATTTGGATAAGTTTGTGATCGTGTTCATTGATGACATTCTTATTTACTCCAAGATGAAAATCGATCACGAGACGCACTTGCGCCAAATTCTCGAACTTTTGAAGAAGGAGCAATTATACGCCAAGTTTTCCAAGTGTGAATCTGCTTGGAAGAGGTTCAATTCTTAGGGCATGTGATGAATAGCCAAGGAATTCATGTTGATCCTTCAAAAATCAAAGTCGTGAAGAATTGGTGTGTTCCCACAACACCAACCGAGGTTCGTTCTTTTCTGGGCTTAGTGGGATATTACCGTAGGTTCATAGCAAATTTCTCGAAGATTGCTAAACCATTAACGGCGCTAACCCAAAAGAATCGACTCTTTGAATGGGGACCCGAGCAAGAAGAGGCTTTCGAGACATTGAAACGCAAGCTGTGTAACACTCCTATTCTCACACTTCCCGATAGGAATGATGACTTTACCGTGTATTGCGATGCTTCTAATCAAGGTCTTGGTTGTGTTCTCATGCAACGTGGCAAAGTTATAGCATACGCGTCGAGGCAATTGAAGGTTCATGAAGTGAATTATACAACCCACGATCTTGAACTTGGTGTTGTGGTTTTCACATTGAAGATTTGGCGACACTATCTTTATGGGACGCAATGCATAGTCTACACCGATCATAAGAGTCTCCAACACGTGTTCAACCAAAAGGATCTCAACATGAGGCAAAGACGTTGGATGGAGTTGATTAGCGACTACGACTGCGACATTCGCTATCACCCTGGAAAGGCGAATGTTGTAGCCGACACACTAAGTCGCAAGGTCCACAACAAGACAGTCTCGCTCTAAGAAATCCGAGATCGAAGGCAATGGTGTGACATCCGGTAAATTTTTGTTATCAAACTCCGTTAGTTCCGTTGAGTCTTGCATACACGTGTCGTAAGGACACACTAGTTGTCGTTTAACGTTGGTGACCTAATAATAATTAACAATGTTAAGTTAATGATAAACTTACTGATTATGTGATTATGGTATTATGTTTATGTGTTTGCATGTAATGAATGTTCTTTGTGAAAATTAATCGCGTAACGTGGAAACGTGCCTATTATTCGTATGTCTTGTGTTTTTATAAAGATAAAATATATAATGATTATCTTTAGTTTATATCTTTATATTATTAAGTTAAAAACACTTTACAAAGAGTTTAAAAGCTTAAATTTTATAAAATACAAATTACAAGGGTTTAAATGGTAATTATGCAAATTAAATTAAACAAAACATCCCAAACCCTAGCCCCACCCCCCATTCAGCCGTAACTACTCCTCAAACACCTTCACCTTGGCGAATTCGACCAATAACAAGCAATTGGCTGCAATTTTGGTTCGGTTTCAAGTCATACAACAAGTTAGCAACATCAAATCGTGTTCCTTTGCAAGAATTAAGGTTAGTTTTGATGGTTTTTGTGGGTTTCTTGTTATGGCCGAACCCTAATTCACGAATGGTTGTTCGTGGTGTCGAAATTGATGTTGTTTGATGATGTTAGTATGTCAGTTAGATAGTATACATGTTGTTGATTATGCATGAATGATACGTTTTTAATGGAATGATCATGAAGTTTGATTCTAGACAAACCCTAATTCGAAATTGATGTGATTATGTATGATTGATGATTGTTTGATGAATGTATGATGATTAGTAGGTTGTATGAATGCTAGGTTACATTGATCTTGCAAGGAATTGATGAATTGAAGTTGGTGTTCATAGGTTACTAATAATAGTAACTTTATTTCCATGACATGATGATCTAATGATGGATTGATGTTGTTGATGTGTTTATGATGATGATTAGGTGCTAGATTGTTGATATGAATGCTAGAAATCTTAGAATGAATGTTGTTGTTCATATCTTGCCAAAAGTGGAAACTTTTGTTCATGATGATTGATGGATTATGATGATTAGGCATTGTTGATCATGTCTAGTTGTTGTTATGAACTTGAAATGGTATATTAGTGATGAATTCATGAATACGTTGGGTGTTTGATAGATTTTGGAATGTACTTTCCCAAAAGGGAAACTTTATTTGCACAAATTTTGAAAGATGATAGTTTGAACATGTTTGGGATTTTAGGAGCATGTTAGTATATTCATGGATGATTTCTAATGTATTAGAATATGTTAATTTAGTTGTATGGACTTTGATGATCATGTATGATGTTAATGTTGATTAGTAGTTAAGACATCATGTTTGGGACTGGAAATTGATTATTGTGATGTATGTTGAATGCAATGAACATGGTTAACGAATATGATTGTGATCATCATACACGCGTGCGAATCTGAGGCCCCTACTTAGTAGGATTGACAGGGTTTAGGATGTGAAGTCATGAGTGGCTTCACATGGCATGTAGTGCATGATTTGATCTTTGTGGGCATGTTAATGTTTTAGATTCGCATGACTTGTGTGATACTTGGTAATATGATGATCTAAGTGATACACCTGGATAATGTAGCATACATGTGATCCATTTGATTGTTAACCATGTATGATGTATGAGTATGCTTGCTTAAATGGTTTACAACACATAATGCCACCAACGGGTCAAACGGGTCAACTGAGTCAATCGCATCTGTGTTCTGAAACCTTGAGTTCTTTGATTGTAGAGCACTTAGGGTTTTCCTTAGAATTTGTGTATGTGTACTTATGTACTTATGTGTTCTAGGTAACCTCTGAAAGTTGTCTTTCCACCTGTCCTTGTCAAGTTAATCTTTAAGTATCCATTACGCATATCAGGTGAGTTCATGCCCACTCTTTACTTAATCTCTTTTGGGGGAGATAGCATACTGGTAAACCACAAACGATTTATATATTCAAGTTGTGCATAATATTAATATAGTGTTGTTATCATGGAAAAGTCCTCACACTTTCAAATTGTTAAATTGAATAGCGGGGAAATTTGGGTAGTACTACTGGGTCTGACGAGCCCACCTGTGTGACTCGAGGTCAACCGGGTGCAATTTGTCCTATTGAACATTGTCACGACCTGTTAAGTCGTGACAGGAGGCAACAACGTAACACAGTCAACTTTAATTGCAAAATCACTATGAGTGTAACAGACTAGCTATCTGTTACAATGCACTACTGTTATATCTCTATTATTAAACTGCTTATGTTTGAATATCAACTCTTGAACTCACCAACCGTTGTGTTGACATTTTAGTATGCTATTCTCAGGTCATTAACTTGCTTGCCTTTAGGAGCACTGCACGGATTCACCTTGCATTCTAAGACTTGGTCTTAAAGACATCTTTATTTTTTTAATGATTAATGTTTACTCATTTGGGTTGGCGCATGTTTTGCCATAGTATGCATTTACATTCTTTGGGTTTGTTTTACAATATGCTTCCGCACAGTTTCAAGTTTAAACTTTGGTTGATTTTATTTTAATGTTGGCATATAGTGTCGTTCTGAGTAACTATTGACTGTGATCCTGATTTGTTCACATGCCTCGCGGTAAAACTCCGCACATGGATTTTGAGGGTGTGACAAATGGTTTGATACGCTAGGAGAATTTGATACCGAGATTCATGTGGATGTCAACGAGGCTACTATCATGCTTCAAAACATAAAGATCGATAGTGACCTCGAGTTATGCATTCGCGAGGCTCAACAAGCGGCACTAACCAATGAAAGGAAAGATGAAGATTTGATGCCTAACGTTCGGTCACAACTGGAGACAAAACCGAATGGCATGTGGTACTTCTTGAATCGACTTTGGATCCCGAATCATGATAACCTTCGACACTTCATTATGAACGAAGCTCATCAAACCTGATATTCCATTCATCCTGGCTCCGATAAGATGTACATGGACCTGCGTGGTCAATATTGGTGGCCTAGAATGAAGAAAGATATCGCGTCTTATGTTTCCAAGTGTCTCACGTGTGCAAGAGTCAAAGCCGAGCATCAACGACCAAGTGGTTTACTTGAGCAACCTGAAATCCCTATGTGGAAATGGGAACATATATCCATGAATTTCATAACCAAGTTACCTCGTACACCTCATGATCATGATAACATATGGGTCATTGTTGACCGTTTGACCAAAACAACACATTTCATACCCATACGAGATACATACAAAGTTTCAAGGCTGGCACGTATCTACATTGATGAAATTATGAGTCATCATGGTGTTCCTTTACACATCATATCCGACCGAGATGCTCGTTTCACTTCTCACTTTTGGTCGTCTATGCAAGAACTCTTAGGTACTCAATTGGATTTAAGTATGGCTTACCATCCTCAAATCGATGGTCAAACCAGACGAACAATCCAAACCCTCGGGATTTGCTACGGCTATGTGTCCTTGACTTTAGTGGTGATTGGGATACACATTTACTGCTCGTGGAATTTTCATATAACAATTGTTATCACTCAAGCATCAAGATGGCACCATTCGAGGCTTTGTATGGTCGTAAATGCCGATCACCGATCCGCTGGACCGAAGTTGGTGAAAACTTTATCATTGGTCCTAAACTTATAGAAGAAACGACCGATAGAGTCTTCACAATCCGCAAGAACCTTGAAGTGGCAAGAAGTAGTCAAAAGAGTTATGCTGATAAGCGTTGTAAACCGTTGGAGTTCCAAGTTGGTGACATGGTTCTTCTTAAGGTTTCACCATGGAAAGGTGTTGTTCGCTTTGGAAAGAAGGGTAAACTAGCTCCAAGATTTGTAGGACCTTTCAAAATCCTGAAAAGGGTTGGGAAGGTGGCTTATAAACTGGAACTACCTTCCGACCTTAGTGGAGTTCATCCTGTGTTCCATGTCTCAAATTTGAGAAAGTGTTTGGCCGACGAGAGTCTGCATGTTTCATTGGAAGACATCCAGATCGACGAGTCATTGCACTTTGTTGAGAAACCTGTTGAAATTATGGATCGCATTATGAAGAAGACGAGAACCACAATTACTCCAATCGTCAAGGTTCGTTGGGAGAATAAGTGTGGAGCTGAGTACACTTGGGAGCGTGAGGACCACATGAAGGAAAAATACCCGCATTTGTTCGCTTAGTTTATTCTTAATTTCGGGACGAAATTCTTTTAAGTTGGGGAGACTGTAACATATGTGTATTTTTTGAGTTAATTAAATGTTTGCATCGTTAAATTCTTGTAAGGGTCTTTATTGCCATACACGAAACTTATGGGTTACCTATGTTTATTTTCTTTGTTGGCTTTAATTTTGAATTATGAAGTTAGTAATTAAGTATTAAATTGTACAATAATAATCATAATAACAATAATAGTAAAAATAATAATAAAACCAATAATAATAATAATAATAATAATAATAATAATAATAATAATAATAATAATAATAATAATAATAATAATAATAATAAATAATGTTAATAATAATACTAATAGTAATAATAATAATAATAATAATATTATTAGATAAGAATAATAATATATAATAATAATAATAATAATAATAATAATAATAATAATAATAATAATATAATAATAATAATAATTTATGAAAGTTTATGTCATATAGGAATGAAAATGTATTCAGGTATGACCGACCGGAAACCGCCTATTCCGGCCAATATCCTTAATAGAATCACAAAGATTTTCATCACGAATCTTCCGGAGAAGTGTAGCGGCAATGATTTATCAGAGTTCATCCGAGGTTTTGGAGATATTTACGATCTTTACATAGCTCGCAAAAGGGATAAAGCAGGGAATCGTTTCGGTTTCGTTTCCAACCTTGACATTAAAGACCAGAGGGTTTTAATCCGTAAGATCTGTAAAACACACATTGGGGATTGTTGGTTGAAGGCCAATTCAGCAAGGTTCACCCTTGAGGAAGGTGAAATTCGCTCACAACCGGCGAACGTACAAAAAAGATAAACACTGAAGATTATGTTAGGAAAGAAGCTAGACCTCCTACAACCTTTTACAATGGATCCCGATCGTTTACGGATATAGTATTGGGGAGACAAAGTTCTTTGGTAGAGGGTAAGACGGTGGTTATTGATGATCGCGTGGAAGCTTTTTCGAAGTTACATGGGAAGGCATTGGTGATGAGAATGTTAGACTTAGAAGCTCTCAAGAATATCCATATCATCCTCAACGAGATGTGTCCAGGTTTTGGAAAGGTGCAATACCTTGGCAGGTTATCGGTTCTTGTCTCGTTTGAGGATAGCGCAATGGTTGTTGCTGTTCGTGACGTAGTCAGGGAGATTTCAGGAAGGTTCACGTCGATAGATGTATGGGAGGGTCAAAGTTTTGGTTTTGATCGATTAGCATGGATCAAACTAGTTGGTTTACCATTGCATCTGGTGGATGGTGTAGTCATTGACATGGTTGGACGAACATATGGGAAAGTGGTACAGCGAGCAACGAGGTCTGACGATGATGATGATTTATCCTATGATTATATTGGGGTCCTTGTCGGAGACGGGAAGAGGATTGATGAAGAAGTTGTGTTGGCTTGGAAGGATAAGAAATATCGTATTTGGGTTTCGGAAGAAGCCGGGGTCTGTGTTCCCGAGTTTTACAAGGTGCCTGAGAAATCGCCGGTACCGGAGGAAGGTGACATGGAAGACGTCAAAAATAATCAAGAGGACTTAGATGTTGACGTCAATCTAATGAAGTCGCCGGGAATTAACAAGGTTTCCGGCAGGGACGAGTCGGTAACAGTCAAGGAGGTGCCAATTTTGGAAACTCCTAATGACATTAATGTTGTCAATAACTCTCTAATAAATGTGGTGGAGTTTCCTGAAAATGAGGATTTTATCCCTAGCAACCTTTTTAATTTTGAAACTAATTTAAATGTTGAGGTTGACTTGGAGCTTGAGACACACGTGTTTAACAAAAGAAAGAAAAAAGGATTGGATTTAATGGGACGAGGTAACCCAGCCTATTCTAGCAGTTTGGAATAAACTAGAGTGGGGAAAAAGCCCAAAGGAGATGAAGACTTATTTGGATTGGACCCACTACTAGGCCTGGATGAAAGTAATAATTTGGAACAAACGTTGGGCCAGGATGGTAATTCTGTTGCGGTTCACGAAGACACTAATGGCCAAATCAATACTCAAGAAGCTGATAGAGTGGATACTGTTAATTCTCGTGATATTGATTTGAACTCCAATCCTTGTGAAGCTAATCGCAAGGATCACTTGACAGGTAACACGTCTTTAATTGTTCCAGAAGAGAATGTTATCCATCCTTTTGACTGTGAAGTACAAGCGACCATCGTACTAGGGGATAAGTTGGGTGCCAATTTATCCGAGTCATTCGTTTTAGTCCAGAATTTGATAATTCAAGAAGGGTTACAAGGGGTGAAAAAATGAATTGTCTCTCGATAATATTTGAGGGATAGGGGGTTGTGGTAAACCGAGGTGGATTAGGAAGATTAAAAACGACTTTGGTGTTTCATTTATTGGCTTGCAAGAGTCTATGGCTAGTAATGTTCATTTGACTGTGGTTTCTAATAATTAGGGAGGTTCGGGTTTTGAGTTTGAGTTTGTGAATGCAAATGGTAACTCAGGAGGCCTAGTGAGTATATAGGATCCTAAATTGTTTGTTAAAGACAAGGTTTCTAAGGACGGTAATTTTCTTCATGTTACGGGTACGTTTTTGGTAGGAACGGTTCGTGTTAATGTATTGAATGTTTATGCTCCCCAAACGAATATTGAGAAAAAGGCAATTATGGTCTAGAATTGATAATCTTATCCGAGCGAATCAAGGTTGGTGGATTATATTTGTTGATTTTAACACGGTACGTGATCGGGTTGATAGAAAAAAATTCTAAATTTGATCCTGTTTGCACACGGGATTTCAACGATTTCATAGACAATTCGGGTTTGCACGAATATAACCAGAAAGGGATGAGGTATACTTACATGTCTCATAGAAGAGGAGTTTGTACCTGGAGTAGAATCGATAGATTTTTGGTATGCGAATACGTCTTTAATAAGTGGCCTTACACGTGTGTCCGGGCTATGGATAGGAATTTGTCGGATCATTCTCCTATGCTTTTTGCTGTTGAAGACTTAAACTTCGGCCCTAAGCCTTTCTGTTGATACATATGTACCTAGATCCTGATCTTAATATAATATGTCTTGAATGTCTTACACTGATGTAATATTGGTACTTAATGAAATGAGAATGTTTGATTGTAATTTGTAATGTTTAATTTTTCATTAGTGAGTTATGTAACGCATATTGACTAGATTATATAGGTTTGTCATTGTTTGAATTGATGGGCATAATGTTATAATAATGAATCCATTCAAATTTGGTTAAGTGAAGTTCTCATGCGTCCGACTAGACCATGCGCCCTAACAGTGGTCATGCGTCCGAATGGCCATGTGACTGAGTGTCATGCGCCTAAATAGTCCATACGCTTGAACAACTTCATGCGACTGACTCAGTCGCACGACTGAACACTCAGTCATGCAAATGGATCAACCGCATAGCTCAATCACACAAATGAACCATGCTAATGGTTCAGTCGCACGAATGAGCAACCCTAACCTATAAATACCACCTAATTCATGGAAAAACAAAAGCATTCAATCCACTTCGACTCTAGACGTACCCTAGCCGTCCAGAAGCCTCTAAGTTCGTACTCGAAGTTCATAGAACACTATAGATTGATTCCTAATCGATTCTTGACGTTAGATTCAATACACAATTGTGTCTACGTGTGTTCTCACTAATTAGATCACCAATCAAATAGGATTCCGCACTATTTGGTTTGGTTTACACGTTAATGAGTAGGTATTTCATTCAAATACCAGATCCTAACAAGTGGTATCAGAGCCGGTTACTGCTTGAATGATCTAACAATCATTCTAGCAACCCGAGCTCTTGATTTCTGGATCAAATTTCAGATCTTGACGTTAAACCCACTTCGTGTTTTGCTCAGATCTTGTTACGTGTGGTATTTCTATGTCAAAATTGAACTTGAAACCACGTTCTGATCACCCTTTCGAATCTGATGATGCCTAATTTGTTTCGGTTCATGTAAAATTCGTCAGACTAGGGTTTTGGGCAGCCCTGGCGGCTGTAGATCTGAAAATCTATGTGTAGACCCGTTAATGCGACTGGGCCATGCGAATGGACCATTCGTACGACTGGACCATGCTAATGGACCATTCATACGACTGGACCATGCTAATGGACCATTCGTGCGACTGGACCAGTCGTATGTTCAGTCGTGCTACTGGACCAGTCGTATGTTCAGTCGTGCGACTGGACCAGTCGTATGTTCAATCGCACGAATGAGCCATCCGCATTGACTCATCCGCATGTTCCAGACAAAAAAAAGAGTCTGGAATTGCTTCTTGCACATATTTGAGGATGAGCAAAGCATATTCACCCTGAGGTTCTTTTGTCAAATAAGTTTGATGTATACCCCATTATTCGTCGGACTTCCAGAATAGGTGAATGTTTTTGGAACACAAAAGAGAGGAGGGAAGATGTCAGCAGTCGATGCTGATTTTGTGAGGGTAGTCAGGAGCATCTGACTACTTATGGGCCAATCAAGTTATATTTATCCGCACAGAGCGGATTCCCATTCTTAGGGGGAATCCATGTATAGAGAAAGTGAAGACGCAATCAGAAAGTGATGATGTGAGCAGGTTTCTAATGATAAATCTACATGCATGCTGACTTGTTTGATATTGTCAGCTGTGGATTGGAACCTTCAACCTTTTGCCCAATACACCGTATGAAGACGCCAAGAGAGCACAACGTTTATATATTGGGATATGATGAATGTGAGGGGGAATTTCTGCAGTTGTTAATGTTAAAATAAGTTCGCCTGTGTGAAGATTGAAGCAATGAAAAATTGTTCATGTCATTATCTGGAAAAATCAGTCATATGGGGAATCTTGCTGCGATGATGGTGTTCTACAAAGTAAACGAAAGTTATTGTGCCTAAATTCATTTTCGGGGATGTGTGTAACCTGACGGATCGACAACGTTGGCTAATATGGTTTTTCGTTTGATTCTATTAGAAACCAAAGCAAAGATTGACCGAAGATTGTAAGAGGTGTTATCTACTATTCGCAAGCAACGTCCAAGGGGGAATTTGTCGGAGCATATATAGTCATATATAGTGTGTCAATCGCTTGTCGAATAGTCTAGGCTTAATGTAATACACCTGATATGTTGTAAACACATGAAACTGGGTCATTCGCAGGAGCATATGCGAATGAGACTCAGTCGTGCGACTGAGCTATGCTAATGGTCCAGCCGTGTGACTGAGAGATGCGATTGGGACATTCGTAAGACTGAACCATAAGAATGGTCCAGTTGTACGATTGAACCATACGTATAGTCCAGTCGTACGATTGAACCATACGCGTGGTCCAATCGCACGAATGGGCCTAGTCGCATCTAATATGGGCCGAGGCCTATATATACCAGTTTCAATGTGTTGAGAGATTGAGGATTTTGAGAGGAAGTCTGCCCGGAGCCTAGGGCTGCCGGATGAGAGGGGAGATCATGCTCGATCTTCCCCTTGCCAAGAGTCTTGATTCTTATGTTGTAACGGGCCTGTAATCGTTAGGTTTTATCAATGAAACCATTCAATTATAGTTCGTATTATTGATTGTCTCTTGGTTTTTGCTGTTGTTTATCCTTCCGTCAAGAGCATGCTCGGATGTTTTCGATCTAGCTGACTTCACACTTTCAGGTTATTTGTTTCGTGGTTTGATCGTCCCGGTTGTATAGAAGTGGTTAATTCGGTTTGTGAAAATTGGTTTAACCATGGCCCAACCGACTTGAACCTGTTGAGAAAACTTGGTTGTTTGCGTGGAAGATTGAAAAATTGGTACCATGCCTATAGTATTTCGGAACATTCGGAGGAAGCGCGGCTCAGGCTAGAGAAAGAAAAGCTTTAGGTGTAAATGGAGAACCTAGATTTAGATGAAACTAATTTGTGGATATGGTCTGAATGTAAGGTCGCTTAGGAAAATATAGAAGGCATAAGGCGCGTGAACTTAGACAAAAATCGCGGGTCAAATGGGCCTCCTTGGGGGATGAAAATTCTAGTTTTTTCCATGTGTGGTCAACGGTAGAAAGGCGCGTAACTCTATCCCAGGTTAATGATTAATGGAGAGTGGGTTACAAAACCCACGTTTGTAAAGAAAGAGGTTTTTCGCTTTTTTAGAACCATTTTAAAGAGACGACTTCAGTTCGGCCGGCTTTGGTTTGTTCGGGTATGAAGACTATCGATGAGCAGGGGCGTATTTTCTTGGTTGATTCTTTTTCTAAACAAGAGATTAAAGCTACGGTTTTTGAGTGTGGTTCTAATAAGGCGCCTAGACCCGACGGTTTCAACTTTTGGTTTCTCAAGCGCTTTTGGAGTCTGTTTGAGGAGGATTTTTTCAAAATTATGACAGAATTCCATGATTCAGGTACTATTAATTCTGGTTACGGGTTCTTCTTTATTACCTTGATTCCAAAGGTAAAATCTCCTTTGGGGCTTAAAGACTATAGGCCTATTACTCTTATTGGTATGATTAGTAAAGTTATTTCCAAAATTCTTGCTAATCGTATCAAAAAGGTAATGGGTCAGGTGATTTCTGAGGCTCAATCGGCTTTTTTGTCTGACCGCTTATTCTTGATGGGCCCCTTATGGTGAATGAGATTCTGGCGTGGGTGAAGAAAAACAAAAAAAATCTTTCTTGTTAAAAATTGATTTTGAAAAGGCCTACGATAATGTCAATTGGAATTTTATGTTCTCTGTTATGTCTTAAATGGGATTTCCCAAGAGGTGGTGCGACTGGATTAAAGGTATTTGTATATCCTCTAGAGCCGCGATTTTGGTTAATGGTTCTCCTACTTTTGACTTTCGGTGCGACAAGGGTCTTCGGAAAGGAGATCCACTGTCGCCTTTTTATTCTTGATAGTTATGGAAGCCCTTTCTTGGATCCGTTACAAAGCCAAGGATATTGGAGTTTTTAAAGTTATTAACTTTTCTAAAGACGAACCGAATTTGACTCATCTTTTGTATGCGGACGATGCGCTCATTTTGGGGGAATGGACGTGCGAGAATATTAAGAGCATTGCCCGAGTCCTTCGCATTTTCTATTATGCTCGGGTCTCCGGATAAATCTCCATAAATCTAATATTTATGGTGTTTGTACGGATGACTTGGAGGTGGATAATATGATGGAAGTCTTAGGTTTTAAGCGTGGAGATTTTCCATTCACTTACCTTGGAATCAATGTTGGGGCTAAGATGACGCGTATTAATAAGTTGATGTCATCAAAGGGCGTTTAGCCTCTTGGAAAGCTAAACATTTATCGATAGGGGGTCATTTAAATCGGTTCTTGAAAGCCTTCCCGTGTACTATTTCTCCTTGTATAAGGCCCCTAAAGCCGTGATTGAGTCTATTGAGATGTGTATGAGGCGATTCCTTTGGGCCGGTTCTTGTGTGGAGAAGAAAATCTCTTGGGTTGCTTGGGATATTGTCACGTTATCAAAAAAACAAGGTGGATTGGGTATCATTTCATTAGAGATATTCATGAGAAAAATTTCATTAAGTTAATCAAAGTTGATTCAAATGAACAATATGCTAATCTGTTCACCAAAGCTTTTGATGAATAAAGATTTAAGTATCTTATAACAGCTATTGGGATGATAAACATTGATTAATTTAATCTCTTTTGAAAACCTTTTTAATATGTAAGTCTTGTGTCAATACAATTTTAGCCCTGTTACAAGAAGTTATCTCTAAAATTTTCTAAGTGTAAATTCCTTCCAAAGAGAAATTAACCCTCGGAAGACATTCTCATATCTTCCAAAGCAAGATTTCTCAAAGGATAACTTTCTTCTCGGAAGAATTTTTGGCCTCGGAAGAAGCGATTGATTGTATATCAGATCTACTTCTGAGACTTCAAGATTCTCCATTCGGAAGCAACTCTAACCTTCAGAAGCAAATCTTCGGCTTTGAAAGTAGGAATTGCCTTCGGAAGACAAGTTACCTTCGGAAATGTTTTCCACTCTAGAGAGAGATTCTACTGTGTAACATAAATCTCTTGGGCTCCACACTGTAAAAAGCAAAGATTTTGTTAATGATATCGGATTATTTAACTGATTTTAACCTTACCGCCACTGTCAATTCATCCACTTAACCATCACATCACCTTATCCTAACCTCCATTACCGCCTTACCACTCTCTTTTAAATAATCTCGACTGATCAATTTCATTTTCTTACTTGCAACTTTACTGCACTAGAAATTTATCCTCTCCAACCTTACCCAAGCTCAAAATCATCTACATTCACCTTTCCCAAATGGCACTCAACCCTCAGCACAACCAAGTCGCACTTCTTGATTCTTCAAGAGATGCTGACTTCTCTGAAATCATCTCCTTTCTCACCCAATCAACCTACTACACTGCCCTTACCGTTAACCCCACTGTTTACTCCAACCAAATGGCTGAATTTTGGGGAAATGGTCAAGTCAAAACCCTAAATGGGATTCGTGTACTACGGTCCAGCATCTGTGGACAGGAGTTAATCGTCACTGAAGAACTCATCAGGGAGCACCTTGAGCTTCATGATGAAGGAGCTCCTACTGAATTCCCCAAGGAGGATTTGGATAGCACTTATATCCTAATGGATATGGTGGAGACATCAGCAGGTCGACTGTTTACAAGTTCAACTTCTCCTACAATTGGAAGTTCCTCCTGCATGTTGTTCTTCATTGCTTGTCCAACAAATTCGG
This sequence comes from Flaveria trinervia, assembly GCA_025506515.1. Lineage (NCBI taxonomy): Eukaryota > Viridiplantae > Streptophyta > Magnoliopsida > Asterales > Asteraceae > Flaveria > Flaveria trinervia. The sequence continues at coordinate 89,736,054 of CM046443.1, forward strand.
AGGATGGGATCAAATCCCTTATGAACTAGGATGCTTAGTTCATGGATTGGTAAGAGGCCTGCGCTTCAACTACTCACGATTTGTGTTTTTAAATTTGATAGGGAATCTTCAAAGGGAGACATTCTTCATGTATCCTAGATTCCTTCAACACATAATCAACTGTGAGTTGGACCAGAGCATGCTTGTCTGTGCAACTGCTCTAACTGTTCCCCACATGCGGCCTACCATCTTCAAAACATTGAAGAAGGTATCCACCAACTTCACTAGAAGGTACACCACTCTGCTTTCAGGTATGATTGAGCGCATAGCTCCTGGTGACATCCCTGTTAACCCCACAGGTGATGAACCCACACTAGCAACCACCTCCACAATGCCAATACTACCTTCTACACCCATTACCATCACTTATCAAAGACGCGCCAAATGAACCCTTGTTCAATCTACTCTGATTGAACAAGCCCCTCCTGGTCAATCCAAAAAGACTAGAGTGGAAACTTGGGCTCCCACTCAGTCAGAGGTCTCTCCATCCTTCTCTTTTGATCTCAATTTGAGTTTTGAGTCTCGTTAATCTCAAACCCAGGAGCCCGATACCCAAACCAACAGCCCTCAGAATGAGTATCTGCACTCTCTAAGCAGCCAACAAGGGACAGCTCCACCAGAGGCTCAATGCTGTAGACATTGACCAAAGTCCCGAGTCAGTAGGCTTAACCTCCCTATCTTTCACTAACCTTCTATTCAAAACTAATGAAGAGATAACATCTCTCCATGGAAATGATGTTGATCTACGATACCCTCTTCAAGATCAACAGAGCCTGGAGAAATCCCTTATCTCTAGCCCCCATCACAACCACAACTGAGGTGAGTCCCACTGATGTGGAGGGGACTCATGTAGATTCAGCTGCCACTACAGAAGATGCCTCAATGGACCTTGTGGATAGTGGTAACATCTCTCAGACTGAATCTACGACAACCGAGCCCTTTGATGACTCTGAAAGGGACATTATTGAGCATGGGAAACCAGGGTGCCAAGAAATCACATCTGGTGGTGAGGCTGAACATACTAGGTATGTTACCTCATCTCCCTGTGATTCTTCAAAAGAAGATGAGGAAGCATGTAACTCCTTGTTAAAGACCTTCTATCTAAAGTCTCAAACCTTGAATCCTTGGTTAGGACTTTAGAAGCAAGGTCTGTCACTCAGCAACTTGAGATTGACAATCTCAAGGCTCAACTAGCTGAGAAACAGACAGAGAGGTCTGTTAGGCATGTACCTATTCAGGTCTCATTGACTTCTTCCTCTAGCTCATCTAGCTCTCAAGATGATGCAACCAAAAAGGGGGAGAATGTTCAAAGACAAAGACATGAGGAACCACAGAGCCGACCTTCAACTTCAACATCTTCTTCTCCCATCATCACAGTGACTAAGCCACCTCAAGTCATTCTTCAGATTGACCCAGGATGCTCAGTGATCTCTACAGACTCTTCACCAAGTTTCTGTTGAGATCCTCCTTTGAGCAGCCAAGCCATGATGCTGCAATGATCTATTTTGGAGCTGAAGAGCTTCAGAGGCTGACTGCACCTTCTACCACTGTGGAAGAAGTTGGTCAACCTAAGGTCCACATGGAACCAAGATTCAATTCGAAGGGGAAATCAGGACTGATGGCCCAGCAACTGAAACAGTTAGGACAGAATCTGCATCTCCTCAAACTTTCAAAGCTGAAGTTAAAGCCTCGGAAGAACAAGCTGAATCTTCCGAAGCTGAAATGGAAGCTGCGAAAGGACTGTTTAAGATGTCCGAGGAACTGAACATCACAGATGCAATCCTTGATATGGAATCTGAGGTGAATAGCGAGGACCCTCTGAATCAACCTCCATTCCAGACACCATCTTTGCCTCTCTCACAATCAGAAACCTCTCTCCAAGAACCACCACAGTCAGGATCTTCAAAAGACAAAGGAAAAAGGAAGATGACTGCGAAAGAGCTTCAGGAAGAGGAGAAGATTGAGAAACTCAAGAAGAAAGGAAGACTTCAAACTGAGAAGTTGCTAGCTACCAGTACAAAAGCAACTGCATCCAATCAGAAGGCTGTCATCAATAAAAAGAGAGAGGAGATCATTGATCTGGAGAAGGCAACCAGGCTAAAATTGAGGAAGAAGCCAGGTTGGCCTTGAAGATAGAGGAAAAGAAACAGAAGGAGGCCGAATTGCAACTAAAGAGAGACAGGGTGAACTTCCTCTCTCTAGAGGCTTTGATCTTCAAGAACTTTCTCCACACAATGATGATACGATCCTCTGGCTCTACAACAAAGAGCAGGATCAAATGGAGAAAGAAAGGAAGAAGGCTGCAAAAGAAAAGGCCAGAGAGAAGAAGAAGAAGGAAGAAGAAGCCAGGGTCACTGCCTCCAAGAAGCTCACTGAGAAGGCCTGGATGAAGGACTATCTTCGGGCTCATGGCTTCTCTGGAAGGCAGGTGGGTTCCATGTCTGAAAGGACACTCCAACGGATTGTCAGTGAAATTAAGGCTGACATCCGGATGGGGAAAAGGAAAGAGATGTATAGAAGGGTAAAAGGGATGATCTTCACTGCTACTGCACCCAACCACAACCTGAACCTTCACCCTTACCTTTCACTATTAAACCTGAACCTTTCACCCCTGAACCCACAGCACTACCCACAACTACTCCCTCACCTCAACCACCCAAACTTCCCATCATCCAACCCAAAACACTAGCCAGAACCTCTGAACCTAAACCTACCCAATTAACATCCAAATCATCCCCTTAGCCTTCTCAACACCTCTCTCTTGAGGAGTTTAAGACAATCAAGACGAAGCTCACCAACTGCACTACTCTGAGCGAAGTCTCTTGTGTAGAAGACTCTATCAACATCACCTATGTTGATGGTTCTTCAAGTTCCCTCACAAGAGATAGATTCCTTGATCTGCCTAGAGGAACTTTGGACCAGGCCGTGAGACTTCTGGGCCTCAACTCAGACTCTTTAAATGATGAAGAGAAGAAGCTCAGAAGGAAACTGGTGACTCTACTGGATACAAAGAAAGAGAACAAGATTCCTAGTCAGTCTCTTGGGCCCATAAGGAAGATAATCCAATGGAGGTTCGATGAACCTTCTCATAACTTGTTATGGAAAGAGAGAATGGCGAGGTCAATAGACTCAATGCAACCTCTCTGCTACACTCCAGCAGGTTCGACATTGCTGAGCTAGCAGAGAAGCCATTCTCCAACCCCTCCAACTCTGAAACTGCAGCACTTATCAGAAATCATCTCAGTAGTCTTCTTCTAGCTGAGTTAACTGCAAAGGCAAAGATGAAGAAGAGTTGAAGTTGAGAAGACAGGAAGACAAGGAAAGATCTCCCACCAAAGGTACTGCCTTTCTACAGATGGTGGAAGGTCCTGAATTGGAACCTATAGTTCGATGGGAATATGACTATAGTTCCCATCAACTAACTCTTTTCAGAGGGCAACAACAAAGGGTACATGTTATCCAAGGTGACAGACTGGACTTCTGTCTACCAAGGATCTGCACAAGCTTCTCAGCACCACATCAGGGAAGAACAAGGAGACAGACAAATATTTACTCTCCTTAGTGCTAAAAGTTTTGAGAAGTCGAGACAAGTGAAGTTTTGGTAGCATCAGCCTAGGGGGAGTTTGTTGGATCAAGAAGAAGGCTAATGCAACCAAAACTATGTCACTTAAGTTATTTTGGTGCTGCATACAAAAGGCTTCCGAAGCTTAGCATGGAACTTCCAAAGGTTGTAGAGTTCTTCGAAGACAAAATGAAAGATCAACTTCCGAAGACAGAACTCTACTTCCGAAGACAAGTGCATACTTCGAAGTTCAAGACTTAGAAGAATAAAGAAAAGACCACTTCCGAAGTATGATGAAAAGAAGAAGTCTCCAAGCCTTGGAAGAAGCAGCCTCTTCCGAAGTATAAGTGGCTTCGGAAGCACTTACTCTTCCGAAGCCATTTAACCTTTGGAAGACACTGCTATGAACTAGTGGACACAAGTATGGTCTCTGACACTCCGCTACAGACTTCTGATACAGCATGGCTTCTTTCTAAAGAGCCATGTTGTTGACTATACTTTATTCCACTGTTCACCTTTTCATGATAGTACATGTTACCAACTTTAGTTGGTGACAAAAGGTGAGTCAGGGACATGTCCTGACTACCAAATCTCAGATAAGACTTTATCTGAGATACCTTAATCTTTAGTCTTGTAGTATAGACTTTAGTTATAGGATCCCAGCTGGTATCAAAGTATATCCGGCTGTAGATAGTATTATATATAGGTTCTCCTTGTAATTCATTAGAAGACAGATCATCTGCTTGTAAGAGTCTTGTATTTTGAGTTGAGAATCAATATATAAAAGTATCTTGAAAATTATCTTTATGTGTTCTTTATTACTTTCTATATTGTGATCAACTCTTATTGATTCTTTATAGACCCGAGTGTTGTTCTAGGTGAGTTTGAGAGAAAACATTGTGTTAAGTGACAAACACTGATCCTGCAGTCTATACTTACATGTGGGTTTTGTGGATTGAGCGCAAAGATCGGATCTTCAACGACAAGAAGCGGAGTCCTATTCAGATTGTGGAGACTATTAAATCTACGGCATATTTTTGGTTACGAAATAGGACTAGATGGAAAGATATAGATTGGAAAACTTAGTGTATATGCCCTTTGGGTTGATGTATCTTCGTTTGTTCTCTCGTAAGTCCTTGCTTTGAGGACTTTGCGAGTTGTGTTTATTGAACTTTTCCTTTTAAAAAAATTAATTCAAGGGGGGTGTTTTGTTATTTTGGAAACTTGAAATAGGAAGTTTTGAAATAAAATATCAAAATGCAAACCACAAGGACCAACGATGTAATTAACTAAAATCCAACCCCCACCCATTTCTTCCACCGACTTTCCAGCCGCCGGCCGACAAAGCTCTGGCGCAGCGCCGACAAGGTCCAAAACTCTCAAAATCGTGCAAAAATGAACCCTAAACGCTCCTAATCGGTTCGTGGAAACGATTCAAACGCAATTAAGGACTGTAATTGTGATTAAACAACGTTACAAACCTTAAAAAATTCGTATAACCGAAACCTTCAATGACACAACCGTTCGTCCCTTAAATCTTAATAATAACTTAATTAAACACACCTAATCGATCAACTAAGTATTCCTAAACGTTCACCATCACAATTTCACCTAAAATAAACATAATCGCCTTCTTTGATTCATTTTACGGCCGCGACCTGCAACGTGATCAAGCCCCATCTTCTGCGCGACAACATCATAAATTGGCAAAGGGCTTTTGTTTCTCATCCTTTATTTAAGCTAAACCTACAACTAATTGGGATTTCATCAACCGAATCATCTGGGATTAACTCTCTTCCGTCGCGGCTGTTCTTCGTTCTATTCTACCTTCAATCCATCATCAACGTGGTAAATAAATACATGTATATATGTGTAATTACATGGGGAATCAAAGCCCCATGTTCATTCCCGTAAATATCATCGATTTGATCTTCAATTTTGGTTCAAATCAAACTAGTGTTCTTATGAAATTGGGGCTATTTTAAAACTGGTGTTCTTAAGATTTGGGAACCAAGTAAAACCGTGGCTAAGGCCTTGGTTCACCGGTTACCCACTCACCCTATCAAGCAGGAGGTCCCCGGTTTGAACCCGGGGAGCCTCACACAATTCTTTAGGCCTTTTTGGCCTTCAAAATAAATATTGAAAATTTCTAAAAATTATAGATAATTATTTTATAAACCTAGTTTATTTTAAAATCATTTAGCTAATTTTTATGTAATTATTTGATTAAAAATTACCATCAAATTTTTATTAAAAATTCTAAAGCTAATGTTATAGTTAACTTACTTTTATTTAAAGATTAAATTTTAAATAATAGTTTTTATTATTTCAAACGTTTCCTTTAAATTATTTATATCGTGATAATTTCATTTAGTTATAAAAATCTTATTTGAAAACTTAATATATAAATATTATAAATTATTACAAATGTTTTCCCTTCATATCTTATATAAAATATAAATATATTTCTTAGCACTTATTTAAAGAAAATATAATTGATTTTCATTTGTTAATATAAGTGTTTGACAAAACCCCAAAATTCCTAACGAAACCCTAGTTCGCATTAAAACGCTAATTTTATTATTAAACTTAAACCTTGTAAATATATATATATATATAATATATATATATATATATATATATATATACATATATATATATACATATATATATATAATATATATATATATATATATATATATATATATATATATATTGTGAAGGGCTACGTTGAAACGACGCTTGTTATTATTTCTTATTAATCATCCAATATATACTTATTTGATCATGTGAGTATTTCTATACCTCTTTTCATATTTTTACACTTTGGGGTGAAACATGTTACATTATAAACATTGCACTTGTAAACATGTTTCATTTTTGTAATTTATGGCATTTCACCTGTATGTTATGGTTAGTTGACCTTTGTAGCTACCATGTAATGTTGAATATATGTACAATCATTAACTATTGCTAGCCTGGCGACGTCATAGATCTATGGTCCTGACAAGCCTGCTTGGTTAATCCAAGTACACTTAGCTAATCGTATATATTTGTAAATGTTTGAGACTTGTAAAAATCTGTCAGGGTTTGATTGTGCATTTTGTCTTACATCCCTAGTTACTTTGTTCTCTAACTTACAACATGAATTGTCATCTTTTATATACTTATGTATTGCAAACTATGGAAATCTCACCAACTTTTTGTTGACCTTTTATTTTTAACATGTTTCAGGAAATGCTCAAGTTTGATTGACATCTTTGAAGCTTATCACATCTAGGGTTGGACCTAGATAAAAATAAATAGATGGACTTGATACATTTCACTTTTCTGAATGATGTTTTCTTTGTTTGAGACTTTTAATTGTAATAATACATTTGGAACTTATGGATAATATATTTGGGATTATTAATAGCGTTATGTGGCTGTGAACGATCTTAACTCTCACTCCTCGACGTTTCCGCCGTCAAGGTTGGGGTGTGACAATTGAGGACTAACAATGGGTTGGAATTCTGTAATAATGAATACAATCAGTTTTGTTGAACTCATGGCATAGCTACACATCTAAATATTCCTTGGACCCCTCAGCAAAACGGTTTGGCTGAACGGATGAACCGAACCCTGTTGAAAGACTAAGGTGTATAGGATTAATGCAGGGCTTTCAAAGAGTTTCTAGGGGGAGTTGGTCAGATCTCCAACCTACCTAATTAGCAGATCATCCTTAAGGCATTAGGTATGAAAACTCCTATGGAAATATGGAAAACCTAACTACAAACATTTAAAGGCTATTGGATTAGTGGTATGCTCACATATTAGTCAGGATAAGCTTGATGCTAGGGCTTAAAAAGGTGTTCATTTGGGATACCCTAAGGGTGTTAAAGGGTATAGAATATGGAGGTTAGAAGAAGGGAGTCCTAGGGTGATAGTTAGTAGGAATGTGGAGTTCTAGGAGGAGGTATTGTACAAGGATGTAGTTGGTGAAATTAGTCGGTCACAATCTCCAAAAAGAGTTAAGATTGAGGTGGTGCATGAGCATGACCTTGAGAAGACTGGTTCAAGTTATAAAACAGGTGATGAGGTGAACCTTGAACCTTACAAGTCATAGTATTGCCAAGAATAGGCCAAGGAGAATGGTTCTAACTCCTAAAAGGTATAGAAATGATCATGATGTATTTAAAGTTTCCTTCACTGTTGCTGAGAGGAAAATATCTATGAGCCTTTGAGTTATAATAAAGCTACCTCCTCCATATACAGTGACAAGTGGCATAATATTATAGTAGAAGAAACGACATCTCTTAAAAATAATAAACCATGGTAATTGGTAGATAAGCCTAAAGATCAGAAGCTAGTGGCTTGTAAATGGCTGCATAAGGTCAAGGATGGTATACTTGGAATTGAAGGTCCTCGATTCAAAGCTAGGTTGGTAGGTAATGGGTTTACTTAGAGAGAAGGTATTGATTACAACGAAATATTTTCACCAGTGGTGAAACATACTTTTATCTGAATAATTCCATCAATCATAGCTGCTTATGATCAAGAATTAGAACAACTAGATGTTAAGACAATATTTTTACATGAGTTTCTGGATGAAAAGATTTATGTGAAACAACCCATAGGTTTTGAGGTCAAAGAGAAGTAGGAAAAACTGTGTTTATTGAAAAGATCATTGTATGGGCTAAAACAGTCACCAAGGTAGTGGTATAGGTGGTTTGATGAGTTAGTTGTGACTCATGGGTTCACTAGAAGTACATATATCAGTTGTGTTTATTTTAGGAGGTGCACTAGTGGAAATTTTATGTATTTGTTACTATATGTAGACGATATGTTTCTGGCTTGCAAAGTCAAAAATGAGATTGAGCGGCTACAGAAAGACTACTCATGATGGAATTTGAAATGAAGGAGTTGGGGAGTGCCAGGAAAAATTTAAGGATGGAAATCACCAGGAACAAGAGTGTAAGATAGTCAAGTTGACTCAGACTTCATACACTAATAGTTCTAAGGCTTTATGGTATGCATGAGTGTAAACCTGTTAAAACTCCCATAGGAGCTCATTTTAAGTTATATATGGAAAAAAAATCCTAACACAAAAGAGGAGTTGAAGTATATGAAAAGTGTTCCCTATGGTAATGTGGTGGGAAGTCTCATGAACTTGATGTTATGCAAAAGGCCTGACTTGGCCTATGCTTTAAGGTTAGTTAGTAGGTTCATTTCAAATCCTGGGAAAGTGAATTGGAATGCTGCTAAATGGATTCTTATATATTACAACATACTAAAGAATGTGGGTTAATATTTGGTCAGAATGAAGGTGAAAGTTAAGGTATAATAGAAGGTTGTGTTGATTCTGACTATGCAAAGGATCTTGATAAGGGGAGATCCATCACTAGTTATGTGTTCAGGGTGATTGGTAATGTGGTCAGCTAGAAAGCACAACTGCAGCAGTAGTTGCTTTGTCTACTAAAGAATCAAAATATATAGTACTAACTGAAGCAATTAAGGAGTCATTGTGGTCACTAAGGCTTATTGGTAAGTTAGGGGTTAGGTTGTCAAATACAGTGATTTTCTGTGACAACCAAGGTGCTGCTTAACTTGCTAAAAACAATGTCTTCCATGAAAGGACAAAACATATTCACGTTAGGCTTCATTTTATACGAGAAGTGATCACTAATAAATAAGTTGGGGTAAAGAGACCGGGACAGATAAGAATCTACCAAATATGCTTACGAAGGTATTACTAGATTCCAAGTTTGAGTTTTGTGTTACTGAGCTTGGCCTTGGATGATAAATTTTTGATTGCTATGATGCATACTCTAGAAGTGGAGATTGTAAACTGTTAAAGTTGATCATAGTAATTAAGTTTGTTAGTTAAAAGATCAGGGGTCTATTCTTTCAATTGTTATAGTTAACTGTATTAATGAAGTTTAGGAAAGAAGTTTTCTAAACTTGAAGGGGTATAAGTGTCAATCATTGTATTTCATTCTGTGAGTGGTTGTTAGAGCCAAATTTGGGGATAAGGGGGGGTTAGGGTTAATTTGATTACTCTCTCAAATTCTTGTATCTCTTATGCAATTCATTGAATTGAAGTGTTCTTCTTAAGATTTGGTTGTGTGGATTATCAATTTCATACTTTCTTTGGATAATTCTACAACAAATATAAAAGAGCAGGAACGGAAGATTTTAATTGCAAATGGAGTTTTAAGAGAAGATATTAAAACTTTATCTTTTCTGGGATGAGCAATAGGTCTAACATTGATTATTACATAGTACTAATAGTGTATTTCAATCTAGATGTGAGGTGAATCTTGTGATTATAACTATAATTTTTCAGCTTTTAGAAGTCATGATTTTTGTTGGTTTATAAAATTGCTCCCTTTTGCCTTTCATAGAGAAAGTGTGTGTTCTCAAGCCAACTTCATGGTGGTAAAGTGATATAATTTGTAATAGAATGTAGTGAGTTTAAATACTAGAGTATGGGTGTATAAATTTAAGTGACTAGGGCAAAATATCAAATAATCAAGTAAATAACCTTATAGGCAATGATGCAACGATGACAATGGACTAGGTTAGGCATGAGTTTCGATATTTTATTGTCAAATAGCATATCATATCATGTTTTAATGTGGGGTTTGTACATTTGATAAAGGCTTCGCGTCTTAAAGAAAGGTTTCGGATTCAATCCCACCCATAATGTAAGTTAGTTTAAAGTAATATTAGTACGGATAAGTAAATTTTTCGTTAAAAATAGTAAATCATATTTGGCTACCCTAATAGTTATTAATTATTAGATTTATGACTCTCACTTAATTGTTATTATCAAAATATTACGATAGGTCATAGGGTAAAACCTGATTAAATTTTTGGTTTCTAACTATAGGAAATTATAAGATTGGTCTAAAAGTATGTTTGATCGTAATATTATAAATGATCACTCACATGAATTGGGATTAACTTATCTTTGTTAAATGAATGCGAAATAATAAAAATGGCTCTCATATAAATTCAAATACCAAATATAAAGATACTCATATTTATATATTATAATAGATATTAGATGTTGTTGGGATTTAATTACCGAGTGGCCCATAACTGGGTCAACCCATGTTGGTTAAACAAGTTGGTTTACTCAAAGTTGTAAAGGTAATTCAATAAGTTGAGTAGATATGAACCTTTAAATTATAAATAAGACTTATAGTTAGAAATAATGTCTTATGTGTCTATAAATACTTCAACTGAGATTAAGGTTGAATAGAAGTTATTGTATTGTGGTTTTGAGATAGTTTCCATTATATAATAAAGAGTTTTGCTCTTGAATTTTTGTGTGTTTATTTTGTTTGATCTTATGATACCGAACTTGAATTGGTATCAGAGCCAGTTCAAGATCTAAAGATCAATCAAAAGCAATCCACAAAAGTTTTGGACTCCTCAACACCTCTCGCGTATAGTCGACGAAGGAAACTGATGGCTGGAGAAATAACAGTTGGGGCCAAGACCAAAGATCAAAACACCACATCCGTCCAATGCCCCATGTTATCCTCTACAAATCATATGGTGAGGGGGATAAAGATGAAGGTGGTCTTGAAGATCCATAAAGTCTGGGACGTGATAGATCCAGGATCTCCGATGCCGAGAAAAACGACCTAGCCATGGGTCTGTTGTTCCAATCGATCCCCGAGCACCTAATCATGATCGGCGATCAAGACACGACCAAGAAGCTATGGAATGCAATTAAGGCACACCATGTTAGGGCTGATCGAGTGAAGGAAGCCCGCCTACAAACCCTGATGTCAGAGTTTGATCGACTCAAGATGAACGACGATGAAACTATAGATGAGTATGCCGGAAAGTTGTCTGGAATAGCCTCAAAATATACTACTTTAGGACAAGTAATGGAGGAATCAAAGCTCGTTAAGAAGTTTCTCAAGACTCCCCTAAGAACTAAGTACATACAGATAGTAGCTTCTCTATACAAGTTTGGAATCCCAATACCACGGGATTTGAAGATGTTGTAGGACGTCTAAAGGCCTACGAGGAACGAATCAGGGATGATGAATGTCAAGAAGATACCCAGTCTAAACTTTTATTTTCTAAGTTCGACACTTCTAACCATTATAAAGGTCATGATAGTTCACGGGGACGAGGAAGAGGCGACCAAGGAAGGGGTCGGGGTCGAGGCAATGACCCAAACCGGAATACTCATTCCCAAAACTCACGAAGCCGGGGAAAGGAAGGAGAGAAGAAGATCGATCAAAGATAGTCTGTTATCGATGCGATAAGATGGGAAACTTCGTGTCTAACTATCTAGAAAGAATAAAGAAACTACAAGAAGCCCACTTGAACGAAACCGAAGAGAAGGATGAGTCTGTCTTCATGCATGAATTAGTATTCTTGAATGAAAGTAAGTTGTTACCAAAAGAACTTGAAACTGATTCGGTGGAGAGCGATATTTGGCACCTAGACAACGGGGCTAGTAATCACATGATGGGAAACAAAGCATTCTTCTGCGAACTCAACGAAAGAATTACAAGACGAGTAAAATTCAGAGATGATTCTTGTGTTGAGATTAAGGGAAGAGGTCAATACTATTTCAAGGGAAGAATGGTCAACAACGATTATGGACCGAAGTTTACTATATACCCGAACTCAAGAACAATATATTAAGCCTCGGTCAAGCTACGAATTAGGCTGCACATCCAAATGAAAGACAACATTCTCACCACACACGACGCAGAAGGGAAGCTACTGATGAAAGTACAGAGATCATCAAATAGACTCTACAAGATACAGTTAACAACCGGGTCATCTATCTACCTACAAACAAAAATCAGCTAGTGTGCATGGCGATGGCACGTACTTTGGGTCATATAAGTTTTGAAACACCGAAGAAAATGGGTGTCAATGGTCTTGTAAAAGGCTAGCCAAGTGCAGAAGCTATAAATCTTGGCAAGTAAGCAAATAAGAAACCCGTTCCCCAAGTGCACAAGCTATAAAGCTTCCCAGGCACTAGAACTAATTCATCGAAACCTATGCGGCCTAATTACATGGCTACACTATCTGGCAACACGTACATCTTTATGTTAATCGATGATTTTTCGCGATACACATGGACGTATCTATTGAAAGAAAAAAGTGATGCGTTCCAAAACTTCAATCAAGGCTTTGGTGAAGAAAGAAACCAGCAAAACCTTCAAACCTTTCGAACTGATAGAGGAGGAGAGTTCATGTCTAAAGAATTCCAAAAGTACTGCGAACAAAACGGAATCCATCATCACCTCATCGCCCCATACACGCCCCAACAAAACGGAGTCGTACAACGGAAGAACCGAACCATCATGAAGATGACGAGGAGTAACATGAAATCCATGAAGGTACGAAATTATTTGTGGGGAGAATTCATGAGACATACAACCTACCTGATCAACCGAGTCTTCACACGAGCATGGCTGAACATACACCATAAAACCAAGCATTGATCACATAAAAGTGTTTGGATGCTTAGCTCACACAAAGGTAGAACCAATAAACATGAGAAAGCTAGACGATAGATCAAGACATTGTGCATCTTAGAGTCAAACCAGGAACAAAAGCTTACCAACTCTTTGACCCTATGACAAGGAAAATTGTGATAAGCCGGGACGTTGTGTTCAATAAAGACAAAGGATGGAACTGGGTGAAGGAGACAGAAGATGATGAAAATATTCCAGGTAACTTCATCTTAACCGGGGGGAATACCTTCAATACCCGACTCAAGACTCCGGAGTAGTATCTAATGAACCAGGAAGCAGCTGAATCTCAACCCTGATAGAAACCGACGACGGGTTAATGGAATCCGGATCCTCTAGCAGTTATCATACGAGTAACACGAGCTACACGACTAATGAGCCATCGCAATCGGAAGAACCACATACCAGCCAACAAGATCAAATCCAAGACAATGTGAGAAGATCAACAAGAGTCTTGATCCTACCAAAACAACTACTAGAAGACTACGTCTTGCTAATGAACAATGAAAATCAAGACACGTTGCTAACTACGGAACTGAGAACGTATGAAGAGGCGAAAAGCACAAATGAATGAATCGAAGCCATGCAAGCTAAAATCGACTCTATTAACAAAAACAACACTTGGGACCTGTTCGATCTACTTAAGGGGACAAAGCAGATAGGATTGAAGTAGGTATTCAAGATAAAAAGAAATGCTGATGGTTCGATCAATAAACATAAAGCTCGGTTAGTCGCCAAAGGTTACATGCAACACCTAGGGAGATTTTGATGAGGCATACTCTCTGGTGGCTCACATAGAAATAATACGACTTCTGGTGGCCTTGGCTGCCACAAATGGCTGGGAGTTGCATCACATGGACGTGAAAACGGCCTTTCTTCACGGAGAAATAAAGGAAACAGTGTATGTTTCGCAACCAAGTGGATTCAAACGAAGGGGTCAAGAAGAAAAGGTATATCCGTTGTCCAAGGCGCTATATGGGTTGTGTCAAACGCCCCGAGGATGGAACACGAAGCTCGACACCATCCTAAAGGAGATGAATTTCAAAAGGTGCTCTAAGGAACAATTGGTGTATCGAAAGAAAAGTGAGAAGAATATGATAATTGTAGCAGTAAACGTTGATGATTTGTTCGTTACTGATACAAGTGCACAATTCATCTGTGAATTAAAGAAGGGGATGGGCTTGAAATTCGAGATGACGGACCTCGACAAGCTTAGCTACAATTTCGGTATTGAAGTATTTTAGCAAAACGGAGACATAATGATTCAGCAGTCTGGCTATGCTCAAAAGATTCTGTAAGAAGTAAGTATGATAACATGTAACTCAACAAAAGTTCCAATGGACCCGAGAAAAAAAATCTCCAAGTCTGAAGAGGAACCTGAGATCAACCCGACCGAGTACCGTAAGCTTATAGGCTGCCTCCAGTATCTATTGCATACACGACCCAATTCAACCTACTCAGTGGGAGTAGTTAATCATTATATGCAGAGCCCAAAGGTGTCTCATGGTGCTGCAATCAAACACATACTGAGATACTTAAGGGGGATAATCAATTATAGAATTAGATTCACGAAAGAAGGGACTAAGAGCATCGTTGGTTACAGCGACAGTAGCCATAATATAGACCCGAACGACAGGAAAAGTACCACGGGTCACATATTCAATTTGGATCTGCACCAATAACATGGTGCTCGCAGAAACAAGCCACGGTTGCTCTGTCCTCATACGAAGCAGAGTTCATGGCGGCAACAACAGCCGTGTGCCAAGCCATTTGGCTTCAGGAGCTGTTGGTCGAAGTGACAGGCTAGAAGCAAGAGAAGGTAGTCATACGTGTGGATAACAAATAAGCCATAGCACTTACCAAAAATCTAGTGTTTCACGAAAGGAGCAAGCACATACACACCCGTTATCATTTCATACGAGAGTATGTGGACAATGGGTTAATTAATGTGGTGTATGTTGCTGGAAAAAACGAGAAGGCAAATATGTTAACAAAGCCGTTGGGTCGAATCAAGTTCGAAGAGAGGCGCAAGTTAATTGGTGTTGAAGATCTCCCTAAATCCAACTCGGAAATTAAGGGGGAATATGTTGGGATTTAATTACCGAGTGGCCCATAACTAGGTCAGCCCATGTTGGTTAAACAAGTCGGTTTAATCAAAGTGGTAAGGGTAATTCAAATTAGTTGAGTAGATAAGAACGATTTGAATTATAGATAAGACTTATAGTTAGAGATAATGTCTTATGTGCCTATAAATACTTCAACCGAGATTAGGGTTGAATAGAAGTTATTGTATTGTGGTTTTGAGATAGTTTCCATGATATAATAAAGAGAGTTTTGCTATTGAATTTTTGTGTGTTTATTTTGTTTGATCTTATGATACCGAACTTGAGATGTATGTATTGGTCCTACCCCGCTTTCTCCCCCAATCCTTCATCGAGTGGCCAACCAAACAACCTAAAAACCTTTGCAAATCAAAATATATGTTTCTTGTCATTGTGTTTGAAACCCCCCTGGCCTTAGATATCAATCAACCCTTATCGATCCTCCCTTGCTTTAGGTGGTGGTAGCAATTGTGTTGTGAGCTACTCCTTTTTAACCACGCATACCTACTGTCTACCCATTATAGAATTAGAACTCTTAACCTTTTAAATAGAAGAGAAACATCTTTCTAGCAACTCTTGTCTCTTAAATATCTTAAATAGAAGGAATGCACCTCTAGATATATCTTTCTAGCAACTCTTGTCTCTTAAATATCTTAAATAGAAGGAATGCACCTCTAGATATATCTCTCAAGGACATTTGTAGTGAACAGTTAAGATGCATTTACTCTATATATGTAATCGTATTATACGCATTGAGAAATAAAAAAAAAGAATTTTCACGTCAGGTTATAGCTAGTTTATGTTCTGTACTCTATTTAATTTCATTACTGATAAATTAAATACATTCTAATATCAAAGGAAGATTACAAACAAGAGAGGATGCATCATTACGTTCTCTTGATTGCTCTAACCTTTACACCATATTTGAAGTTAAGTACTATGCCAAAATCAAACTCCAAAGGGTTTTCCATATTGGGTGAGTGGCGAAACACATATCTTTGGTACAAATGAATCAATGTGAGCTTGATCTCTTGCAAAGAGAACTTCTGACCAATGCATACTCGAGGCCCGATCCCGAAGGGTATGAATGCATACGGATGCCTTCGTTTTTCTTCCTCGCAATTCGGGTCGAATCTCTCAGGCTTAAACTTTTCTGGGTCTGGGAAATTTTTGGGGTCCTTGGCTAGAACTCCAACTGCCAACCACACCCATGTACCCTGTGGATGAAATGTGAGAATGTTGAAAATATGGATTCGGGTTGAAAGAGTAGTAACTTATGCAGTAAAGGTAGTACCTTGGGGAGAAAGTATCCTCCAATCTCTACTTGTGTTGATGTTTCCCTCGCTATTAAAGGAGACACTACATAAAACCTCATCACTTCTTTGACCACCTATAGTCAAAGATAAAAATTTAAGAACTTGTTCATTCTAGATGTGACAATTTCAACACAATTATTAACAGATGAGTCGATTCAGGTTATGTTTTCTTTTTTATTTTCTATAATGGGTAGTGTAATAAAAAATGTTTTGGGTATGCCTTGTCTGTTTAATTGTAATCATATTTCACAGGCTAGTAATTTTGAATGAAAGTGTTTTGGGTCAATCATACGTGACAGATTGCCTATTCATATAAGGCTTTTAGTATCTACACGAAAAACATAGCTACTGAAGTTACCTGATCAAGATAGGGGAATCTTGATTGAAGATCATCAGCAGTTGGAACCTGATCGTGTGGACCGAATTCATCAATCTCTTTAAGCAACTTCTTCTCGACTTCTGGATGCCCAGAAATCAAATAAACACATGAAGATAGAGTGAAAGATGTCGTTGCTGATCCAGCCAGGAGGTGTTCATACGCGATGCTACTGATGTAATCAGGCGTGAATAAGTTCTTGGCATCAGTCTCTGATTCTCTTGCGTTCAATATCAATGACAAGAAATCTTTTGACCCTCTTTGTTTTTCTTTCATTTTGTTGACCACAATTTGGTCGAGTTGATTGTTCAAGTTCTTGTTTGTTCGTTCAATTTTCCAGTCCATGGTGTATGGAATTCTCTTAAGTATTTGGCGAAAGGGTTCTTGGAGTATCGGGAGAAGGAGGCCTAAAATGATTGAAAATGAACCAGATAAGTCCATTTTTAGCATTGTAGTGGAGTAAATGTGTTGCTTGGTAAACGATTCGATATGAATATCGCTGTGTTGATGGTTGTTTGACTTAGAGAGGCCAAAGTCAAACCCGAAAGCAGCTTTTCCAATCACATCAGTAGCCATTTTGAGCGAAAGTTCATTAAAGGTAATGTCTTGATCATCCGTTGGGATGTTTTGAGATGTGGTTTCTATAAAAGATTGCATCATGGGGACTAATTTTGCTAAGTATGATGGTTGGTATACTGAAACTATAGTGTTTCTCATGGTTGACCATCTTGAATCCCTATTATTGAAGTGGCAAATCATCATCAAAGATCGTTTATATGACAATATTAAACAAAGCTCATGTGCATTTTCCTAAACAAAAAGTTCCATCAAAGACCACCTATCCAGTGTAAAATGCTTTTTACATGATCCTAATCGTGAGTTTTTAATAAAATAAATTGAAAGTTCCGACATAATATTTTTTTATATTTTGGAGGTCATTATCAAAGACGGAGTGTACCTTATCCAAAAGAGACCTTTTTTATGAAGTGGAGAAGCCAAAATAGGAGAAGGAATACTTCTATTGGGAATGTCTTTAAATTTCTTGATCCCAACTTCTCTGCATAGCTCTGCATCAGCCACAATCACTAGTGGTTGTCTCCCCATGTGAAACCTGATTAACAATC
Source organism: Flaveria trinervia (assembly GCA_025506515.1). Taxonomy (NCBI): domain Eukaryota; kingdom Viridiplantae; phylum Streptophyta; class Magnoliopsida; order Asterales; family Asteraceae; genus Flaveria; species Flaveria trinervia. The sequence goes on from CM046443.1 coordinate 89,754,070, forward strand.
ACACATGTTTGACTTTTTAGTCAAATAAAGTCTGTTGATTTTGACATTCCCCTTCAAAATAGTCAATGGCTTTTGTGCTTTTTTAAGCAAATAACCATCTCTCCACATTTAGGCATGTAGATGAACAGAGAGTCAATCCATCTGGCCACTCCTTACTGTAGTAATAAATCAACAGTTACATATTTGACTTTCGATAGTCATATATGTTACATATTTATTATCTTTATAGAAAGTTCACATTCATTTGAATGTTATTGTATAAAAAAAGTTATATATTAACTATCTTTAGAAAATCATAAGAAAAGCCATTTGATCGAACATGTTTACCCAAATAGTAATGACTTCTATAAAACTTTTCAAAAGTAATAGATGAACACATGTCAAGATCCGTTTTGTTGTTAGTCTAACCAGTAGAAAACCGTCTGATATGCAATTGGCGCAAAGCTTGTCAAGTTTGCGTCAAGTGGGACATGTCTGATTGGTTTTCGGAATAATAAAAGATGTGAAATGCCAAAATAGTTTAATTGACAATTTGAAAAAAAAAATACTAGTAAATAATTAAATATCATTGGCTATTTTGGTAATATATTCGTTGAAAACAACTATTCAAGTGATTTTCCCATGATTTCTATGTAAACGAATCAACCACTTCTCATCTTCAACAATTGACTTACACAGTCAAAAACCTATAAAATCTCATAAATTCACTGCTAAATTCAAATTAAAAACACAAATGCAGAAACCAAACATCGAATTCGACTTAAAAGCAAACATCAATCATCAATTCACAGCAAAACACCGAAATCAAACTACACACAGAATGATAATAACAATAATAATAATAATAATAATGGAAGTAAAACCTGTAGATGGGACCATATCTCTGGCAAGAAGAGCGAACAAATCAGGGCCATATTGAGCAAGCAAAGGCAAGTGTCCGATCAACGGAATGGTGCGTGGACCTGGTACGCTTCTTACACCCCAAATTGGTTGATAAAAGTAGACCAAAACCCCTGCTGCTATTAAGGCCAATATGGTGAAAATTGAGGATGAAAATAGGGACGACAGACTTGCAAGATCTGTGATTGATGTTTCCATTTGGAGGGGTGATGAGATTTAGATTGAGATTGAGATTGAGATTGAGATTGAGAAGAGGGTTTTTTATGGGACAAAAAGGGAATCAAAGGGTGATGGTTTTGGTTGATTTGAGCATCTTTTTGAGCAGTTTGTCTTGTCATTATGTCCGTTGATAACGATTTGGGGTGCTTTTTGGTTGCTTCATTCGTCTTCATTTCAACCGTATATAAATAATAATATAATAACTTAATTAATATGTTCAAATCATCGGGGATGAAGTAGTGGTTGGTGTAGTGAAATTTATTACTTTAAAAATGGAATATAATATATCTATATTAAATTAGATTTCATGTCATGTTGAAAACTAAGCCATGTGCGAATTTTAAATTAAAAGGTCGACATCACAGGTCGTATACCTCTTAGTTAATTATGTCTTCGATTTTATTCTTCTTTTTGGAGGACGGGGGCTACGTATGAGGGTGATCGAGAGGCGAGATCGTATTGGTCGATATCCATATGCCGTTGCCGTTGTATAACGACTGTATTTTTCTGAATGATGGTTTGTTTTAAACTCATTAAATTTAAACATATAACGTATCCTTTAGTTTAGAACATATACATTTTCTACTAATTTCCTCTCTCTACACTTAAAAAATATGGATTTTTCCTCTTTGTTGTTCGTTGTGTCCTCTTATGATTCCTTCAAGGCCAAGGGTTGTCTGTTACTTTTATATTCATTTAACAGTAATCGTTTAAAAATAAAAACCCTATATAAATAAATTATTAATGATTGGTTAGTTATTACAAAGTGTAATTACAAACATATTACACATATTTATACTTTATAGTGATCATACTTACGTGAACATTTTTTTATCCCCGTCACACTCACGACTAATTTAATAATATTTAAATTATTTTCATCTATAGACCATTTATGCTTTGTTCTTTTGGCTTCGACACATGCGACAACTTCAATTTGTGTCGTATGTAATCACGTGTTATAAAAAGAATGAGTAAATTTTATGGTCGGTCCTATGTTTTTATTTAAATTTTGGATTTGATCCATAATCTTTAAAACTTGTAAATATAGTCCCCAATCTTCAGTTTCTCTTTCTCTTTTAGTCCAAAACACTAATAGAGCTAAATATTTAACGTTAAACTACGCATGTGAGTTGCACAGTAGGGGTATATTTGTATTTTTACCAACAAATTTTTTTAACAGCCAAATAATCCTATGGTTATTATGCTAAGGTGAAACAAATGGGAATTTATCAAATCATGCTCCATAAAATGAACGAAAATTTTGATAAAATCCTATTCGAATAAAAGTTACGTTCATATTCCGTGAATGACAAAACCTTACTCGTAATAGAAGAACAAGAGCTAGAGCAGACGTCTGGATTAGAGGAAGCTTAGAATAGAGTTATTCGATAAAAATGAGGATATGTAACTCACATGTGTAGTTTAACGTTAAATATTTAAGTCTATTAATGTTTTGAACTAAAAGAGAAAGAGAAACTGAAAATTAAGGATAATATATTAAGTTAAAAAATTTGGCACCAAATCTAAAATAAATTAAAAGTACAGGACGACCATAAAATTTACTCTAAAAAAATTAGACCCTCATAATTTCTCTTTACTTTTTGCCGGAAAATAAATAGCATATTTCTTGTTTGTAATCATGTCTAACTTGGAGATTAAAATATATTACATTACAATAACATACTTTGATAAATTTAAAATAGTTTTTTTTTACATTTTCTTTGCTTTAAGTCTTTGTAATGATGGTTTAGCAGAGTATGTTGGTTCGAGTAGAGTTAGAAATAGTTGAGATATCATAAGGAAGGGATTGAAATGTCAAAACTAATAATAAACACGTAAACATATGTAGTTTAAAAGTTATGCGGATTTGTAAACTTGAATTCACTGCTAGAAACTAAAGCTAATGTAACATTTCATATGTAACTTTTATTAAATAAGTTGCATTGATTCTAAAGTAATTTTATTTGATACAAAGGTTACATTAATGATCTACTGCAACCTTTTATATAAAAGGTTACAAAATTTTATTGAAATTACAACATTTTTTCGAAAAAATTAACAATTTTACTATAATTGCAAGCATTCCTAAGGTTGTAAATATAATTGGAATATAGAATTTTCATTAGCAAGGTTGAGTATAAGAATACATTTTTACAACCCTTTATGAAAAGGGTGCAATTTCTTGTGAAATTAACAACTTTTCAATAAAAATATTGCAATCTTAATAAAATTTTGCTATTTAGATAATATTTCATTTTCATAATATTTGATATTTAATTAATATTTTGTTGTTATAACAAAATAACAAGAACATGATATTACAAGGAAAAGATAAGTAGCTTATTAAACTAAGGTTTGAATGATTATGTGTTGAACCAATAAGAGGTTTGAACTATTAAATGATGAACCATTAAGATGTCTGAACTATTAAAAGCTAGTATACCGTTTAACTATTTAAAAACAAATATCTGACTATTTCAGATAAAATGTTTTAATCATTCAGCTTTAGACTTCTTAACCATTCAAAATCAGTATCATGCTTAACTATTTAGAGGTAAATGTTTGAACCATTCAGACATGTGTTTGTACAAACAAACCATATGAACTATTAAGTACTGAACCATTCAAACATCTGAACCATTGATAGGTTGATTCAGATGTTGGCAAACAACCCTTAAAAGAAATAACAAACTAGATGCACTACCAAGGACTTGGACTAATGTATCATGACATAAATTAATACTACTAGAAAATAAGTCTGATGTTGTATTTCAAAAGTAACATTTACAACTTAGATTCATTTGCTTCTAATTCAACTTTGTTTAACATTGAGCTTGAATTAAAAGAACCGATGCAACTTCTTTAAAATATTTTAAATTTTGTTGAAATTAACATATCTGACACAAGGGTTGCATTGTAAAATTTACAAATAACCATTTTGTATTGAAAATTAATAGTAAGCAATTACAGACAACATAAGGTGAATTTCTGTAGAGCATAGTCTTAGTTTCGTACTCGAATAATGAAAATGATTGGGTGAGCCAATGACCCGTTAATGATTCTTTAGCCGTTAAACCTACGTAGTATATGTATATGTATTATGAAAGTAAAAGATATTATTATAGTTTAAACATTGTTGCATATATTATGTATGTTTTTTTGTAAATTATATAAAAACTCAACAAATGCTAATTTTTATATTTTTTTATTTTAATCCAAATATCTGTTAATTTATAAACATATTTTAACTTATTTAAATTAAATTTAAATTTAATATCAATTTTAGTTCCCTCCTAAAATTTTTTAATTCCCTCCAAACCTCAACATTTGAAGTCGGCAATACCCATTACCCGGTTTTTAAGTAATTACATTTTTTTTCTCTTTTGAAGTTGATCGAGAAAAACCGAAGCAACATAGTTCTAGGGATTTTGAAAGACATGAGATTTTGATTCTTACTTTTTTGAATACGCTACACTCTAAGAGAAGGCTACAGAAGGTATAATCCCTAATTCCTTGTCAATCTTCTAATTCTAGTTACTTAAATCCCTAAATCTCTTATACCTCCGTATCTTGGACTAGGATTTCACGAGAAGGATAACTATACTGGTTTTTCCGTAACACAAATTACCTTCAAAAGCGCAAGATCCCCTTCCTTGAAATTTAGGCTTAATTTAACGACTGCAAGGCCATCTGCCATAAAATCAAATTAACGAAGCTAGTATGTGTTATCATCACTATAATCACTGTGTTCTTACTAATTCATCCAGCTTTCTGTATCCTCAAAGAACCCCTCTCGGACCTCTGCATTGTAGAACTTGATTGTTCCTGTAGTTGTAATTGGTAGAATTCAAAACCCTAGTCATCATTTATATGTTTATTTGAACGGCTTGTGGTTGTTCCAGTTATGTTTATCGAACTTGCACAATTTTTGCGTTTAGATTAATGAGATTTATAATGTTTGACGAAAGTCTTTACTAAATTGATTTGTTTTTAACTGTTGATTGCTTGAATTTCAACAAAAGATTTATGTTTGATTAATTGATCATGATTCATGGTATCATATTTATATGGACTTTTTGATGCTGTAAAAACTCTTTGATTCTTGAAAAAGTGTGTGTGTGGTAGGATAGTGAAATAGCAGTTGTAATAAAAAAGATGCATGCTCTCTGGAATTTTTGATGTTGTGAAAACTTTTTGATGTTGAGATAACTATCAGAAATGTGCCTTTTTTATGTTTTGGTTTCCAAGTTATATCTTTTTGGTAATGATCAATTGATAGAGAAAACATGATGCTTTGCACCATACTTCAATTTTGTTTTGATAGCCTAAGTGGTGTTTTTTAAATGTTAATTCATACCGGTGGGAATTTATATTTATATATGTTTCAGATTACATTTAACTTGAGAAATTAATTTTGTTTGGATAACATAAGTGGTGTTGTTTTAAATGTTAATTCAGATCACACAAAATGAGATGAAAAGCATCTTAAAAGTTTATACATTACTATCATATTTTTAAGAATTAAGATAATGTATTGTTCTTTCGCTTTAAAACTCACACTTTTAAAGGTTTCATTATTTGCTTTCACAACATCTTATCGTCAAATTTGAGTTTTTCGACGACCCAATTGACGAATCAAAGGATGTTTTTGATTTGAATGTTATGGCAGTGACCATCTTTTACTGCTCATACATGTTCTTCTTCTTCATAGTGTCTTACTCACCACAATATGCTTCAATTCCACGCCAAAGGTGATATCATAAAAGTTAAGTTCCATACGCCTTTGTTAAATTATTCTCTTTTTGAGTTAATGTGTCTATTGAGTGGGAAGAGGCTTTCTATATTTGTTTTGACCCACTTATTGCTAGATTTGAGTTTTTAGGAATTCAAAGAAGTTGAATGTTTCTGATCTAGAAGAGAAAACCTATTTGAAAGAGGAGTATGTGTGAATTTATGTGTTCTTAAGTACCCACACTATAATAGTTTAATGTTAGAGTCCAAATGTTTTTCTTATCCATATGAATTATTTTAAACACACATCAGTTCTATACTTTCAAGAGATGGATATTTGATCCAACTAAGCTTATTGAAGGACGATCTGCTTGACTTCAGTCAAATATATGTAGATTGATGCAGTCTTATTTGTTTAGTTTCATTCATTAATGCAGTTTATTATCTGAACATATGCTGGAACAATTCACATGAATTGTTCCACGTAAATCCTCAAACAAAACATAGTAACATTTATCCATTGTTATTGTTAGGTATAGGTTACAAAGATGCTAAATTATCATAAACGTGTGGTTAGAACAGTGCTAATTAGTGATTTTGTGCAGGTTTACATGTTTTGGAAAGTTTCATTTGTGGACTAAAGTGATCAAGTCCAAATTTCCATGACAGCATGCGGGTTCATTTTGCTAGTATACTCACATAAATCTATACACTTTTTATGCAAGTTTGATCTTTTTTTTTAATTTTGACTACTCAACTTGGGTCATATTTCCTTAATATTTTCTACACACTATTGCAGGAACAAACTACAAACCTATAAAGAATGGTAACCTTACAGAGGATGGTAATGTTACAGCAGATTTTTTTGGCTATAATGAACAACGAGAACTATGGATATCTCATTCTTTATGGTAGACATTATAATTACATTAGAAGCTATGTGCGGGAAGATTATGGAACAACCAATGGTTGGGGATTAAGACGATCAGTATAATGTTTTGATTATATTGTAACTGACACTTTGTGACTATATTGTTATCTAAGTATGGACGAGTATGTTAAAACACATTATTTGACTATCAATGACATGTATGTTATTCTTGTTTGATGTGTTTGTGATTGAATGCATATTTTTTATGTTATAAAGTTGTATTTGAGTGTAAAAATATCATTTTGTTATAATTAAAATCATAAAAGTGTTGCATTTGCTATAACAAAAGTTGCATTTATGTAGTTGTTTTATATAAAGGTTGCATTTAAACATAGAATAAGTTACATTTGAATTTTGAAAAGGTTGCATGTTGGTAATTAAACTATAACAAAAGTTGCATTTGAGAACTAAAAAAGCTACATTAGTTCAGGATCGGTGAAGGGTGGTCACTTAAAACACAATAACAAAAAGTGGAGATTAACTTGACTAATAAATAGTGAAACTGGATTAACCACAAGAAATGATACTAAGAACACAAGTAAATAAGAGTCAAAACAAGATAGCAAAATACACAAGGAGATGGTTTTCAAGATTGCAGTATATTGCCTTCTCAAGTTCTTTTACAAGTGTTACAAAACATAAAAGAAAGTTACAAGTACTTGAGATACATATACCACATCCTACAGCCGACCATACTATGAAAGCCAGCCGGATACAATTGACTAGACACAAACAAAATCAATTGTAAAGTCAAAAGGTAGATTGCCTTTTGACTTGTGACTATACATGCCATAGCTCACATCCTAATGTATTACAAAAAGGATAAAGTACATGAAGTAGAAAGTTACAGACTCAAGACCCTCAATGTACAGTTATTAAAAGGATGAACCTTTTCACCAACTCATGCAAGTTGGTGACTTTACAGAGTTGTAGTGGAAAACGGTCCAGCTTTATGTAAAGTACATCAGATAAAGCATGTATACTAAAAGTCTTCGGAAGAAATCTGTCTTCAAGTGTTGGCTTCGAAAGACTTTGTCTCTGAAGCTTCGGAAGACTTCATCTTTGGCTTCGAAAGATATTGTTCTTGGCTTCGAAAGATTTCACACTTAGAATATTTCTGTTGCTGGTGTGAAACTTCCGAAGCATTCTTCTTCAATGCACTTGTGTATGCATGCAGGAGACTTTGAGTGTTTGAGTTGCACCAGCCTTAACATATAATCCTTACAAACTCCCCCTAGGCTAATGCTACCAAAACACTTTGAAGACTTCAGATATTAACAGTCCTCATTATGATGATGACCATCCCTTTCTTCATGAGATGACTAGGATCACTCAGACTCTCAAAGTGTCTTCTCATATCAAAGAGATCATGCAGAGGTAGATTGAACATGTCTTGCCATGTGTAGACATCCTCAATGCCTTGTTCTCTAATGACATTCCATCTTTCTGGATTTGTGGTGTATGTCCAGGACAAGATGAGTCTTCCTGATGCTAGAGGAGCTGTGTGAATGGGAGATGATAGAGCATCCTCTGGCTGCACATCCTCAAGATGTTCTGACTCATCCTGAGCTTGAAAAAAGTATGTTTCTTTCTTCTTATTTGGCTTTGGCTTTGAAGCCATCCTTTTCTTTCTTTTTGTTCCTTTTAACTAAGAAGACTGGCCTGCAGCACCTGGTTGGTCTTCTTTGTCTTTCTCAGTTGGGTATTTCTCTCTCACAGGTTCAGAAGGAGAGGGAGTCTGACCCTTCTGTGGATCAGAAGATGAAGCTTCCTGAGTCTCAGCAAGAGGTCCAGGTTGTGTTGTCTCAACCTTAACCTCCACTTCAGGTGGAGCTTGACTTGGAGGGGAGTGTATGTCCATAAGCTCTCCACTCTTGATCTTATGCTTGATTACCCTAATATGCTCATCCATAGTGGATAGAGACATAGGGCCAAGTCTTCTTTTGGAGAATCCATGCAACTTCAAGAAGCTCATCATCTTCTGCCTATCTGCAAATTTCTTCATACTCTTCTGGATAATAGCTCTTGACTTTGCAGCTTCTTCCCTTAACTTCCTTTTAGTGATCTTTCTTTCCTTGACTATCTCAAGTTCAAGTTGTTTGAGATACTCAAACTCAATATAGTCATAGGATAAGGGAATAAGTGCATCTATATGACAGAGGCCTGTGGCACTCAGGTAGTTAATCATCTTGATCCTGTCTTCTTCTTTATCTACCTAAGGTTCTTGTTGAACCACATCCTCATGTTCAGGACTTTCTTGAACTGGGGAGAGGGTAGGCACATGCTTGTATAATCTTTTCTTCCTTCTTTCATCTTTGATTTGAATCAGTAGCTCTGCATCTTCAGCCTCTTTTCTCTCCTGTGACACTTCCATGTCAACCAGTTTATTCAATTCCTCTAAGGGGAGAGAAATGACATTGTCTATATCATAGTTCCTAGTCTGCAAGTAGTTTATCCTAACTGCCCTCAACTTATCATCCTGAGTGTTTGGTCTGGGGGCAGCCTTGATAGCAGACTCCATGAGCCTTGCAGACTCATTAGAGGAACTTTCTCCCCTCAGCTTCCTTTTCCTCTCTCTCTCCTCCTTCTCAATCTCCTCAAAAGTCATCTTTCTTTTCCCTTTGCCACTCACAAACCTTTGTAACTCAGGGTGGAGAGAGCTTTGGCCTTCATTTCTTGGTGTAGCCTCCAAGCTCTGGCCAGAGAGAGGTTGAGATGCACCTTCACCAACAGGTGTCTCAAAAAGGGTATGAATCTCTACAGCAGTTGATGATGATGAGACAGGGCTTTTAGGTTCTGCCACTGGGCCTTCAGTCAAGGTTTCCCCTATGAAACTAATCTTAGGGTTTGCCTCGACATCCAGTTGACTGATGACATTGCCTTAGTCTCCTTCTAAAGCTAAACTCTACAGTGATTCTGTCTTGGATTCATTGAGCCAGTCTGTCAGCTTGTCTTGATTAGCTTTGATTGACAAGTGTTATGTTGACTAGATCCAGACCTTCATAGAAGTTCAAGGTTTGAAAAGTGAAGACCTATTGCTGTCCTTGAACTCTAAGAATGATGAGGGCTCTTCTACTTTCATCATACCTCCACCCAATGATGTGATTTGAAGTTGTTGGATATGATATAGCCCTTGTTTGCTTCCTCAAACAGACTATGTATGTAGGAGTCTATGGAGTCCACATCAATATGAACTTGACGAAGTTATTGAGTATGCACAATTGTAAGTGAGGATGGTGAGTCCTCAATGTCCATACTCCCTGAAGAACTCCCAAGTTCTGTGACTTTAATGACTTTCTCTCCCTTTTTGGTAGCATCACCCACTTGCATAGGTGAGCTAGGAGTTAGGTCAATCACACTCACAGGTTCTTGTGTTCCTGGTTGAGATCGTCTTAAAGGTCACCCAACTAGTTTTTTCTTAAGATAAGAAATGTCAAGTTGTTGATCATTGACCCTGTTTTGCAAGGTAGTCACTTGAGATTCAAGATGACTGACCTTGGAGACTAAATAGGTGCATGTTTTGGACAGTTTTTGCACCTTTAGTCTTAAATTCCCTTTATCTTCATCAGAAGAATCATTGGGGGATGAGATGACTGGACCAGAGTCCTCTTTCTCATCACTAGCTTCAGGTTCTTGGCTGTTGGATTTCCTTAGCTCACTGGCAGCCTCAGTTGAGGTGTCAATGGGCTGAGTTGTCATGGTTGAGGTCTTAATAATGGAATCACTTGCACACGTGAGAGCCTCTTCCATATGGACATCCTGAACAGGTTCAGAAGTGTCCACCTCAGTAGTAGTTGACTGATGTGGGCTAGATGTAGGAGACTCAGGAGCACTCGTCTCTTTTTGAGTAGGGGAAACGAAGAGAGACTCAAGGTTGGAAATTAGTTGGTTTAAGTCCAAAGGCTGGGGATGGTAACTGTCCCCTGAAGGTTGTTCACTTGAGTGTTAAGACTCAGAGTGAAGGATTAAGGCATTTGGGCTTGTGAGCTCATCCGGCTGAGCATGAGGAACCTTAGCACTGATCTTTGAAGTAGTGGGAGTGGTCTGCTCCTCAGGAGAAGTGGGAGCTCCAATGTCCACTTCTTCCTGTGTGGGTGAGTATATGGGGACCTGCACAGACTGAATAGTCTGTGTAGGGGTTTGTTTGTGTTTTCTTTGGTAGGTGAGGGTGATTTGTGGCTGTTGAGGGGGTTGAGATGTAGAAGGTGTGGGTTCAACACTAGCTGATGCTGCTAGGTTGTCACCTTGAGCAATGAGCTCTAACATTTTAGGACAAGGGCTGTTTCTACCTCAAAGAAGCCAACAATAGGCTTTCTCAAGATTTTAAAGATGTCGGGCTTTATTTGTCCCGGTTTAAGAATATTACTTGTTCCCCTTAACTATGAGCCCAGTTCACAGTTCAGAATATGTTGAACATATCTAGAGAACATGTAGTATTTTAAGGAGTCCAAGTTTGCATGTAAATTTGTATAAATAAATTGAGAGTACCTGAACTTGACCCCCGAAACCATCCCATGAACAATGAAGGAGAGATCTTCAAGAATCTGGTCCCATCCACCATGCTTGTTTAACAAGCTATGGATAACCACATGGAGAGGAATTTCCACTGGGATGAGAACTTCCCTTTCCTGAAGGTTTTTACAGAGAAATCTCCCTCATAGCCCATCTGCTCAAAGGACTAGTTAACAGAAACTTTTGGGAAGAACACCTCACCTTCTTCATCATCCAGCTGAAGATAAGTGTTGATGATGGCTGGAGTGATGAAGACTGTTCTCCCCTGCACTGTGGCAGACAATGCCTTCTCCCCATCCATAATGACCACTTGGCAGGTCTTCTAGAATGCAAGAAGATGGTCCTCATAAAATGTAGGATCAATGGTTAGGGAGGTGAAGTAGTTGGATAGAGTCAAGAAATGGAAAACCTCTGAGAAATATGGATCTTTCTCAGAGTGTAACAGAGCAACTGCTCTGATTATGTTACCTGTGTAACTGCATGGAGAAGTTTGGTTCATTTCTGCGGTTAAGGTTGGCCATTTAAGAAAGCTTAAGGATAAAGAAAGATGAATAGAAGTAATTTCAGAGAGAAATTTAGGGTTTGTGTTTGGAGGAAAGAAGTAGATGATAGAAAGAGGGGGAACCATTAGGTTTATATGTGTAAAGGATCTAAGACAAAGTTAATGAAAGAGGATGAACTTTAAAATCTGGATGTCGGTCCCACCTTTGAAAAAGTAGTTTGCTTTTGCTAAAAAAGTAGTTTTCTTGGAAGTCAGAAAGCTTCCGAAGGTAAATTATCTTTGGAAGTTTTAATGAAAAAGCTCCGAAGCTAAAATGACTTCGGAAGATTTTCCTAAGAGTTGTGAAAATTTTGCTCCAGAAGAAAAATCAAGACTTGAATGCTTTGTTCAGAGGAACAAAGCTTCTAAGGGTTAATTTGATTCGGAAGAAAATAGTCCTTGAAAACATATAAGTGTCTAAGACAAGTATTAAGCTTCGGAAGATACTTCAGAAATTTCTTCCAAAGGTAAAATTACTTAGACAATATTTGTTTTGAAGGTATGATTTTCTTCCGAAGATAAAAGCATATCTTTCGAAGGATCAAAATTTTCAGAAATCTAAGGAAAGTCTTCAAAATATTTTCATCCAAAGAAAATAAGAGTTTATAAAAGTGATAAAATAGACAACTTACGACACACAGATTTTAAGAAATAATAAGTATTAGTTTTAATAAAAACTACTCAAGGTTTATCATCCCAATAGCTGATATAAGATATTTAAATCTCTGTTCATCAAAAGCCTTTGTAAACAGATCAACATATTGTTCATTTGTGTGGACTTTGACTAGTTTAATTAATCCCTTTTCAAAATTATCTCTAACTAAATGATACCTGATGTTGATATGTTTGGTCCTTGAGTGCTGCACAGGATTCTATATGATAGAGATAACACTGTTGTTGTCTATGTGAATAGGAGTCTCTTTAATGTTTAATCCATAGTCAAGCATCTGATTCTAAATCTATAGCACTTGAGCACAACAGCTTGCAACAGCAATGTATTCAGCTTCAGCAGTTGATGCAAAGACACAAGGTTGTTTCTTACTATAGATACATGTGTCCCTAGTTTCTGAATTTAATGTAATATGTCTTTATTGTCTTACACATATGTAATTGTACGGGTACTTAATGAAATACAATGTGTGGTTGTGCTTATAATGTTGAAGATTTCATTGGTTGGTATGTAATAACGCTTATTGAACTAACTATATAGGTTGTGGTTGTTTGAATAAATCTAAGTTCTCATGCGATTGGCCCATGCTAATGGACTATACGCATGAACAACTTCATGCTAATGAACCAATCGTATGAATGAACCATGAGACTGGATCAGTCACATGATTGTAACATGAGATTGACTCAGGCGCACGACAGAACACCCAGTCGTGCGAATAGATCAACCGCATGACTCAATCGCACGACTGAACCTTGCAAACGGTCCAGTCACACGATTGAGAAACCCTAACCTATAAATACCACTTAAATCGTGGAAAAACTAGACACTTTGAATATTTCGATACCTAGATGTACCCTAGCCATCCAGAAACCTCTAGTAATCTGCTCCAACTTCATAGACCATAGTAGATCGATTGCTAATCGTTTTTGACATTTAGATTCAATCTTTAATTGATTCTACGTGAGTTCTCACTAATTGGATCGCCAATCAAATAGGATTCCGTACTATTTGATTCGGTATACGCGTAAATCTGTTAGTATTCGTCCAGTACACGATCCTAACAAGTGGTATCAGAGCTTTGGCTCTAGATTTACGTGTGATTCAATCGTTTTGATATAAAAATTGTGTTTTTACACTCAAAAACGCAATCTTTTGTGTCAAATTGGGTTTTAGACGTCTCCTGATCGTAAAGTTTAGTTTTTCCGGCATACGGCAATTAGGGTTATCAAGAAATTCGTGTTTTTGCGTTCAAACACCTTAAACCTATGAATTTTCGAAATCCAGCAGACCCAGTCGCACGATTGAGTCAATCGCACGACTGAGTTCATACGCATCCCCCATACGCACGATTGGACTCATTCGTACTTCCATTCATCCGACTGAGAAGTCTATTCGCATTGTTCAACCACATTAATTCATTCGCCCTACTGAGTCATCCGCATTAGTTCAGTCGCACGATTGAACCATCCGCATAGGTCAATCGCCTGAATAGCCCAATCGCACACCTTCATTCGCACTAATACAACAGTTTGGTTTAAAGTTAAAGTTTATAGCAATGGAGGACCAATACTCAGCATTCACAGCAGGGAAAGACTCACGTATTCAAAACTTACTGCTACTGGAGAATGAAGTGGGGAATCACAACAAACCCCCAAAGCTAATCACGTTAGACGAATACCCATAATGGAAGCAACGTTTCGAGATCTACTTAAATGGAGTAGATCCCAATCTGTGGGAATCTATAGAGACGGGGTACAGCATGCCTGTAGGAGTTGATGGCGTCAAACTTACACTAGGTGGCATGACTGATGGACAAAAAGTAAAGTACAACACCAAAAAGAAAGTCCATGCTTTGCTTACACAGTCAATCTGAAGGATATTTTCCATCAATTCTCGGAATATACACAAGCAAAGAAACTATGGGATGCAATGGAGAAAAGGTATGACGAAAACTCATCATTGAAGGCAATAAAGGCTAAGGCTTTAAAGAAGGAGTTTGACAACTTCTCCTCAATGGGAAAAGAAAGCCTAGATGATGTTATCCATAGGTTCTACCACTTGATGAGTGAGATGCACACTCATGGAGTATCGATGTCAATGGAGGACAAAGTGTCCAACTTTGCAGAAGGGCTGCCAGAGAAATGGGTTCATTTGTCTCCAACCTCAGACAGAATGATATGCTAACGAAGTTAGATATCAATGACTTCATTCTGAAGCTGAGAGAGGAAGAACCAAGAATGAAGTATAGAGCTCAAAAATCTTCCTATGATCAGAATCCAGCACTGTACAACGCGACTCCTCAAGCCAAAACGTCTGGAGCACCTCTTCAAACAACTTTTGTGTCAAGCTCGTCTGGTCTTTCTCAAGCCTCTACTTCAGGGTCAGAAACGTCAGGGTCGTCTGGTACCTAATACATTGTACCTAAAGCCAATGCAGCAAAGCTGAAGACCGAGAACTTCGGCAATGTGATAGTTGAAGTAGCCAAAGAGCACATGGATCTCTTAGCTGCGGTAGTCCACTTCTATGATGGACTAATTGCTGGTAAAATTGGGAACTGCCATCTGGCAGACGAGGACTGCGAGCAAGTGGACGAGACAGAGCTGGAGCAGATGGACATAATGTGGGCCTTAGCAAGTGCTGTCCGGAGAGCTAAGAAGTTTGTCAAAAAGACCGGACAGAACTTGATTACAACTAAGGACACTACCTCCGGCTTTGATAAGGCCAAGGTAACTTGTTTCAACTGCGGTGAGAAAGGGCACTTCAAAAGGGAGTGTGTGAAGCCAAAGAAGACTGCCAATGGGAATCCTTTCTCCCCCTTCAATTGTCAGGATAAACCCACTAGCAGTCCTACTTCATCAAGCACGGATCCCATAGCCTTGATTGCTCATGATGATGAAGGACAGGACTGGAGCTTTCGGTTTGTCTCACGGGAGAATCCAATATCGCTAGTGTGGAGGATATAGATGATGACTCTGCTAGTGAAGGAGATATTGCAGTCAAACTCATGATGTCTAACACAGAAGAGACTGCACCAGTGGTCAGCTACCTGCCTGAAGAAGGGAAAACCGCGACAACGTTAGAATCACCAGCACCAGAAACACCAGACTCTGCATTGATGGCTGATTCATCAGAATCCTCTCAGGTAAGTACTACTGACCAACTTTTTAGTAATCATGCTTGTTCTGACTATAATAAATTTAGGGAAATCATTGATTTAAAATTTGCTAGGTTATTAGATCATAATGATAACTTAGTAAAGGACCTGGAACTGTGCACTGAAGCTAACTGAGTTCTAAAACAAAATGAGTTTAGTTACAAAGAAAAGATAGACCTTTTGAACAAACAGCTTAGGGAAATAAAAGTAGTAGCCTTTAACCAAGCTAATGAAATTAGGTACTATCTAAACTCCCTAGAGGACACTAAGAAACAAAAGGTAGTTTTAGAAGTAGAAGTTAATTCCTTAAAACAAAAACTGCATAGTTGGACTAGTTCTTCACACATAGTCCAACACTTAGTGAGAGAGTGTAACAACGGGGAGGGATTGGGTTATAAAGTGGTTCCACCACCACATGAGACCTTGATGAACACTAAAAGTAAACCAATTAATGATAATCCAATCAAGGATCATGTGGTGTCCACTCCTCTTGTAAGTGATCCAGATTCCACATGTTCATCAAGTGAATCTGGTACTAAACAAAAGGAGGCCACTTCAAAGGCAAAAGGTAAAATGCCTTGTGTTAATCTGGACTAAGAGTTTGAAAAGGTTAGTATAAAGTCTGGTTCAACAACTGTCAAATCTGAACCTAAAAAGACTAGTAATGTTAACGAATCACGTGCATCAAATTAAAGTCCAGAAAATAGAAAAGAAAAAGATGTTAAAAATGTTAAAGCAATTAACTTTGTTAAGCCAGACAAAACATCTAAACAAGCAGAGTCAAAACCCAAACAGAGTAAGGTCACCCGGGTGTCACATACATCTCCACAAAAATAGTTACATCGTAAAGTCAAAAGCAGATCATGCTACAGTTGTGGAGAGTATGGACACATTGCGTCTCATGTCCTTACTATCAGACACCAAGGAGGAAAGTTGAACTTCCTGAACAAAAACCTAGCTCTTTTAAGAGAAACTTAGTGACGCCACCTAAAAGGGATAGTGAACCTAAAGTTCAACACATTAGCCATTCGTTTGTTTATCACAAACAGGCCTTACACAAAGCTGGCTTATGGAAGGAAAAATCAACCTCATTGTCTAATAGTGAGAACAAGAAGACATCTGAGCTTCCCTCACCCTCTAACGGTCAATGGGTTACATTTATGATGTGTGATGCCTCTGGGAAACCCAAGCCAGTGAAGGCTTGGATCCCTAACCTGAACTAATGTTTTCAAATTGAATGTGCAGGGTGTTTGCTATAGTGCTAAAACCAACACGTGGATTATAGACAGCGGAGCATCCAGGCACATGACATGGAACATGGATCTCTTATCAAACTTCAAACAGATAAAAGAAGGTCACGTTTTGTTTGCAAGAAACAAGGGTGGGTACATCACAGCTCAAGGGGAAGTAAGTAATCAGAAAGTGAAGTTTGACAAGGTAAACTATGTTCAACAACTTCAAAATAACTTGCTTTCTGTTTCTCAAATTTGTGATAAAGATTTTAAGGTAGAATTTGACAACAAGAAGTGCTATGTCTTGAAAAAGGACTATGTCATCCCAGAGGATCAAGTCTTAATGTCTGCCTCAAGATATAAGGACCTTTATGTATTAGATCTGTCAAAGGCCTCCACAATGGATCATGAAGTTCAGTGCTTTTTGTCAAAAGCTACTGAGAAGGATTCCATCTCCTGGCATAGGAGAATGGGACACATTAATCCACGAAGATGAATCACTTGATCTAGAATGATCTAGTGAGAGGAGTTAACGTCAAAAACTTCCAACTTCCAGATTACTGTGTTGCGTGCAAGAAGGGCAAACAAACGAAGAAGTCTCATAAGGAAAAGAAAGTTCATTCTATCGAACTTCCTCTTGAACTTCTTCACATGGATCTGTTTGGTCTAGTCAGTACAAGAAGCATCACAGGCGACTTGTACTGCTTTGTAGTTACTGATGACTACTCAAGATTCACATGGGTGATGTTTCTTAAATCCAAATCAAAAACATTTAAGTCATTCAAGGAATTAGTAACTACTCTGGAGTCTCTTTACAAGTTGAAAGTACGTCAAGTGCGCTCAGACAATGGAACCGAGTTCAAGAATCAATGGATGGAGGCTTACTGCAAGGAAAAAGGGAATTATGCATCAGTTCACTTTTGCCTACACTCCTCAGATAAACGGCATTGCTAAAAGGAAGAATCGCAGCTTGATAAAGACGGCACGAACGATGCTAGCAGACTCAAAACTGCCTATCCAATTCTGGAATGAAGCAGTTGCAAATGCGTGTTATACCTAAATCGGGTTCTGGTAGTTAAACGCCATGGAAAGACGTGTTACGATCTTTTAGAGTATCTTGAGATCTTGAGCCGTTTGGCGCTTCGTGCACCCTACTGTAGAAGACTCAGGAGGGAAATTCAGCAAGAAGGCTGATGAAGGTATCTTTCTAGGATACAACATACTGAACAAGATGGTTTACAAGAACTCAAAGGGTCAGGTAGAAGTGTGGTGTAATGTGGATGTTCAGAGATACACCACACCTCCTGCTGGAAAAGGACCCGCCTTCTTTTTCAACTATGATGGTTTCTTCAAGTCCTTCAACATACCACTCTCCACTTCTGATGATGAGTTAGCAAAAAAGATGATGTATGATGTTCTAAACACACCATATCAGGAATCTACATCATCCGGACTACAAGGCGATTCATCTACCAAGTCAGGGGGAGTACTTGAAGATAGTGACTCTTCCTCAGATGAAGAAGCTGTGGAGACTGATCAGAACAACCAGGAGCAACAGGTTCCTCTTACCGATAGTCCACAAGCATCTGACATTAATGCCTCGAGTCCTCGGAACCTCAAACTCCTACTGCCTCAGATACTGACCAAATGTTCATAATCTTGATTCTGAGGTAGTTGTTCCCACCACTCCTGGATCATGCCTAAATGTCTATCATCCTTTGGATAATGTCATTGGGGATGTGAGATCAGGAGTTCAGACCAGAAATCAGTTGTATTTAGCTGATTATGCCTCAGTGATGGAAAAGGGTTACCTTCATGACGGTGCATATCATTGCTTTGTGTCTCAGTTCAAGCAAAAGTATGTTAGTGAAGCCTGAATGATAAGGCATGGGTGAGTGCCATGCAAGAAGAACTTCTTTAGTTCAAGAAGTTAGGTGTATGGACTCTCGTGGATAGACCTAAAGGTGCTAAGGTCATTGGCACAAAATGGGTCTTGAAATGCAAGAAAGATGATCAAGGTGTGATCATCAGAAACAAGGCTCGACTTGTTGTTCAAGGATTTCGACAAGTCGAGGGCATAGACTACAATGAAGTGTTTGCACCCGTGGCAAGAATGGAAACAATCCGTATCTTCCTTGCCTACGCATCGTACATGAAGATTAAAGTTTATCAACTTGATGTGAAGAGTGCATTCCTTCATGGTGAAATCAGAGAGACAGTGTACGTCAGTCAACCCGAGGGATTTGAGGATCCATATCATCGGGACAGAGTTTACAAACTCGATAAGGCTTTATATGGGCTTTGTCAAGCTCCCAGAGCCTGGTATGAGAAACTCTCGACTCACCTTGTGAAACACGGTTTTCGCAGAGGAGTCATTGACTGTACACTGTTCATAAAAGAATAAGATAGAGATTTACTGCTTGTCCAAATTTATGTAGATGACATAATCTTCGGTTCAAAGAACGAAGATCTATGTAAAGAGTTTGAAGCAGTAATTAAGACTGAGTTTGAAATGAGTGCAATGGGAGAGATGAAATTCTTTCTCGGGTTACAGGTGGATCAGACACCAAAAGGGATTTTCCTACATCAGACCAAGTATGTAGGAGATATCCTCAGTCGATTTGACATGGAGAATGCTTCCGCAATTGGGACTCCACTTGCTACAAACCATGATATACCACCTGATGAGAATGGTGATCTGGTCGATGCCACCATGTACCGAGGAATGATTGGATCTCTCATGT
This sequence comes from Flaveria trinervia, assembly GCA_025506515.1. Classification (NCBI taxonomy): domain Eukaryota; kingdom Viridiplantae; phylum Streptophyta; class Magnoliopsida; order Asterales; family Asteraceae; genus Flaveria; species Flaveria trinervia. The sequence goes on from CM046443.1 coordinate 89,773,710, forward strand.
ACCTCACTTCCTCAAGACCTGATATCATGTACACGACATGTTTATGTTCCAGATATCAGGCAAAGCCAAAAGTTAACCATCTGATTTCGTTATCTGAAGGGTACTCCAACACTTGGGTTGTGGTATCCTCATGACGATGACTTCGAGCTAATAGCGTATAGTGACTCGGATTACGGTGGCTGCAAGATGAACTAAAAGTCTACATCAGCGGTATGTCAATTCTTTGGGAGGAGATTAGTGACCTGGCAGTGTAAGAAGCAAACCTCGGTTGCTTTGTCAACCTGTGAAGCCAAATACGTTGCTGCTGCAAGTTGCTGTTCACAAATCATATGGATTCAACAGCAAATGCGGGACTACGGTTTGAATTTCTCTTCTACTCCTATTTTTGTTGATAACTCTGCTGTAATTGCAGTAACTAAAAATCTGGTCCAACATCCTAAGACCAAACACATCGGCATCAAATATCACTTTATACGTGATTGCTTTGAAAAGAACCTAATCGATGTGATTAAAATAAATACTGATTTTCAACGCGCTGAACTCTACACAAAGGCTTTTGATAAACCACGTTTTCTATATTTGTTAGAGGTCAACGACGTTAAAAAGAAAAGTGATGTAATTCCTGATGACGACCATGTGTAGTCCGATGCGTATAGTCCATTTTTCTTTAAATTTTTATTTTCTTTATTTATTTGTTTAACTTTAAGTAGCTTAATTAAATTGGTGTTATTTTGTCACCTATTAAAATCCTAAAAAGCGTAAATCAGTTACGGTTTTAGAATTTTAGGGGGAGAATAGGTCAGTTAGTAACATTAACAAAAAAAAAGGGAGGAGGAGAGGCTAGCTGATAGAAACTAGATCGTATCTGTGATACCGATTCAATGACTTTGGAAAATGATAGTACACATGTACAAACCACTTGGGACTTTAAAAGTTTAAATAAAATAAGATGTGAAGTTCAAAGTATAAGTCTGTGTAGTCTGAGCAATATAAAAGGAAAAATGATAGTAAAACTAGCTACTACTAAGGTAACACAAAGAAAGTAGACCTAGAGATTGTTAGACCACAGATGATATGTCGGTAGATTCAACACAATAGATGATTAAACCTTGATGGTGATCTCAAGAACAAACTAAGTTGTTCAACAAGCTGTGGGTTAACATCTTATCCCTAGTTAACACAATCAACAAAATTCCAATAAGGGGTGACGAGCAGAATAAACGCCACAAATGTGAGCGTAAGACCAAAATATGAGCAAAAGCAATCAAACTAATAACTTATGTTGTTGGTGAGATCTGTGCAAAAAGATTAAAATTGCTCAAACAAGAAGATAGGTTATGTGCCTTTCTGCTGTGCGGTGGCACTGACCTGAGGATAAGCATAACCTATATATTCTAGAATTCATTATTGTTTGACGCCTCTGTGCTGTGCGGTGGCACTAACCTGAGGCCTGGCTTCTCTTTGAAAGTTCTAAGAATAGTTTCTTCTTGAAAACTACCCTGAGACCGCTCAAAAATCTCTTGAGGAATGTTGATTACCATATAAGTGTGGGACCCACAAATGCTTTTTGAAATAATCAAACCTTAAACTATCACCAATCTATGTCAAAAGTCTGTGTATGGATTTAAGAGGACCAGTATACTGACAATCATCGTGGCTACAATTCTTGAAAGTCCAAATCAATGTGGGGATCTAATAGTACTAGTATGGTTTCCTAAACTTGCTAACGACTCTAGATGAAAAAACAAGAATTGAGCATAAAAAGGTGTTGATAACATGTCCCAAATGATTTGACTTGCCTGTATGATTCCAAATTGAATTGGTCCATTTATGGTCAAAATAAATTGAAGCTGCCTATTCTAGAACCGAATCCATTAGATTTCCATATTAGGATTTACACCTCACACAAAACGTCAAAAACAAGTTTTAGTTTTGTATTTCAGTTTAAGTCTTTTACTTTGTTTAAATTTAGTCAAATTCCGTTTGTTTGATATCGGACTACGCCATGGAATTCAATAGGGGATTTAATCATATAAAAGGGTCACGTCTAAGGTGACCACACATATTTTCAAATGTAAAATCAGTCACGTCTAAGGTGACAAATTGCTTAAAAGGATCACGTCTGAGGTGATCAACAGTTTTTCAAGTTAAAATGATCATGTCTGAGATGATCAAATGCTCATAATGTTTATTCAAAAGTTAAAAAGGGTTTAAGTGTGGAATGGTCATAAAGTTAGAATCATGAGTATGGTCCAATCACATGACTGGACCATGAGTATGGACCGACCGTACGAATGGACCATACTCATGCACTAAACAACCGAATGGCACATGCGTATGAACCATTCACCCAAATTGGCTTATCAGATTGAGCCAGTCGACCGAATGAAACTGTGCGAATGAGTCAGATAGCCGACTGAATGTGATCGACTGAACCAATCGCACGACTGAGGTCCATTCACCCGAATGAACCGAGCGAATGGGTCCAGTCGGCCGATTGAAATCAGACTTAGTATAAATAGGGCCATAGTCGATTGCATTCAACTCATCACCCCCAATCGCCCTAAAATCGCACAGCCTACCATTACTCTGCCAAAATTTCCTCTGACCCAATTGCTTGCATATTCTGATATTATGACGTTCGTTGGTACATATTCAGGTAAAGTGCGGTGTGAACATGCCAAAAACTCCTTCGATTAGACTCCAAAATCAAGAAATTGGCCCTAACAAGACCCAGGACTTTAAATGGACTAATAACCTAACTAAACCAAGTAAAATGTTGAAATAAAGGTTATTAGGTTATTAGTATAATAATTGCGAGTCTAAAGAACCATTACGCGACGTCAAATTGCAAGATTTGGTTAAGATTTGAATCTCAGTCGACCGAACAGTGGGTCATGCGACTGGACACCAGGATGAACTCCAATCGCATGATTGAGCTGGTCGAATGGCTCAATCGGCCGACTGGATAATACGAATGAGCTCAGTCGGCCGACTGAACCAATCGCAGGCTCAGTCAACCAATTGAACTCAGTCACCTGCTTAGTCACCCGACTGAATCCAATCGCATGCCAGGTCAACCGACTGAACACAGTCGCATGGTTCAATCGCATGAATGAACCAGAATGAATTCAACTAGGTTAATTAGAACTAATTTATGTTGTGTGGTTATCTAATGTCTACGTGTCTTGTGTTACAGATTGATGGTTGACAGGGGGTCCATCAATCCCAAGCACAACATATGTGCTCATTTAGGTGCCACGACACGGAATGGTGTCGAGTTTGCAGGGATCATTGCTTTCCTCAAGATATCCAGGATCTACAAGGCGATATCTACACCATGAACTCCCTACAGGTCTATTCAGCAGGCCTTCTAGGAGGGGGCATCAGTTGACCGCTCTCATGAGCCTTACAGCATTAGGAGCTCTATTTTTGGGATGGATATTGAGGTCACTGCTGTGGATATTAGGCGTGTATTTGGGTTGGGTGATGATGCAGACCACCCTACCAGACTTCACCCGCTAACTATGAAAGGGTGCTTCTTGAGGATGAAGTACGCTGGGGATATTAATGCAGGTGTGCTCAACAAGAGCAACCTGTGTCCCCAGTATAAGTACTTGGCGCATGTCATCCTCAAGTGCTTGGCTTCGCGAAGGGGTGGATTTGATGATCTTTCAGACCAGATTCAAAATGCCTACGTGGCACTGGTATCAAACCACCCTTTCAGGTTCTCGAGCATGATATTCTCTTACCTGATAGAGAATCTGGAGGTGAAGGGCAAAGAGGGTTTCTGCATGTACCCTAGGTTTCTTCAGATGATCTTAGATGAGAAGCTGCCCACATTGCCTAAGGAGAGCCAAGATGCAGTGGCGTTGGAGATTACGGATGACACCACACTAGGTCGTATGAAGGTTTACTGGGGAAAGCAGGTCAAACCCCGGTGAAGAGACTCATCGGCCATCTAGCCAAGGTTGATTATGTGGCGCCAGGGAGGCGTAAATGGCGCCATGCAGACAGTGATTCGGATGTCGAGCAACTGGAGCTCCCTGAAGATGACTCTGACGACGATGACAACGGTGATGATGGAGATGCAGGGCCCACTCAACTGAGGGCCCCCACTACTGATATAGCATCTCCAGCATCCACCCAAGGTGGAACAGAGGTTGAAGGGTTCCATCAGGACTTTTGTCTTGATGAGGAGGAGGAGACAGACGAGGAACCCTTGACTCGTACTATGGGGAGCAGGGTGGTTGCCATCGATCGAGGTATCCGGGAGGTTGGAGGACGCCCCGGTGAGACTAGGGAGACTGATACTGATCCCACTTATACTCCTGATCATCCTAACAGCGTTCCAGGGGGAGCATCCACCTCAAGGGGTCGAGGAAGAAAAGGATGGCTCAGCCCCATAGTTTGAAGAAGAAGAGGAGGAGGATGACATTTATCACCATCACCACTACTACCACCACTTCCACCACTCCACCTACTTCCACCACTCCACCTACTACCACCACTCCACCTACCACCACTACCACCATTCCATCCACCACCATATCTACCACCTCACACACCACTACCACACCCACTCCACCACTTACCTGCATACAGTCCACCTCCACTACAACTCATCCACCACCACCTTCATCTATACCACCCCCAATCTTCACCACTGCCACCACCACCACCACTAGCCACCAAGCAGGACCGTCATCTTACCCCTCCTTTCCATCTAGATCCTCCCTACCCCCTAGTGGGGTAGAGGAATAGCTCTCGGCACTGAACCGTATGGTGCTAAAGCTGTTGGCACCCGATGATGAGAAGACTGCCCAGATTCGTCAGCTGGTAGAACTTACTGCTGCACAATCTCTGCAGATATCTCAGTAGGCACAGCTGATATAGCAGTAGGCACAACAGATGACTGCTTAGAGCTCAGAGATGTCCCTACTCCAGGAGCAACATGAACATTCAGCAAACCGGATAGAGGAGTTAGAGGCGACCAACAAGACTATCATGCTGAGGCTCAAAGGATCAAAGGATGAGCCACTAAAGATGAGAGAAGGAGATGGAGATGATGGTGATGATGATGATAGTGATAATGATAATGATGATGGTGATGATCAAGGGGAGAATACTGATGCTGGTGATGATGTTGATGATGATGATGAAGGAGATGATGATACTTCTGCTGCGGGTGCCACATCTGCAAGTGAAAGTAGGACCAAAAGATCTCAATACCAAGGTGCCTCCACATCAACCTCGTCAATAGAGGAGCGCATGATACAAGACAAGAGTAATGCTTAGTTGTTTATATTATTTAAATCATGTGTATTTGAATCTTGTATCAAATTAATGTAATTCATGTTTATATTTATTATTGAAGTTTACTGCTTAGATTGGTGACTAATGGTTGATGTGTTACATGTTTTAAATCAAGCAGATCCAAATTATCAAAGAGATGAATATGATGTTGCTCCCCTCCAACGGATCAGACTCAGCTCACGATGATTCTTGATCTGTAGGAATAGTCAGGAGATAAGTGAATTACACTCCTGAAGAAGGAGAGATAATTCATGATCTCACCGACGAGCAACTTGCTAAAATATTCCGACTCAATCCTAATGAGATCATGAAAGATGCTCCAACAGTCCATGTGGAAAGTGACGATGAGCTCAATGATATTGATGAGATCGAGATTGAAGATGTCACGGACCAACACTATCCAGAGTACACTAACATTAAGGGTAATGTCGTTCCCAATCTGGGCGACAATCTTTTCAGTGAAACTTTTGAGACTCTGGACAAAATGGAACAAGAGTTTGATAAGAAAGAAGATAAGGCCCAAGCCTCGGAAGCTGAAGTCAATATCATAAAGGCTGAGTGGGCTGCATGCTTTGAAGAAATAAGAGCCCAACGCAGTGCTTCAACGTCAACTGTCTACACCAAGCTGTACAAATTGAAGAAACATCACAAGGTGTCGGGCAAAATCATAGCGTGGTCATATTTTGAAAATCTCAACGTTTATGCAGTTAAACGTGAGAAGGGGATTGAGTACTTCAGGTTCCCACACGACCTGAAGACTCTTCCTGGATTTGAGCTTAACCAGTTAGCAAAGTTGAAATTGCTATACGTTGACCCACGCAAAATGTCAGGCTGGTTTGAAGCAGCTCTAAAGAGAGAGTATTACACCAGATGGGTCAACTTCAAACCTCAACAACCAACAAGGTATATCAGACGGTCTGAGGTTGATGCCATAACTGGAAAACCAAAAATAGTGCTGAAGTGGAGTCCTCCGCGCATAATGTCTAAGATCCCTCTACGGGAAATGCCACAAGACTTCTACTATGATTGAGGATAGGAGAGGCAGTCATAGTTTTGAACGAGAATGGTATAATGGAAACCATCAGGGTGTTTGACCCAATGTGGCTTACAAACTTGTCTGCTGATGATGTATATACATTATACAAGTGGCCACTGTTCTATAACACTCAAGATATTGTACAAGCTCTACAATTTCAGAACATGATACGACTCTGTTTTTCTTTTGAGATACATGCAGGAGTCACTAGAGAAGAGAAGTACAAGAAGTTTGAGGAACTTATGAAGGATGTAAGGCATTAGATGAAACTAGGTCCAAGGGGGAGTAATTGTACGGGTACTTAATGTAATACAATGTGTGGTTATGCTTATAATGTTGAAGATTTCATTGGTTGGTATGTAATAACGCTTATTGAACTAACTATATAGGTTGTGGTTGTTTGAATAAATCTAAGTCAATTAATGATTATGAAACATATTCAAACTTAATCATATGAAGTTCTCATGCGATTGAACCATGCTAATGGACCATACGCATGAAAAACTTCATGCTAATGAACCAGTCGTACGAATGAACCATGAGACTAAATCAGTCACATGATTGTAACATGAGATTGACTCAGTCGCACGACTGAACACTCAGTTGTGCGAATGGATCAACTTCATGACTCAATCGCACGACTGAACCATGAAAATGGTCCAGTCGCACGATTGAGAAACCCTAACCTATAAATACCACTTAAATCGTGGAAAAACTAGACACTTTGAATATTTCAATACCTAGACGTACCCTAGCCGTCCAGAGACCTCTAGTAACCTGCTCCAACTTCATAAATCGTAGTAGATCGATTGCTAATCGTTCTTGACGTTTAGATTCAATATTTAATTGATTCTGCGTGCGTTCTCACCGATCGGATCGCCAATTAAATAGGATTCCGCACTATTTAATTCAGTATACGCATAAATCTGTTAGTATTCGTCCAGTACACGATCCTAACACTTACATTGCCATGAGACAACCCTTCCACCAAGAAACTGACATCCCCCTGATATGGACTTTGCAGTCATGTTGCAACCACCAGAATCACTATCTGTATAAGCATAAAGATTGAAGTCAGAATTCTTAGGATACCACCGACCAAGTGTTGAAGCACCTTTGAGGTATCTTAGAATCCTTTTGACAGTGATAAGGTGAGACATCCTAGGGTTGGCTTGATATCTTGCAAAAATACATGTAGCAAACATGATATCAAGCCTGCTAGCTGTAAGATACATATGAGACCCAATCATAGCCCTGTAAAGGTGTTCATCCACACACTCCCCCTTAAGATCAGGTCCAAGGGAGTGGTTTCTTTCTATGGATGTCTTAGCAACCTTACAATCAGTCATGTTGAATCTTTTAAGTATGTCTTGAACACACTTTGACTGACTAATGAAGATGACATCTTCAACTTGCTTTACTTGAATTCCCAGAAAGAAATTGAGTTCCCCTATGGCAATCATTTCAAATCTATCCTTCATTAGCTTCTTAAAGTCTTTGCAGAGCCTTGGATTAGTTGAACCAAAGATGATGTCATCTACATATACTTGAACTAGCATTAAGTCATTTCCCTGTCCTTTGATGAAGAGAGTTCCATCTACAGTACCCATTCTGTATCCATGTTTGCAGAGATACTGAGATAGAGTCTCATACCACTTCCTAGGTGCCTGATGCGGCCCATAAAGAGCTTTTTCAAGCTTGCAGACATAATCAGGATGATCAAGATCTGCAAAACCAGGTGGTTGTTTGACATACACCTCTTCATCAATCACTCTATAAAGAAAAGCACACTTGACATCAAGTTGATAGACCTTGAAGTTCTTGGATGCAGCAAATGCAAGGAATATCTAATAGCTTCCAGTCTTGCTACAGGAGCAAAGACATCACTGTAATCAATCCTTTCTTCTTGTGTGTATCCGTGAACAACTAGTCTAGCTTTATTTTTGATGACAATGCCTCTATCATCCTTCTTGTTCCCAAACACCCATTTGGTTCCAATAGTAGTCTTCCCATGAGGAAGAGGACAAAGGTTTCAAACTTTCCGCCTTTTGAATTGAAGCAGCTCCTCTTGCATAACTTCCACCCAACTTCCATCCTTCAGAGCCTTATCAATTTCTTTGGCTCTATCTGGGATAAGAAACAAGAGTGAAGACAAACATTTGCTTCATGGGTTTGTCCACTTGTTCTTACCTTTGTGTCAACATCTCCAATGATGTTTGTGGTGGGTTAAGACTTGTGGATCCTTAGTTGAGGGATCACAACAAGTTGTTGAGAGAGATCTAAATTAGAGAAATTTAGATCTAGCATGGATATTTCTCCCACCATATCAGCACACTTATCAAGAGAAACTTGATCCAATGAGTGTGTGGCATCATTGATGTTGTCATCTATGGAGTGGTTATCAGCATCAAGAAATTCCTAATCACTGTCACCACCACCATCATGTTCTTCTGCATTAGGGGTGTCTTTATCTGGTTGTGGAGCCTCTGAGCTGGAATTTGAAGGCATCCTAGATGAATCAGCTAAATTTATCATTGTGGTGCTTATAGAAACCTCATTTGCAGAAGTAGTTACAACTGGAGCTGAAGATGTGTTACTTGAAGGTCTTCTTAGCTCAAATCTTTGGTCAGGATCACCTGTAGGTAAGATTTTTGCAGATCTTGAAACAGTCTCACAAGATTTGTTAAAACAGTTGGTAACTAAATCAAGATCAAACAACCAATCAAGACCAAAACCAGCCACACAGGGTGTGTGTTCATTGAAAGTAACATTGGCTAACTTCTTAACCATTCTAGTTCTAAGATTGTATACTCTATAAGCCTTAGCTTGAGAAAAGTATCCAATAAAGTGTCCATCATCTGATTTCTCAGCAAACTTGGCAATTTGATCTTTGGTATTCAAGATGGTGCAAGGACATCCAAATGGCCTGAGAAAACCAATGAAAGGTTTCCTCTTGTGCCAAAGTTCATAAGGAGTCTTGCCATGATTCTTAACCACTAAAACTTTATTCTACACATAGCAAGCAGTGTTGACTGCCTCTGCCTAGAAGGTGATGGACATGTAAGGCCCCGTTCCCGGGACGCTTATAGCTGGGTTCTCATCGCACACAAAACGTATAATTACATTTTTATTTCATAAACCGCAGCGGAAAACTAAAACAATCTTTCATTTCCATGTAAATGCTTTTGCAAATTAATACAACATTCATTACAAAATAGCTTGTTCGCATTACAATGCAAAAACATTAATCAAAAGAATGCCATCCCCAAAAGAGCTGAGTAGTCGCCCGTGCCATCCTCAGCAAACATTACCTGCCAACTGGAAACACATCAAAGTCAACGTTGCTGAGTGAGTTCTAGTATTTTTTAAATACAACATACTTTACTTCCATATAAAACCATTCGTTACTTTTACATGATCACACATCGTACGTACACATAGATAATATCATTATTATCTTCTTCATTCATTCATTCGTTCATTATGACTTTACTTGCGCATCGGACATCATCCGTACCAATACCATGTGCTACACCCCGGTTAGTCTTAGCTACCGGGCCGAAGTCAACAAATGAACAGCTAAACGTATGCCACGGTACTAGGAGTAACCATCAGTCTTAGCTATTGGGCTAAAGTCAACAAATGAACAGCTAAACGTATGCCACAGTACTAGGGGTAAGCGGTAGAGGCACTACACGTTTGGTCAATCACAAAGAAGGACCCTGTTATCCAATGTTTGCAAGACTTCTTTCATTCGTTCATTAATGCATACATTCGTTATCATGTTCCTCTTTCATTACCTTTCACTTTACATTACATAATACTTCGGTCATTTCTTATAATAAGTAAAGCCATAGGAAAGATATTACACATCATACTAAGGAACATATCATACACATTCGTCATCATCATACAGGGCAACATCATACATACGTAACAAGCCTAAACATGCAACATCATCATCATCATCATCATGCCCAACATGCTTCTAAGACCTCAAGCATCATCTTACAAACTCTTATGGGAACCTTTACGTCAAAACTTACATCTGCACTTTCCCCCGAAAGTCAGAAGTCAATCTACACCTTCCTCGGGTACAACAGCCCTATTCGGGCGTATGGACACCCTTCAGTCGCATTGCCTCCATGCGACTGAACATCATGCGAATGAACTAATACGGATGAACACCTATGCGAATGAACATCCAGTCGTGCGAATGGACAATGCGGATGAACACCTATGCGACTGGACCTTCAGTCGTGCGAATGGACCTTTAGTCGCATGACCCCATGCGACTGGCCCTTCAATCATGCGAATGAACCCCAATTGTGCGAATGGACCCCAATCGCACCCTAATCGGCCATATGGCCTCCATTCGGCCTCCAATCGGTCGCCTAGCCCTAACTGATGCAGAATGCAGTTCATCCCGACTGCAGCCGAGGGTTTTCGGCCTCCAAACTCATCTAAACCCATTTTAAGCCTAAATCGACCATCCTAAACCTTAGGGATGCATACCATCACATTATTCAAGCACAACCAAGCAAGAAATCAAGCCCCAAACGGGTCCTACACATACATACACGCATACATACGAGTTTTCACCCAAAAACGCGAAAAAGGGTTTTCAGATGTGTTCCAGCCCTAAAATCATTCAAAAACATGTAAAAGAGGGGTCCTAGAACTCACCTAAATGAGCACAACGACAAGAGCTTCGATTTGGCTTGCTTCACGACGATTTTGGCGACCCGAACCGACCCGAACCAACACTTTTCCTCTTTTTCTCTTCTTTCTCTCTTCTTCTCTTTATGAAGCTGAAATGTGGGGTGTGTGGGGAGAGTGGGCTGCCCTCTCCCTACTAATATCACCACATTTCCCAACTTTTCTTCGTTGGCGAGTTTGGTCCCTCGACTTTTGGACTTTATTTTCTTTTCTTTCTTCACCGGCTTCAAAATAATAAATATTCGGGTGTTACAGGACAGCTTAGAGTCAGACAACATGGTTCTTGCAGTTTCAATCAGTTTCTTGTTTCTCCTCTCAGCAACACCATTTTGCTGAAGAGTCTTGGGAGCACTATATTGTCTTGTAATACCCTTTTCATCACAAAATGTATCAAGGATTTGGTTCTTGAATTTAGTTCCTTGATCATATCTTATGGTTTTGACTCTGTGATCAGATTGATTCTCAATCTTTAGGATGAAATTCTTCAAAATCTCAGGAGTCCCATCCTTAGTTCTAAGGAAGAAGACCTAAGTGAATCTTGTAAAGTCATCTGTGATCACTAACAATAAGAGGTCCTTCCTAAACTCATTACACTGGTGGGGCCAAAGAGATCCATATGTAACAAGTGTAGGGGTGTAGTGATGGAGTTCCTTTCCTTAAGCTTATGAGATACCTTATGTTGCTTCCCTTTTAGGCATGCAACAAAATGATCATTACTTGTAAACTCTTTCTTTGGCATTCCAGTTACCAAATCATTCTTAATCAGTTTATTCATATTCTTAAAGTTTATATGGCACATTATTTTATGCCATAGGAAAGACTCATCACTATTGGCTTTAGACAGAAAGCATGAAACTTCTCCAGAGGGAGATGTTTCTTGTAAGTCCATCTTATACATGTTCCCTTTCTTTGGGGCTCTAAGCAGGATATCCTCATGAGGAATGACTACCCCGGGCTTGAGAACAATGCACTCATGCTTAGTAAAGAGCATGTTATGACTCTGATCAAAAAATTGGGATACACTAAGAAGATTATACCCAAGCTCCTTGACAAAGTTTACCTTTTCAATGCTGAGCTTACCATTTGTGACCTTGGCCCTTCCAAAAATGTAACCACCTTCATCTCTACTAAAAGCAACTGACCCTCCATCAATCATTTCAAAGTTCTGGAGTAGTGACCTATTGCCTGTCATGTACCTGGAACAACCACTGTCAATTATCTAGACATTCTTGTTTGTCTTGAGTTGTCCCTGCATATAGAAAATGATTAGTTACATTTGGAAACTCAAGCCTTACTTGTCTTGTGCTCACTAAGAGAAACAGAAGGTAATGTTATTGGGTTTGTTGGACCATTAACATAGTTGTTTAACCATTTAAACAAGAAATCGCAGCGGAAACAAAGCTAAATAATATGTTTTATAATCTGAAATTTTAAGCATATTATTTGTCAACAACGAACCCAAGAACATAAGGATTATTTATATGTTAATGAACTAGCATTCAAGCAAAATATAAGAACCAAAATAAAACCATGGAACTACCTTCCAAAGGCTGCCTAAAACATGAGATTTGAAGAGGAGGATGAAGTTCTTGAAGGACCAAAACACCAAACAAGATGTCCTCAAGCTTGCATACCCACAAGCATCAAGCAAAACACCTTGTTGCTAGGATTTTGACACCAAAACGTGCAAGAATGTGGCTGCAGAAAACCCCTTTAATCAGCCTTGTTTATATTCAAAGATGAGAGAAAATAATGGTTCTTGCATGTATGAGAGAGAGTAGAAAGTTGGAGTGTGTAACTAGTGAATGTGGTGTCTTGTTCCAAAGCAACACAAGACCAAAGTTACCCTTAAAGGGGAGGCCAAAATTTTGGCATAAAATGGGTTCCCCCCATTTTAAAACACCCATTTAATTGTTAACTAGTTATATTATGAGTTATGTAATTAACCTTTTAATTATATAACTTACACACACTATTATTATTTGATGTTATTAACCAACTTAAGTAACATTACAAATAATGTCAATGAACAAAATATCCTTATAAGTTGTTCTATCTCACATACAATTTATTTAGAAAACCCATTTTCTAAATTGGTGTAATTATTTAATCGCATGATCATATCATCAATTAAATATTTATTGGTGTTTGCTAAACTTGTTATTGGGTATGACCTGATTTGGATCATAACGTACTAACCACATCAATGTTCTATGTGTCTTGGGCATAAAATCCAACAATCTCCCACTTGCACAAGATTCATAGAAGATTGATGCAAGCAGTAAATACTATCTAACAACGGTTTACTACCCTTAATACGCATGACTAAAATCCATTCAATAACATCATCCCCTTCAAGTATCCAACTTGAAATGATTTAGGTGAATTAATCTTTTATCCTTTTGTTACAGATGTCATTGTTAAATCCAAGGACACAGAATGATCATTCCTTGTTGATTTAACTTAATCAGGCCTTAGACATCTTGCTCTCAATGAATAAGAGGAACAAATTCCATCTTGAATACATACGTTTCTCACAATCACCTTATGTCACACCTGAACATAGCCTTATGTACTGTCCATTATTTCAGAGTAGTGAAGAAGTAGCTCAAGGTATAACAATTGGTGAATATCAAAACCCAATATGTATCTCAGATCGGAGGATACCAAATGATATTTGCCTTTACTCAAATTTACTTATGATCAATCAAGAAGATTCCATGAAGTTAAATTTAAGACGCGGGCCAGTCCAATATTCGTATCCCACAAATATCTATGAACTTTGGTAGCAACCAATTGCTTTATATTCATGCCTTATGAATATCCACCAATCCATGTTCATAATAGTCTTACATTCATATTTGTTCACACAAACATGACCGACTACGGACATTTAGAATAATAAACATATTCATGGATGTATACATTCTAAAAGGAACATAACTCAGAATATCGCAAATCTACAAAAGAGTTGAATATTACATTGTTCCAAACTTTTAAATACTAAACAAATCAGCTCCAATCACTAGAATATCGAAGTCCTAAAGCACAAGTATGACTTTCATGCTTTTCCCTTTCAAGGAGCTTCGTGAGTGGATCCATAATGTTTTGACCGATGTGAACTTTATGAATACATATCTTTCCTTTTTCAACTTCATCCCTTATGTAGTTGAATCTCCGCTCAATGTGTCTAGTCTTTTGATGTGCACGGGGTTCCTTGATTTGTGCAATCGCACCCTCGTTATCACAAAAGATTTCTAGGGGGTCTTGAATGGTAGGGACCACCCCTAGATCGATGATAAATTTCTTTATCCATGCAGCTTCCTGAGCTGCTAATGAGGCGGCTATGTATTTGGATTCTGTAGTGGACAATGCTACCACGTCTTGTTTTGAACTCTTCCAGGACACTGCTCCTCCATTCATAATGATTACATACCCCGATTGTGATCGAGAATCATCTCGATTAGTTTGGAAACTTGCATCCGTGTAACCCTTTACAACGAGTTCCTCTTCACCAGACCCGTATATTAGAAACATATCCTTAGTCCTCCTAAGGTATTTCAATATACTTTTAATAGCCATCCAATGGCTATTACCTGGATTCTGCTGATATATGCTTGTCATGCTTAACGCGCATGACACGTCTGGTCTAGTGCATATCATCGCATACATGATGGATCCTATAGCAGAGGCATATGGGATGTCCTTCATTCGATCTTGCTCATCCTTTGAGCTTGGACATTGAGATGTACTCAATATTGTCCCTCTTTGAATTGGTACCATACCTTTCTTAGAGTTTTCCATCTTGAACCTTTTCAAGACTTTATCAATATATGCACTTTGGTTTAGACCTACCAACCGCCTCGATCTGTCTCTATAGATCTTTATTCCCAAAATATAGGCGGCTTCACCAAGATATTTTATGGAAAAACAACTTCCAAGCTAGGCTTTAACACCTTCCATGGTTGGAATATCATTTCCAAAAAGTAGTATGTCATCAACATACAATACTAAGAATGTAATTATGCTTCCACTAGCCTTCTTATATACACAAGCCTCGTCAGCATTCTTGATGAAACCAAATTTCTTGATCTCTTCATCAAAACGTTGATTCCAACTTCTCGATGCTTGTTTTAATCCATAGATTGATCTTTTTGACTTGCATACTTTATTAGGATGTTGTGGATCGACAAAACCATCAGGCTGAACCATATGGACAGTCTCTTCAAGATGTCCATTAAGAAAAACAGTTTTGACATCAATTTTCCAAATCTCATAGTCATAATATGCAGCTATGGCAAATAGAATCCTAATTGACTTTAGCATTTCCACAGGCGAGAAGGTTTCATTATAATCAACCCCTTGAGTTTGAGTGAAACCTTTTGCTACAAGTCTTGCTTTGTAAGTATCCAAGTTTCCATGCATATTTGTTTTCTTCTTGAAAACCCATTTGCATCCAACCGGTTTGGAGTTAAGTGGAGAGTCAACCAATTCCCAAACTTGGTTGTCATAAATGGATTGTATCTCCACGTTCATGGCTTCCAGCCATTTGTCACAATCTGAATTGGACATTGCATCATGGTATGTAGTTGGCTTATCGGAGTCAACCACATAGCATCCATTAATGAAAAATCCATATCTTTCAGGTGGAATGCTAACTCTACCAGATCTGCGAACGTTTTGTGTGTATCGATCAACCTCTTGATCATCATCAACAACCTCTTGTTGATTGCCAGTATCAATCAAACGTGTATCAGCTTTTGGATCTTGATCCTCATCAAATTCCATAGTTCTATACGTTATTCCCTACATAAGGAACTTAGCTTCCAAGAACTCTGCCTTTCGAGCAATAAATACCTTTTGCTCTGTTGGATCAAAGAAGTAGTATCCTATATAGTCTTTGGGATATCCAACAAATATACACTTAATGGATCGACTTTCCAACTTGTTTTGGGTGTTTAGCTTAACATAAGCTTCACAACCCCACTTTTAAATATGAAAGCGATGGAACTCTTCCATGCCATATTTCAAAAGGTGTCGAATCCACTTTCTTGGTCGGGGCCATATTCAAAATACGAGCCGTGGAGAGCAATGCGAACCCCAAAATGATAGAGGTAGTGAGCTTATAGCCATCATAGATCGAACCATATCAAATAGGGTTTGGTTTCTCCTTTCGGACACACCATTATATTGTGGTGTTCCAGGTGGAGTAAGTTGTGAGACGACCCCATAATTTCTTAGATGATCCTGAAAAGCCTCACTGAGGTATTCACCTCCTCTATCTTAATGAAGAACTTTGAGTTTTATTGAGTTGATTTTGTACTTCATTCTTGAAGATTTTGAACATTTCAAAAGCTTTATGTTTATGTGCCATCAAGTACACATAACCATAGCGACTATAATCTTCAGTAAAGGTAATAAATTATCTTTCACCATTTCTAGTCATTGTCTTAAAAGGACCACATACATCCAAATTTATGATTCCCAATAAGTCTTTTGCCTCTCGTTAGTACCACTAAAGGACTACTTGGTCATCTTACCTTGTAAACAAGATTCACACTTATCAAATAAATCACTTTCATTTGTTTTCAAAAGACCATTCTTTTGAAGTGTTTGAATCCGATTCTTGTTTATGTGACCAAGATCACAATGCCAAAGATATGAATCACTTAAACCCATTTTAAGTGTCTTGGTGCTTGATTGGTATAATGAGTTATTATAGGATGAATCATCATGAACCAATTCATAGATACCATGAAAAGGCATAGCCTTGAAATAAAATACATCATCCATACAAACATAAATACCATTGTTTACAAACTTTATATCATAACCATATTGTTTTAAAATGGGAACAGAAATTATGTTCCTAGTCAAACCAGGAGCATACAAAATGTTCTTAAGAACAACTTCCAAACCATTTGAAAGTTTCAAAATATAGTCTCCTTGGGCTTCGACATCAACTTTTGCTCCGTTGCCATGTAGAGACTTGTGTCTCCCTTCTTGAAGTGCTTATTATAAATTGCAAATATGAGTTCCACATTCGGTATCCAATACCCATGTGTTTGAAGAAATAACATTTAACCAATGTGAATCATGAAAGTTGTACCTGAGGTTTGCCCAACATCCCTCTTGTTTCTCAACTCTTTGAGATAGGTTTGACAATTCCTTTTCCAATGTCCTATCTCACCACACTCAAAGCATGGATCGTTCTCCGTTACTTTAGGCTTCTTAAGCTTAGGCTTTGGAGGTTTCGCTTTAGCCTTCCCTTTCCCTTGCCTTTGATGTACCATTTTCCTTTGGCAACATTTGCCTTGGGATTGGGGAATGGCCTTTTCTTATTGCCTCCCTCATTGATCGAGAGAACAAGTAGAACCTTTCTACCCATCCCTGCCTCAGCTGTTTTGAGCATTGCGTGAAGCTCACCAATGCTCTTGTTCCACCGTTCATATTGTAATTTATTAAGAACGTTTCCAACCTTTTGGTTAGGCCATTAAGGATCAAATCCGTGGCCAACTCCTTTGATACGGGATAATTAAGCCTCTCAAGGCGATCAATATGGCTTTTCATCTTAAGAACATAAGATGATACCGATTGGGTTTCTTCAACGCGACACGCATGAAGCGCTCGAACCGTTTCGAAGCGCTTTACCCTAGCTTGTTGAAGAACATTTCCTTTAGTTGGGTAATCATGTCATATGCCCCATGATGCTCCAAGTCCTTTTGGAGTTTAGGAATCATAGTTCCCAACATGAGGCAGGAAACCTGCATGGAATCCTCAGTGTATTGAAGCCAATCGTTATAGGCCTCAACATCCTCGGGGTCGGGTTGGTCAGGAATGGGATCGTCAAGGACATAGGCCTTTTTCTCTTTCTTGAGAACAATTATCAAGTTTCAAAACCGGTCCATAAAGTTATTATGGTTAAGACGATCCCTCTCTAAGATGGTTCTCAATGATAGTGTATGGATAGTCGGGGTGGTAGCATTGTTGTTTGCAGCCATTTCTACAAAATTTACAAAGTTCATATTAGTATTTCTAGAAAAAATTACTTTTTAATCATTAATACCCTTTTTCATGTCTCATAGAGAATTAATGATTAAAATCTAGAATCCAACATTACATTTAAATGATGGTTAGGTGACCTTTATCCCATTATTTAAATTAACAAGGTAGTCAACATTTGACAATTGCAACCTATTGCAACTTCTAGTTGTATGGGATCGGTAAACATCTTATGTTTAGTCGGTATGTAAATCCCATCAACACCATTGTACGCCATGCTTCGGTGACCCGATGCACATGATTTCTAATTCAAGTCATCCTACTTACACACACGTGTGAGTTTACACATATAAGTGGTTAGGTGACCTTTATCCCACAAATGTGTTAAGCCCACCTCAAACACACAAGTTCCCTAGAAGTGGTTAGGTGACCTTTATCCCACAAATAGTTTTCAAGTGATTCGAGTGTCATGTAAAAGGATGGTGTTTAACTTGTTTCCAAAGGGATTTTAGTTTTCATTAATTCTAGTTTTGAAAACTCTATGTACTTTGTATTTGCATGCTTTCAAATACTTGGCATCCTATGGTTCTCTTTCTGGTAAAACCCCTTTTTATTAAAATCATTAATCCTTTTAATAACCTTTTATTAGTCACTTAATGATTAGGAACCATAAATTTTCAGTTTGTTATGTTTGTTAATTAGTTTGTTTTGCACATCCAAATATCAAACAACCA
Source organism: Flaveria trinervia (assembly GCA_025506515.1). Lineage (NCBI taxonomy): Eukaryota > Viridiplantae > Streptophyta > Magnoliopsida > Asterales > Asteraceae > Flaveria > Flaveria trinervia. The sequence goes on from CM046443.1 coordinate 89,792,517, forward strand.
TCATATAACAAACAACCAAACAAGCATAATCAAACAATCACAAGTGCATAACCATAGCCACTAAGTTGACAACACTTGTTTTCCATCACAAGTGTTGTCATTTGGTCTTTCCTAAGGTTGAACACAACACAAAAGATGAGATCTCCAAAGACCCCCACTTGAAGTTACATCCAAATGCTTCAAGTCCTTCTCTTTTGGTCTTCCCTTTGTGCTTCCAACTTGTGCATCTTCTTTTACAAAATTTATATCCTAATACAAATTTTCTAATAAAAGAAAACACAGTTAATCTATCTATTACATCACCATTGAATTAATAAATAAATTACATCCAAATACAAGCACAAACGAATAAATATTACAACCCATAAAGAATGAAATCAACCAAAACAATTATTCATCAAAAACCAAATCAACACAAGGTCAAGGATAGGTTATGCACCAATATGAAACATCATATACATCATACAAGAACCAAAATAAATCCCCATATAACCCTAAAGTTTCGGCCAACATAAACCCAAAATCTAGGGTTTTTGTCCAAACACAATGATCAACCATTTGACACCTTTCTTTCAAGGTTTAATCATAAGCATGTAAGATATAACCTTGAAAGATTGGGGATTCACATAACATCACAAAACAACCCCTATTAGGTTGTTAAAGTCCTATAAAACCAATTTTATAAGGACAAAAGAAGCTAGTTATCCACATATCCGGCTCTAGATGCCAATGTTGGGTTGGTTGGACCATTAACATAGTTGTTTAACCATTTAAACAAGAAAACACAACAGAAACAAAGCTAAATAATATGTTTTATAATATGAAATTTAAGCATATTATTTGTCAACAACAAACCCAAGACATAAGGATCATTTATATGTGAAAGAACTAGCATTCAAGCAAAATATAACAACCAAAATAAAACCATGGAACTACCTTCCAAAGGCAGCCAAATACGTGAGATTTGAAGAGGAGGATGAAGTTTTTGAAGGACAAAAACACCAAAGAAGATGTCCTCAAGCTTGCATACCCACAAGCATCAAGAAAAACACCTTGTTGCTAGGATTTTGACACCAAAACATGCAAGAATGTGGTTGCAGAAAACCCCTTTAATCAGCCTTGTTTATCTTCAAAGATGAGAGAAAATAATGGTTCTTGCATGTATGGGAGAGTGTAGAAAGTTGGAGTGTGTAACTAGTGAATGTGGTGTCTTGTTTCAAAGCAACAAAAGACCAAAGTTACCCTTAAAGGGGTGGCTGAAATTTTGGCTTAAAATGGATTCCCCCCCATTTTAAAACACCCATTTAATTGTTAACTAGTTATATTATAAGTTATGTAATTAACCTTTTAATTCTATAACTTACACACAATAATATTATTTGATGTTATTTAACCAACTTAAATAACATTACAAATAATGTCCATGAACAAAGTATCCTTATAAGTTGTTCTATCTCACATACGATTTATTTAGAAAACCCGTTTTTTAAATTGGTGTAATTATTTAATGCATGATTATATCATCAATTAAATATTTATTGGTGTTTGCTAAACTTGTTATTGGGTATGACCCGACTTGGATCATAATGTACTAATCATATCAAAGTTCTATGTGTCTTGGGCATAAAATCCAACAAATGTAACAGTAATAGATCCTATGGTTGTGCTATGAGAATCTTGAGCTGTTGTTGATGTAGAACATCCAATCACTTGGTCTTTCTTTGACTTCCACACCACCTTTGGAAGTTTGGACTTGACCTTCAACACTTCGGAAGCTTTTGAGACTTCGGAAGTTTTGATGAGTGGACCTTCGGAAGATTCTGCAAACAGTGTAGCAGACTTTAGTGCTTCGGAAGTATTCCTTCCTTCCAAGACCAAATTTTCTTCCAAAGGTAATTTTCCACTTGCCTTCTTCTTAGTTTTGGAGCTTTCGAAGGAAACAGATTTCCTTTCGAAGCTTGAATCTTCTTGGATCTCTTGGAAGTCCTTGTCTTGGTCATGTGATGAGTACCTTTAGGATTGTATGGACAATCCTTAGCAAGATGAGCAATACTTTCACACATGACACACTTCATTTTCTTCTTCCCAAGAGCCTTCTGCTGAGAACAAGACTGACTTTGATCACATCCCTTCTCCACCCTCATCTTTGTAGATGCTGAGACAGTCCTTTTGGGCTGTGGACTGTTCTTGGAGTTGGATGGTTCAGGCTATGTAGCAGTGGTACACAACAGATCAGCCTTCTTTTTGGTGCTGAGATGATTTGAACATGAACTAGAACTCTTGACAGTAGAGTTTAGGTTAATGTTTTCAGTCTTCACTACTTCAAACCCTACAAAGATAAAAACTTGTTTCTGCTTAGAGTCAAAAGTAGCCTTGATCTCTTGAGCCTTCCTAGCTTTTCTTTTGCTCTTTATGATCAAGTTCTTTCTCATTGACTTGGTCATCACAGTCTTCTTCTTCTCCTCAGAAGGATAGTGGCCCTTCTTAGGATCCTCCTCTTCACTCTTCTCAGAGGAACTTTTCACTATCACTTCTTCATCCTCTTCACTCAAATGATCTATAAGAGGAAGCTCATCTTCACAAGTTCCACACCTAGGTGATCTTACAAACAAGATTATGTGTGGAGGAGCTATCTCATTCGATCCTAGTCCTACTTGTTTTGATAGCACACCTTGTTGTGCATGGATGAGGATATCATGTTCTTGAAGGTATTTTCTTCAAGAAATCACTTTTCTGCCCTGGCTTTGGTGATCACAAGCTCAGCCTGGAACTCAGCCAGCTTAGTTATGAGATCCTTGATCTGAGTCCTAAAATTTGTATGCTCATGTTTTAGAACTGAAATGGTTTTCTCTAAGTCCTCTATCTTTACTTTAAAATCACTTTCAGACTTTCTAAAATCAGCTTTTAAAATGTTTAAGGACTCAAGATCAGATCTCATTTCTAAGTTGTAGGACCTGTATCTGTTAACTTTAGCAATGTATTCAGGGGTACAGAGATGTTCCAATACCTTGGCTTCATCATGATCTGTCATCAGTGCTTGGTTTGGAGAAGCATCTTCCACCTGAAAGCTCCAATCAAAGCCTTCTTCTTCAACAGCAACTGCAGCTAGCTGCTTTGGCTTCTCATTCTGGGTAGCCTTGTCAGTGTAGTTTGGTCTGGATTGTGCTTGGCCACCATTTGTTCTTGGTGCCTTACACTCCTTGGCAAAATGGCCCATCAAGTTACAGTTATAACACTTGACTTTGCTTTTTCCAGTCCAAACTTTTCACTGGTTGCATTACTGGGAAATTTCCTTCCAATCCGCTTGTAGAACTTCTTGGCTCTGTGAGTGAGAAGAGCCATCTGCTGGACTATTTCCATGTACTCCAGATCATTTGGATGGATACAGTCCAGGTCTTCAATGGTGAAAAGAGAGATGCCACAACTTTCATTAGAAGACATAAAGGCTTGAGAAGAACTTGTATCTTGAAATGGGCTTCCTTGAGTGTAGTTCTCCCTTGGTGTCTCAGGGAAGATGATGAAAGGACCTTTCTCTGAGTTGTCAGGGTAGCATATGAGATGATGCTGGGGTTCTATGCTATCCCTTTCAACCACATGAAGGGCTAAACCCATTTGATTGTTGGAGTTTCTAGTTGAACCTTGCATGTTCATCTCCATCTGGTAGCCACTGAGAATCCCATACAACTCTATCAGAGTGAGAGTTTTCAGGTTCTTAGTTCTCTTGATAACCACATAGTAGTGTATCCATTGCCTAGGAAGTAAGGACATGAACTTCCTTACAATGTCTCTATTTTCAAGAGCAACTCCTCCATCCACTAGGGTATCCATAATCTCAACATACCTAAAATATTGTTGAGTCATGGTCTCACCTGCTTTGAAGGTGAAATTTTCAAACTGCTGCTTCAGGAGATCCTTCTTGTTCTCCTTAGCTTTAAAGGAACCCTCAAACATCAGTTTCAATGCATCCCACAGCTGCTTAGCTGTTTTGCATTTCTTGAAACCTCTATACACAGAGTTTGGAAGAGCAATCTGAAGGGCTGTCATGGCTTTCTGGTCAATCCTTACTCTCTTTCTATCTTTATCTGAGTAGTTAGCCACAGTCTTGGGGATCATACCACCACTAGTAGCAGAGGGAGTGCTTGGTATGTAAGGTCCATTTTCAACAAATCCCACATTCTTAAGTCTAGAGACCTGATGAAACCTTCCATTCTTTGGCACTAGGTGTCAAAGTCATCAAAAGTGATCAATGGGGACTTGTTCATGGTTCTAGTTTCCATATCAGTTTTGGAAATGGCTGCCATTTGATATGTTAAGTATTTGTATGTGTGAGGGATCTAAAGATGGTGAAATCTTATGTCAAGAGCCTGGAATGCTCTGATACCAAATGCAGGACCGGTGAAGTGTGGTCACTTACAACACAACAACACAAAGAGGAGATTAACTTGACTAATCAAACAGTGAAACTGGATTAACCACAAGAAATTATACTAAGAACACAAGTGAATAAGAGACAGAACAAGATAGCAAAATACACAAGGAGATGGTTTTCAAGATTGCAGTATATTGCCTTCTCAAGTTATATTACAAGTGTTACAAAGCATAAAGAAAAGTTACAAGTACTTGAGATACATATACCATATCTTACAACCGGTCATACTTTGAAGGCTAGCTGGATACAATTAACTAGACACAAACAAAATCAATTGTAGAGTCAAAAGACAGATTGCCTTTTGACTTGTGACTATGACATGTCATAGCTCACATCCTAATATATTACAAAAAGGATAAAGTACATGAAGTAGAAAGTTATAAACTCAAGACCTCAATGTACAGTTACTAAAAGCATGGACCTTTTCACCAACTCATGCAAGTTGGTGACTTTACAGAGTTGCAATGGAAAGGGGTATAGCTTTATGTAAAGTACATCATATAAAGCATGTGTACGAAAAGTCTTCAGAAGAAATCTGTCTTCAAGTGTTGGCTTCGGAAGACTTTGTCTCTAAACCTTCGGAAGACTTCATCTTTGGCTTCGGAAGATATTGGTCTTGGCTTTGGAAGATTTCACACTTAGAATAATTCTGTTGCTGGTGTGAAACTTCCAAAGCATTCTTCTTCAACGCACTTGTGCATGCATGCAAGAGACTTTAAGTGTTTGAGTTGCATCAGCCTTAACATATAATCCTTATAATTAGGTTAACAAAAAGGTTGCATTTGAATAGTAAATGCAACACTTTCTAAAAAGGTTGCATTATGCCTTGAAAAAGTTAAGTCTAATGCAACCGCGCCTAATGCAGCTCTTGATAAAAGGTTGCATTAAGCCTAATGTAACATTTTTAAGGTCTAGTGCAACATATTACTGGGTTTGCATTAGCTTCATTTTCTTGTAATGATTATAAAAGTTTTCTTGTAGGAGATATACAAACAAAAATCATACTTTAGAGATACTCGAAGATAGAACCTAACAACCGGTATAGACTCTCTCAACTATAGTATTCAGATCGTAGCATAATGTATGAACTTTTTAGATTGAACATATATCTACCTATAGCAAATGTGTCGAGGGTAGTTACAACTTGGATAATGTTTTCGGCCTAAGAAAAAGATGACAACCGGATAGATTTTTGTGAATGTATACCAGTTTGTGGCACCCACAAAGAACTAGAAGATGACTATTAAATAGATTAAATCTGTGACATTCCATTAATTTATTAAAATACAAGATTTAACATCCAATCTTCAATGAGAAAATATGATTAGTGAAATACTAAAATTAAATAATTTATTTCACTAATAAACTAAAATAACTACATATGTATGAAGCCTAAAAATATCTCTTATAAACAAATAAGATTTTGTATTAAATAATTTGACTTTTATAGAAGATATTTTCAATAAAAACTAATATATGATTAGTAAGAGATAAAAAGTTAAAATTAATGATTTTTGATTAAAAAGAAGTGCAGGATCGATATAAGTCACTTAACATTTTGTTTTTCTCTCAAACTCACCTAGAACAACACTCGGGTAAAGATAGAATCAGTAAGAGTTGGTCACAATATAGAAAGTAATAAAGAATGCAAGAAGTAATTTTCAAGTTACTTTTATATATTGATTCTCAACTCAATAATACAAGACTCTTACAAGCAGTGTGGAATGAGTTACAAAGAGAACCTATATATAATACTACCTACAGCCGGATATACTATGATACCAGCTGGGATCCTATAGCTAAAGTCTATACTACAAGACTATAGTTTAAGGTATCTCTGTTGATACATGTGTACCTTGATTCTGATCTTAATGTAATATATCTTACACTTATGTAATAGTTGGATACTTAATGAAATGCAAATGTTTGGTTGTGTTTGTAATGTTTAATATTTCATTAATGAGTTGTTTAACGATTATTGAATTGATTATATAGGTTTGTGGTTTTTTGAACTAACAAAATTAATGTAATGATAATGAATACATTCAAACTTAGTTATATGAAGTTATCATACGAATGGCCCATGCTAATGGACCATACGCATGAACAACTTCATGCGAATGACTCAGTCACATGACTGAACCAGGAGACTGGATTAGTCGCATGATTGAAACATGAGATTGACTCAGTCGCACGACTGAACACTCAGTCTTGCGAATGGACCAACCGCATGGCTCAATCGCATGATTGAACCATGCAAATGGTCCAGTCGCACGACTGAGAAACCCTAACCTATAAATACCACTTAAATCGTGGAAAATGTAACACTTTGAATATTTCGATACCCAGACGTACCCTAGCCGTCCAGAGACCTCTAAGAACCTGTTCCAAGTTCATAGATCGCATTAGATCGATTCCTAATCAATTCTTAACATTTAGATTCAATACATAATTTTTTCTACGTGCATTCTCACTGATTGGATCGCCAATCAAATAGGATTCCGCACTATTTGATTCGTTATACACGTTAATCAGTTAGTATTTCGTTCAATACACGATCCTAACAAGTGGTATCAGAGCCTTGGCTCTTGATTACATGGGATTCAATCGCTTTTGATACAAAAATTGTGTTTTTTACAAAAAAACACAATCTTTTTGTGTCAAACGATGTCTTAGACGTCTCCTGGTCATAAAGTTTAGTTTTTCTGGCATACGACAATTAGGGTTAGTGAAAATTCGAGTTTTTGCGGCCAAAACACGTTAAACCTATGAATTTTCAAAAATCCAGCAGCTTCAGTCATACGATTGACTTAATCGCACGACTGAACACATTCGCATTCCCCATACGCACGATTGGACTCAGTCGCACTTCCATTCGACCGATTGAGTAGACTATTCGCATTGTTCATCCGCATTAGTTCATTCGCCCAACTGAGTCATCCGCATTAGTTTAGCCGCACCATTGAACCATCCGCATAGTTCAATCGCCCGAATAGCCCAATCGCACCTTCATTCGGATTAATACAATAGTTTGGTTTAAGGTTAAAGTTAATTGCAATGGAAGACCAATATTCAGCATTCACAGTAGGGAGAGACTCACGTATAGAGAACTTACTACTACTAAAGAATGAAGTGGGGAATCATAATAAGCCCCCAAAGCTTATCACGTTAGACTAGTACCCACAATGGAAGCAATGTTTTGAGATCTACTTAAATGGAGTAGATCCGAATCTATGGGAGTCTATAGAGACGAGGTACAACATGCATGTAGGAGCGGATGGTGTCAAACTCACACTTGGTGGCATGACTGACACACAAAAGGTGAAATACAATGCAGAAAAGAAGGTTTATGCTTTGCTCACACAGTCTATTCCAAAGGACATTTTTCATCAATTCTCGGAGTACACACAAGCAAAGAAGCTCTGGGATGCATTGGAGAAACGGTATGACGGCAATGCATCATTGAAGGCCATAAAGGCTAAGGCTTTAAAGAAGGAGTTTGACAACTTCTCCTCGATGGGAAAAGAAGGTCCAGATGATGTGATTGATAGATTCTACCACTTGATGAGTGAGATGCACACTCATGGAGTAGCGACGTCAATGGAGGACAAAGTGTCCAACGTTGCTGACGGATTGCCGGAGAAATGGGTTTCATTCGTCTCCAATCTCAGACATAATGGTATGCTAACAAAGTTAGATATCAATGACTTCATTCTGAAGCTAAGAGAGGAAGAACTAAGAATGAAGTACAGAGCTCAAAAGGCTTCTTATGATCAGAACCCAGCGCTGTACAACGCGACTCCTCAAGCCAAGACATCCGGAGCACCTCTTCAAACAGCTTTTGTATCAAGCTCGTCTGGTCCCTCACCAGCCTCTACTTTAGGGTCAAAAACATCAGGGTCATCTAGTAGCCAATACATTGCACCTGAAGCAAATGCAGCAAAGCTGAAGACCGACAACTTCGGCAATGTGACAGTTGAGGTAGCTATAGAACACATGGATCTCTTAGTTGCAGTAGTCCACTCCTATGATGGACTAATTGCTGGAAAGATTGGGAACTGCCACCTGGAAGATGAGGACTATGAGCAGGTGGATGAGACAGAGCTGGAGAGGATGGACATAATGTGGGCCTTAGCTAGTGCAGTCCGGAGAGCAAGAAGTTTGTCAAAAAGACCGGAAAAAATTTGATTGCTACTAAAGACACTACCTTCGGCTTCGACAAATCCAAGGTAACCTACTATAACTGCGATGAGAAAGGACACTTCAAAAGGGAGTGTGTGAAGCCAAAGAAGACTGGCAACGGGAATCCTTTCTCCTCCTTAAGTCGTCAATAGAAACCCACTAGCAGTCCTACTTCATCAAGCAAGGATCCCAAAGCCTTAACTACTCATGATGATGAAGGACAGGACTGGAGCTTCCAGTTTGTCTCACCAGGAGAATCCAATATTGCTAGTGTGGAGGATATTGATGATGACTCTGCCAGTGAAGGAGATATTGCAGTGGAACTTGCGATGTCAACATCAAAAGAAACTGCACCAGTGGTCACCTACCTGCCTGAAGAAGGGAAAACTACTACAACATCAAAATCACCAGCTCTAGAAACACCAGATTCTGCATTGATGGCTGATCCATCAGACCCCTCTCAGGTAAGTACTACTGACCAACTCTTTAATAATCATGCTTGTTCTGATTGTAATAAATTTAGGGAAAGCATTGATTTAAAATTTGCTAGGTTATTAGATCATAACAATAACTTAGTAAAGGACCTAGAACTATGCACTGAAGCTAACAGAGTTTTAAAACAAAATGAGCATAGTTACAAAGAAAAGATAGACCTTTTGAACAAATATCTTAGGGAAACAGAAGTTGTAGCATTTAACCAAGCTAATGACATTAGGTACTATCTTAAATCCTTAGAAGACACTAAGAAACAAAAGGCAGTTTTAGAAGTAGAAGTTAATTTCCTAAAACAAAAACTGCATAGTTGGACTAGTTCTTCACACATAGTCCAAAACTTAGTGAGAGAGAGAAACAACAGGGAGGAACTGGGTTATAAAGTGGTTTCACCACCACATGGGATCTTGATGAACACAAAATGTAAACCAATTAATGATAATCCAATCAAGGATCATGTGGTGTCCACTCCTCTTGTAAGTGATCTAGATTCCGCATGTTCATCAAATGAATCTGGTTCTAAACAAAAGGAGGCCACTTCAAAGGCAAAAGGTAAAATGCCTTGCATTAATCTGGACAAAGACTTTTAAAAGGTTAGTATAAATTCTGGTTCAACAAATGTCAAATCTGAACCTAAAAGGACAAGTAATATTAACCAATCACGTGCATCATGTCAAAGTCCAAAAAATAGAAAAGAAAAAGATGTTAAAAATGTTAAAGCAATTAACTTTGTAAAACAAGATAAAACATCTAAACAAGGTGAGTCGAAACCCAAACAGAGTAAGGTCACCTGAGTGTCACATTCATCTCCACAAAAACAATTAAATCATAATGTCGAAAGCAGATCATGCTACAGTTGTGGAGAGTATGGACACATTGCGTCTCATGTCCTTACTATCAGACACCGAGGAGGAAAGTTGAACTTCCTGAACAAAAACCTAGCTCTTTTACGAGGAACTCAGTGACGCCACCTAAAAGGGAAAGTGAACCTAAAGTTCAACACATTAGCCAGTCATATGTTTATCACAAACAGGCCTTACACAAAGCTGGCTTATGGAAGGAAAAATCAACCTCATTGTCTAATAGTGAGAACAAGAAGACATCTGAGCTTCCCTCACCCTCTAACGGTCAATGGGTTACATTTATGATGTGTGATGCCTCTAGGAAACCCAAGCCAGTGAAGGCTTGGATCCCTAACCTGAACTAATATTTTCAAACTGAATGTGCAGGGTGTTCGCTATAGTGCTGAAACCAACACGTGGATTATAGACAGCGGAGCATCCACGCACATGACAGGGAACATGGATCTCTTATCAAACGTCAAACAGATAAAAGGAGGTCACGTTTCATTTGCAAGAAACAAGGGTGGGTATATCACAGCTCATGGGGAAGTAAGTAATTAGAAAGTGAAGTTTGACAAGGTAAACTATGTTCAACAACTTCAAAATAACTTGCTTTCTGTTTCTCAAATTGTTATAAAGATTTTAAGGTAGTATTTGACAACAAGAAGTGCTATGTCCTGAAAAAGGACTATGTCATCTCGGAGGATCAAGTCTTAATGTCTGCCTCAAGATATAAGGACCTCTATGTCTTGGATCTATCAAAGACCTCCACAACGGATCATGAAGTTCAGTGCTTTTTGTCAAAAGCTACTGAGAAGGATTCCATCTCCTGGCATAGGAGAATGGGACACGTTAATCCAAGGAAGATGAATCACTTGATCTAGAATGATCTAGTGAGAGGAGTTAACGTCAAAAACTTCCAACTTCCAGATTTCTATGTTGCGTGCAAGAAGGGCAAACAAACGAAGAAGTCTAATAAGGAAAAGAAAGTTCATTCTATCGAACTTCCTATTGAACTTCTTCACATGGATCTGTTTGGTCCAGTCAGTACAAGAAGCATCGCAGGGGACTTGTACTGCTATGTAGTTACAGATGACTACTCAAGATTCTCTTGGGTGATGTTTCTGAAATCCAAATCAGAAACATTTGAGTCATTCAAAGAATTAGTAACAACATTGGAGTCCCTCTACAAACTGAAGGTTCGTCAAGTGCGCTCAGACAACAAAACCGAGTTCAAGAATCAATGGATGGAGGCTTACTGCAAGGAAAAAGGAATTGTGCATCAGTTCACCTCTGCCTACACTCCTCAGATGAATGGAGTTGCTGAAAGGAAGAATCATATCTTGATAGAGACGGCACAGACAATGCTAGCAGAGTCGAAACTGCCTATCCAATTCTGGAACGAGGCAGTTGCAAACGCATGTTACACGTTGAATCGATTTCTGATAGTTAAACGCCATGGCAAGACATGTTACAAGTTACTACAGTGACGTAAACCAAATCTAGAGTATCTCGAGCCATTTGGCACCCCGTGCACACTACTGAAGAAAATTCAGGAGGGCAAATTCAGCGAGAAGGCTGATGAAGGTATATTTCTAGGATACAACATACTGAACAAGAGAGTTTACAACAACTCAACAGGTCAAGTAGAAGTGTGGTGTAACGTAGATGTTCAGAGATACACCACACCACCTGCTGGAAAAGGACCCACCTTCTTTTTTGACTATGATGGATTCTTCAAATCCTTCAACATACCAATCTCCACTTTTGATGATAAGTTAGCAATAAAGATGATGTATGACGTTCTAAACACACCATCTCAGGAATCTACATCATCTGGACTATAAGGTGATTCATCTACCAACTCAGGGGGAGCACTTGAAGATAGTGACTCTTCTTCTGATGAAGAAGCTGTGGAGACTGATCAGAATAACTAGGAGCAACAGGTTCCTCCTACGGCAAGTCTACAAGCATCTGACATTGATGCCTCTGAGTCTTCAGTACCTCAAACTCCTACTGCCTCAGATACTGAACCGAATGTTCATAATCTTGACTCTGAGGTAGTTGTTCCAACCACTCCTGGATCACGCCTCAATGTATATCATTCTTTGGATAATGTCATTGGGGATGTGAGGTCAGGAATTCAGACCAGAAATCAGCTATACTCAGCTGATTATGCCTCGGTGATGGAAAAGGATACCTTCACGATGGTGCGTATCGTTGCTTTGTGTCTCAGTTGAGCCAAAGTATGTGAGTGAGGCCCTGAATGATGAGGCATGGGTGAGTGCATGCAAGAAGAACTTCTTCAGTTCAAGAAGTTAGGTGTATGGACTCTTGTGGATAGACCTAAAGGTGCTAAGGTCATTAGCACAAAATGGGTCTTGAAATGCAAGAAAGATGATCAAGGCGTGATCATCAGAAACAAGGCTCGACTTGTTTTCCAAGGATTTTGACAAGTCGAGGGCATTGACTACAATGAAGTGTTTGCACCCGTGGCAAGAATGGAAGCAATCCGTATCTTCCTTGCCTATGCATCATACATGAAGATTAAAGTTTATCAACTTGATGTTAAGAGTGCATTCCTTCATGGTGAAATCAAAGAGACGGTGTATGTAAGTCAGCCTGAGGGATTTGAGGATCCATATCATCGGGATAGAGTTTACAAACTCAACAAGGCTTTATATGGGCTTCATCAAGCTGCCCGAGCCTGGTATGAGAAACTCTCGACCACTTCGTGAAACACGGTTTTCGTAGAGGAGTCATTGACTGTACATTGTTCATAAAAGAAAAAGATGGAGATTTACTGCTTGTTCAAATCTACGTAGATGACATAATCTTTGGTTCAAAGAACGAAGATCTATGCAAAGAGTTTGAAGCAGTAATGAAGGCTGAGTTTGAGATGAGTGCCATGGGTGAGATGAAATTCTTTCTCGGGTTGCACGTGGATCAGACACCCAAAGGGATTTTTCCTACATCAGACCAAGTATGTAGGAGATATCCTTAGTCGGTTTGACATGGAGAATGCTTCCGCAGCTGGGACTCAACTTCCTACAAACCATGATGTAGCACCTGATGAGAATGGTGATCTGGTTGATGCCACCATGTACCGAGGAATGATTGGATCTCTCATATATCTCACTGCCTTAAGACCTGATATTATGTATGCGGCATGTTTATGTTCAAGATATCAGGCAAAGCCAAAGGTTAACTATCTGATAGGGGTCAAAAGGATCTTTCGTTATCTAAAAGGTACTCCAGCACTTAGGTTGTGGTATCCTCATGACGATGACTTCGAGCTGACAGCGTATAGTGACTCGGATTACGGTGGCTGCAAGATGAACTACAAGTCTACATCAGCAGGATGTCAATCCTTTAGGAGGAGATTAGTGACCTGGCAGTGTAAGAAGTAGACCTTAGTTTCCTTGTCACCTGTGAAGCCGAATATGTTGCTGCCGCAAGTTGCTGTTCACAAATCATATGGAGTCAACAGCAAATGCGGGATTATGGTTTGAAATTCTCTTCTACTCCTATTTTTGTTGATAACTCTACTGCGATTGCAGTAACAAAAAATCTGGTCCAACATCATAAGACCAAACTCATCGGCATAAAATATCACTTTATACGTGATTGCTTTGAAAAGAACTTAATCGATGTGATTAAAATTAATACTGATTTTCAACGCGCTGACCTCTATATAAAGGATTTTGATAAACCATGTTTTCTATATTTGTTAGAGGTCAACGGCGTTAAAAAGAAAAATGATGTAGTTCCTGAAGATGATCATGTGTAGTCCGATGTGTAGTGTCAAAATTTTCTGTTAATTTTTATTTTTTATTTTCTTTATGACTTTGTTTAACTTTAAGTAGTCAATTAACTTGATGTTATTTGGTTCCCTATTAAAATCCTAAAAAGTGTAAATCGGTTACGGTTTTAGAATTTTAGGGGGAGAATAGGTCAGTTAGTAACATTAACAAAAAAACGAGGGAGAAGGAGACACTAGCCGATAGAAAGTAGATTGTATCCGTGATACCGATTCAATGACCTTGGAAAATAATAGTACACAGGTACAAACCATTTGGGACTTTAAAAGTTTAAATAAAATAAGATAGAAGTTCAAAGTATAAGTCTGTGTAGTCTGAGCAATATAAAAGGAAAAATGATAGTAAAACTAGCTACTAAGGTAACACAAAGAAAGTAGACCTAGAGATTGTGTGACCACAGATGATATATCGGTAGATTCAACACAATAGATAATTAGACCTTGTTGGTGATCTCAAGAACAAACTAAGTTGTTCGACAAGCTGTGGGTTAACATCTTATCCCTGGTTAACACAATCAACAAATTCCAATAAGGGGTGACGAGCAGAATAAACACCACTAATGTGTGTGTAAGACCAATATATGAGCAAAAGCAATCAAACTAATAACTCATGTTGCTGGTGAGAACTGTGCAAAAAGATTAAAAATTACTCAAACAAGGAGATAGGTTATGTGCCTCTCTGCTGTGTGGTGGCACTGACTTGAGGATAAGCATAACCTACATATTCTAGACTTCATTGTTGTTTGCCGCCTCTCTGCTGTACGGTGGCACTAACCTGAGGCTTGGCTTCTCTCTGAAAGTTCTAAGAATAGTTTCTTCTTGAAAACTACCCTGAGACCGCTCAAAAATCTCCTGAGTAAGGTTGATTACCATATAAGCGTGGGATCCACAAATGCTTGTTGAAATAATCAAACTCTAAACTATCACCAATCTGTGTCGAAAGCCTGTGTATGGATTGAAGAGGACCAGTATACTGACAATCATCATGGCTACAAATCTTGAAAGTCCAAATCAATATGGGGATCTAATAGTACTAGTATGATTTCCTAAACTTGCTAACGACTCTAGATGAAAAACAAGAATTGAGCATCAAAAGGTGTTGATAAACATGTCCCAATGATTTGACTTACCTATATGATTCCAAATTGAATTGGTCCAGTTATCGACAAAATAAATTAAAGCTGCCTATTCCAGAACCAAATCCATTAGATTTCTATCTTAGGATTTACACCTCACACAAAAAGTCAAAAACAAGTTTTAGTTTTTTATTTCAGTTTAAGTCTTTTATTTCAATTTAGTTAATTTCAGTTTGTTTGATATCGGACTACGCCATGGAATTATTTAGGAGATTTAATCATTCAAAAGGGTCACGTCTGAGGTGACCACACATGTTTTCAAATGTAAAATCAATCACGTCTGAGGTGACAAATTGTTTAAAAGGATCACGTCTGAGGTGGTCATAAGTTTTTCAAGTTAAAATGATCATGTCTGAGATGATCAAATGCTCATAAAGTTTAATCAAAAGTTAAAAGGGTTAAGTGAGAAATGGACATAAAGTCAAAATCATGAGTATGATCCAATCGCACGACTGGACCATGAGTATGGACCAACCGTACAAATGGACCATACTCATGCACTAAACAGCCGAATGGCACATGAGTATGAACCATTCACCCGAATGGATTATCAGAATGAGCCATTCGACCGAATGGAACTGTGCGAATGAGTCAGTCGCTCGACTGAAATCCAGTCTGCCGACTGAATGTGATAGACTGAGCCAATCGCACGACTGAGGTCCATTCGCCCGAATGAACTGAGCGAATGGGTCCAGTCGGCCGATTCAAATCAGATTCAGCATAAATAGGGCCACGGTCGATCGCATTCAACTCATCACCCCCTAATCGCCCTCATATCGCACAGCCTAGCGTTACTCTGCCAAATTTTCATCTGACCCAAATTGCTTGATTATTTGCATATTCTGAGCTTCTTTGTTGATTCTACAGGTAAAATGCAGTGTGATTATGACAAAAAACTCCCTCGATTAGACTGAAAATTCAAGAATTTGGCCCTAACAAGACCCGACACCTTAAACGGACTAATAACCTAACTAAACCAAGTAAAATCTTGAAATAAAGGTTATTAGTATAGTGAATGCGAGTCTAAAGAACAACTACACGAAGTTTAATTTCAAGAGTTGGTTAAAAATCGAATCTCAGTCGACCGAACAGTGGGTCATGCGACTAGTCGCCACGATGAACTCCAATCGCACGATTGAGCTGGTCGAATGGCTCAATCGGCTGAATGGACCATACGGATGAGCTCAGTCGGCTGACTGAACCAATCGCAGGCTCAGTCAACCGATTGAACTTAGTCGCCTGCTCAGTCACCTAACTGAATCCAGTCGCATGCCAAGACAACCGACTGAACACAGTCGCATGGTTCAATCGCATGAATGAACCAGAATGAATTCAACCAAGTTAATTAGAACTGATTTGTGTTGTGTGGTTATCTAATGTCTATGTGTCTTTTGTTATAGATTGATGGCGGACAGATGGTCCATCAACCCCAAGCACAACATATGTGCATTCCCTACAGGTCGATTTAACAGGCCTTCTGGGAGGGAGCATCGGTTGACCGCTCTCGCGAGCCGTACAGCATAAGGAGCTCCATTTTTGGGTTGGATATTAAGGTTACAGCTGAGGATATCAGGAGAGTACTAGGTTTGGGTGATGATGCAAACCACCCCACCAGACTTCACCCACAGACGGTGAGAGGGTGCTTCATGAGGATGAAGTACGCTGGTGCAGGATAGTTGAAGGGTTATAGTTACAACACAACAACACAAAGATGAGATTAACTAAACTTTAATCAAACAGTAAACTGGACTAACCAAGATATGATACTAAGAACACAAGTAATGCAAGAGACAGAACACAAGGAACACAAGTGTATGGTTTTCAAGAATGCAATATATTGCCTTCTCTATGTTCTATTACAAGTGTTACAAAAGCATATTCGGAAGATACAAGAACATGAGATACTTATACTACATCCTACAGCCGGATATACGTTGAAAGCCAACTGGATACAATTGACTAGACACAAACAAAATCAATTGTATAGTCAAAAGGCAGATTGCCTTTTGACTAGTGACTATGACATGCCATAGCTCACATCCTTATCTATTACAAAAAGGATAAAGTACATAAAGTAGAAAGTTACAGACTCAAGACCTTAACGTACAGTTACCAAAAGCATGGACCTTTTCACCAACTCATGTAAGTTGGTGACTTGCAGAGGTGCAGCGGAAAGGTGTTCAGCTTTATGGAACAATACATCAGATAAAGCATGTTACTAAAAGTCTTCGGAAGAAATCTATCTTCATGAGTTGAAGCTTCGGAAGACTTTGTCTCTGAGGCTTCGGAAGACTTCATGTTTGGCTTCGGAAGATATTGGTCTTGGCTTCGAAAGATTTCACACTTAGAGTATTTTCTGTTTCATGTGTGAAACTTCCTAAGCTTCTTCTTTAATGCACTTGTGCAGCATGCAGGAAAGACTTAAGATGTTTAGGTTGCATCAGCCTCTTTATTAATCTATACAGCTGGGGATATAAACGCAGGTGTGCTCAACAAGAGCAATCTGTGTTCCCAGTACAAGTACTTGGCACACGTCATCCTCAAGTTCTTGGCGTTAGAGATGTACAAACCGGTTTGGGGGCCCAAACCGGTTCAGGTTCCAAACCGAAACCGGTTTGGTCAAACTCGGTCAAAACCGGTTTGGACCCAAACCGGTTCGGGTTCAAACCGGTTTCAAGCCATAAAAACCCAAACCTATCGAACCGGTTTGGAACCGGTTCGGGCCCAAACCGGTTTGGAACCGGTTTGGGCCCAAACCGGTTCGTCCAAACCAGTTTTTTTTTGAAAATTTGGATTTTTGTTATATTCAAATAAAATTTTAAACTTTTAATTAAAACATAAACATTTTAACATTTATATAATTTAAAAAATTTATAACCTTTTATAACATTTATATAATTTATATAATTTAAACAATTTATATAATTTAAACAATTTATAACATTTTATAACATATATAAAACAATTTATATTATTTAAACAATTTATAACATTTATAAACATTTAAAACATTTAAACAATTAAAACATTATGAACATATATATACGCTATTTATTAACATTTATAAACAATTTAAGCATTTAAACAATTTATAACATTTATAAACAATTTAAATAATTTATAACATTCATAAACAATTTAAACATTTTAACAATTTATAACATTTAAAACATTTAAATAATTTAAACATTTAAAACTAAACATTTTAACAATTCGTTTCTTCGTTCGTATTATACTTGTACGTTTATTCCTCGCCACCAGAACCGGAACTGTTATGAAGGTAGTCATCATATGTCGCTTCATCATCAGTCATTCCTGGTGTCAATCCGCTCTCTACCTCGTCCTTGTATAATTCTACTTCGTATTCCAGTTCTCCTTCAAGTGAACGTTTGTCTTGTACTCTTTTCGCGGCATCCAAATAATCTTTCAAGCAAATTGACATTTCAATCGCTTGTGGAGTGAGTCGAGTTCATCTTATTGATATAACCCTACCACTAACAGAAAAGCAGATTCGAAACTACCTAGTAGAAGCTTGGACGGTTAGTAAATCTCAGGCCATGGTGGATAGGATGGGAATTGATCTTCCTTACCTTTCCACCAAGCCAACAAGTCAAAAATTTTAAATTCATGTGGAGTCATGGTCGATAAAAAGTTTGTAAGACCATACCTCCCGAGTTCATTACTCAGAGTGTTACCACGTTGACGTTTATTACATTCATCCCTTAAAGTATTTATAAATCAAACATTGGATCATTCGAACATTCGGCATTTGCCGCATGCCTTAAAGCATCATGGATTTGTGAGGTTTCCCCGTATTTTAAAAATAAACATCATACATTTGTTGTAAATGTTTGTTGAAAGTAGCTTTTAAAGTTTTACTATACATTGGTTTACCAACTTCAAAATCCAAATTAAAAGTAATTTTATCAAGTAAAGCTTCAACCCCGACAAATTTAAACAAGGGTTTAAAGCAGCGGCACATGTAATAACGGGAGGGATTTCTTCAAAATACTTTAAGTTTTTCTTTCATTGGGGGTATCATATTGGAATAAGGTCTACCCCTACACCACAATTCATTTGATTTGAAGTCATTAAATAAATTTGGTGAAGTACCAACGGAATCGTTGGGTAATAAACTCCAGAAAGACATGTAGTTGCATTTTTAAAACTTGAAGCATTTTTGTTACTTCTTCGATGATGGCCCAACCCGATGGATGGTAAGAATTTGCCTTTCCCCGACTTACCAAACTATTATGAAAGGCTATTAAACTTTCTTTTTGTTCAATAGCCTTTTCAAACATGTTACATGTGGAATTCTATCGTGTTGGTACGTCCCAATTCGGACCTAAACATTTGGTATTTGCATCTTATAAAACTTTGATATTTAGTATATCTTTGGTTACTACTAAAAATATCACGTAACATTCTTTTAAAACAATCTTTAATGGTTTCAATCATTTTTTAACCGTCTTGAACGGCTAAGTTTATGATGTACGCAACACATCGACTATGAAAAAACACACCCTCACATATTGGTTTATATTTTAATTTCAAATGATCTATCGCAAGAGTGTTTTGACGCATTATCAAAAGATATAGAAAATATTTTGTTTTCTAATTTATACGTTTGAATAACTTTATCAATAAGATAAAAATGTTTTGGCCGGTGTGAGGATAATCATACAATTCAAACGCAATCGTACGTTTTATCATTTGCCACGAATGTGTTCAACCCAATGGGCGGTGACACAAATGTACGAGTCCGGTGAACCGTGAGTGTCGACCAAACATCACTAGTTAAGTTAACACGGTTTGTAAATTTTCAAAATAAGATATTAATTCATTTTTAGTTTTTTCCATATTTTTAAACAATCTCTTCGAAGAGTAGCACGACTTAGATTGGTGTAACGTGGTTGAAGAGTTCGTTGAATGAGTCGAGTCAAACATTCGTTGTCAAACTGTTTGAATGGCAAGCTTTCTTGAATTACAAATTGCGCCATTTGCTCCCGAACCGCATCAACGTTATAAGCCCAAATATTTCATTCGTTTGTCATCGAAGCTTGACTTTGAGAAGGTTCACCTTTTAACGCTTTACAATATTTATTTGCAATATGGTTTTTCAACGTTGTGTTTTGCATCTTTTTTGAAAAACTTATGACAAAACTTGCAACGAGCCTTGTTTGGACCGCTAGCCATTTGACATAAATCGTAATTGTACCATACTTCGGAGTTCCTATTCGTAGGAAGGATTGCTATCACCACGTTGCTTGAAGACGCTTCACAACCAACGGATGATTGAGCACTTGTTGAAGCCATTTCAGAGATTTTTGTGAGAGCGTTTTTGAGAGCGTTTAAAACGAAAGTATTTATGGAGAGCGTTTTTGAGATTTTTGAGAGTAGAGAGTGTTATAAGTTGTTGTGATTCAACCAAAACATCAAATACATATATATATACTAACCTAGTGGGGGTATAATGGTAAAAAAACATCAAAAAAGGGTCAAAAATAGGTACAAACGGCTATATAGCCATTGGGTAACGGTAACCGGGTTTAAAATCGGTTTGAAGTACCGGTTTGAATATCGGTTTGGAAACCGGTTTGGAACCGGTTTGAAAACCGGTTCGGTTTGAAACCGGTTTGTATTTTGGAAAGGGGAAACCACTTAAGAACCGGCAGTTCAGGGCCGGTTTCAAACCGGTTTGGGCCTCAAACCGGTTCTGGTTTTTTTGGCCGAACCGGTTTTTTTGCACATCTCTACTTGGCGTGCCGAAGGGGTGGGTTCGATGACCTACCAGACTAGATTCAAAATGCCTATGTGGCACTGGTACTGAACCAGCCTTTCAATTTTTCTAGCATGATTTTCTCTTACCTGATAGAGAACTTTGAGGCGAAGGGCAAAGAGGGTTTCTGCACGGACCCTAGATTTTTACAGATGATCTTTGATGAGAAGCTGCCCACATTGCCTAAGGAGAGCCACGACGCTGTGTCGTTGGAGATTATGGACGATACGACACTAGGTCGTATGAAGGTATACTGGGGAAAGCAGGTCAAGCCCCCAGTAAAGAGACTCATTGGCCATCTGGCCAAGGTGGACTACCTGGCGCCGGGGAAGCGTAAATGGCATCACGTAGATAGTGATTCGGATGTGGAGCAGCTAGAGCTACCTGAAGATGACTCCGACGACGACGACGGCGGTGTTGGTGGAGATGCAGGCCCACTCAACCGAGGGCCCCCACTGCTGATATAGCATTTCCAGCATCCACCCAAGGTGGAACAGAGGCTACAGGGTTCCATCAAAACTTTTGTCTTGATGAGTAGGAGGATATTGATGAGGAGCCCCTAACGCGTACTGTGGGGAGTCGGGTGGTTGCCACCGACCGAGGTATTCGGGAGGTTGGAGGACGCCCTAGCAAGTCGGGGGAGGCTGACACTAATCCTACTTATGCTCCGGATCAGTCCAGCAGTGTTCCAGGGGGAGCATCCACCTCGAAGGGCTCGAGGAAGAAAAGGATGGCTCAGCCCCACGGGTTGAAGAAGAAGAAGAAGAGGATGACATTCATCACCACCACCACTATCACTCCACTTCTACCACTCCACCCACTACCACCACTCCACCTACTACCATAACTACCACACCCACTCCACCACCACCTTCATCTATACCACCCCCAATCTTCACTCATCCACCACCACCTTCATCTATACCACCCCCAATCTTCACCACTGCCACCACCACCACCACTAGCCATCTAGCAGGACTGTCATCTTACACATCTTTCCCATCTGGATCCTCTCTACTTTCGAGTGGGGTAGAGAAACATCTCTCGGCACTTAGCTGTATGGTGCTGAAGCTGTTGGCAGTCGATGACGAGAAGACTGCCCAGATTCGTCAGCTAGTAGATCTTACTGCTGCACAATCTTGGCATATATCTCAGCAATCTCAGTTGATTGAGCAGCAGGCATAGCAGATTGCTGCACAAAGCTTAGAGATGTCCTAACTCCAGGAGCAACATGTCCAATCAGCCAAAAGGATAGAGGAGTTGGAGACTACCAACAAGACCATCATGCTGAGGCTCAAAGGATCTAAAGAGGAGCCACTAAAGATCAAAGAGGGAGATGAAGATGATGGTGATGATGATGACAGTGATGATGATGATGATGATGATGGTGATGAGCAAGGAGATGATACTGGTGCTGGTGATGATGTTGATGATGATGTTGATAATGATGATGATACTTCTACTACGGGTGCCACATCTGCAAGTAAAAGGAGGAGCAAAGGACTCAAGACCAAGGTGCCTCCATATCAGCCCCGTCAGCAGAGGAGCACATGATACAAGACAAGAGTAATACTTAGTTGGTTATGTTATTTAAATCATATGTATTTGAATCTTGTATCAAATTAATTTAATGAATGTTTATATTTTATGTTGATGCTTTTTGTTTTGATTATTAACTAATGATTGTTGTGTTACATGTCTAAATCAATCAGATCCAAATTTCTAGAAAGACGAATACGACATTGCTCCCCTTCAACAGATCAAGACTCAACTAATTATGATTCTTGATCTGCAAGGGATTGTCAGGAGATCAGTGAGTTACATCCTTGAAGAAGGGGAAATAATTCATGATCTTACTGATGAGCAACTGGCAGAAATGTTCAAGCTCAATCCCGATGAGATTGTCAAAGAAGCTCCAACTTTTGAAGAAACCAGTGATGATGAGCTGAACAACATTGATGAGATAGAGATCGAGGACGTCACTGCAGAGCACTATCCTGAGTATGCTGACAAAGAGGGAAATGTGGTCCCCAATCTGGGTGATTCCTTGGTCAGTGACACATTTGAGATATTAGATGAGATGGAGCAAGAGTCTGAGAAGGTTGAAGAACAAGCCCAAGCCTCAAACACCAATGTTGATATCAGAAAGGCTGAATGGGTTGCATGCTTTGAGGAGATCCGAGCCCAACGCGCTGCTCCTAAACCGAATGTCTACACCAAGCTCTACAAAGTGAAGAAACATCACAAGGTGTCAGGCAAGATTATCACGTGGGCCCATTTTGATGATCTTAATGTATATGCGGTAAAGAGAGAGAAGGGTATTGAGTACTTTAGATTCCCGCATGATCTAAAGTCTCTACCTGGTTTTGAGCTCAACCAGCTGGTTAAACTGAAGCTGTTATACGCTGACCCAAGAAAGATGTCAGGCTGGTTTGAGGCTGCCTTGAAGAAAGAATACCACACCAAGTGGGTCAACTTCAAACCTCAACAACCTACAAGGTATATGAGATGGTCTGAAGTTGATCCCATAACTGGAAAGCCAAAGATAGTGCTGAAGTTGAGTCCTCCACGTACAATGTCAAGAATCTCTCTCAGGAAAATACCACAAGACTTCACTCCACACTTTAAGTGGTGGTACTATGATTGGAGAATAGGGAAAGTTGTCATAGTTCTGAACAAAGAGGGTAAAATGGATACTATCAGGGTATTCGACCCAATGTGGCTTATCAACTTGTCAGCTGATGATGTCTACACTCTATACAAGTGGCCACTGTTCTATGACACGCAGGATATTGTACAAGCCCTCCAATTCCAAAATGTGATACCGCTCTGCTTTGCATTTGAAATACATGCAGGAGTCACAAAAGAGGAGAAGTACAAGAAGTACGAGGAGGTTATAAAGAATGTAAGACAATAGATGAATCTAGGTCCAAGGGGGAGTTTGTTGATACATGTGTACCTTGATTCTGATCTTAATGTAATATGTCTTACATTTATGTAATAGTTGGGTACTTAATGAAATGCAAATGTTTGGTTGTGTTTATAATGTTTAATATTTCATTAATGAGTTGTTTAACGATTATCGAATTGATTATATAGGTTTGTGTTGTTTGAACTAACATAAATAATGTAATGATAAAGAATACATTCAAACTTAGTTATATGAAGTTATCATACGAATGGCCCATGCTAATGGACCATACGCATGAACAACTTCATGCGAATGACTCAGTCATACGACTGAACCAGGAGACTAGATCAGTCGCATGATTGAAACATGAGATTGACTCAGTCGCACGACTGAACACTCAGTCATGCGAATGGATCAACCACATGCTCAATCGCACGACTGAACCACGCAAATGGTCTAGTCGCACGATTGAAAAACCCTAACCTATAAATACCACTTAAATCGTGGAAAAATATAACTCTGAGAATATTTTGATACCCAGACGTACCCTAGCCGTCCAGAGACCTCTAAGAACCTGTTCCAAGTTCATAGATCACAGTAGATCGATTCCTAATCGATTCTTAACATTTAGAGTCAATACATAATTGTTTCTACGTGCGTTCTCACTTATTGGATCGCCAATCAAATAGGATTCCGCACTATTTGATTCGGTGTACACATTAATCAGTTAGTATTTCATTTAATACATGATCCTAACAATCTCGGATAAAGTCTTATCTGAGATTTGGTTTGTGGTTGTTATATGAAGTTATCATTTAATACATGATCCTAACTTCATATAACTAAGTTTGAACTAACATAAATAATGTAATGATAAAGAATACATTCAAACTTAGTTATATGAAGTTATCATACGAATGGCCCATGCTAATGGACCATACGCATGAACAACTTCATGCGAATGACTCAGTCACACGACTGAACCAGGAGACTGGATCAGTCGCATGATTGAAATATGAGATTGACTCAGTTGCACGACTGAACACTCAGTCATGCGAATGGATCAACCGCATGGCTCAATCGCACGACTGAACCACGCAAATGGTCTAGTCGCACGATTGAAAAACCCTAACCTATAAATACCACTTAAATCGTGGAAAAATATAACTCTTTGAATATTTTGATACCCAGACGTACCCTAGCCGTCCAGAGACCTCTAAGAACCTGTTCCAAGTTCATAGATCACAGTAGATCGATTCCTAATCGATTCTTAACATTTAGAGTCAATACATAATTGTTTCTACGTGCGTTCTCACTATTGGATCGCCAATCAAATAGGATTCCGCACTATTTGATTCGGTATACACATTAATCAGTTAGTATTTCATTTAAAACATGATCCTAACAATCTCGGATAAAATCTTATCTGAGATTTGGTAGTCAGGACATGTCCCTGACTTACCTTTTGTCACCAACTAAAGTTAGTAACTTGTACTATCATAAAACGGTGAATAGTGTAATAAAGTATGGTCAACTGCATGGCTCTTTAGGAAGAAGCCATATAGTATCAGAGGTCTATAGTGTAGTGTCAGAGACCATACTTGTGTCCACTGGTTCATAGCAGTGTCTTCCAAAGGTTAAATGGCTTTGGAAGAGTAAGTACTTCCGAAGCCACTTATACTTCGGAAGAGGCTGCTTCTTCCAAGGCTTGGAGACTTCTTCTTATCATCATACTTCGGAAGTAGTCTTCAGGCTTTTCTTCTAAGACTTGATCTTCGGAAGCATGCTCTTTGCTTCAGAAGTAGAGTTCTGTCTTGAAGACTGTTGAGATGATTTCTGATGAGTGTAGCAGTTTCAGAGTTGGAGGGGTTGGAGAATGGCTTCTCTGCTAACTCAGCAGTATCAAACCTGCTGGAGTGTAGCAGAGAGGTTGCATTAAGTCTATTGACTTCGCCATTCTCCCTTTCCATAACAAAGTTGTGAGAAGTTTCATCGAACCTCCACTAGATTATTTTCTTTCTAGGCACAACAGACTGACCGAGAATCTTGTCCTCTTTCTTGGTATCCAGCAGAGTCACCAGTTTCCTTCTAAGTTTCTTTTCTTCATCATTTAATGAATCTGAGTTGAGGCCTAGAACTCTAGCTGGCTGGTCCAATGTTCCTCTAGGTAAATCAAGAAATTGATCTCTTATGAGGGAATAAGAGGATCCATCAACATAAGTAATGTTGACAGAATCTTCATCACATGAGACTTCGCTCAAAGTTGTGCAGTTGATAAGCTTGGTCTTGATTACCTTGAACTCCTCAAGAGAGAGATGTTGAGAAGGCTGAGGGGATGGTTTGGATGGTTGTTGGGTAGGTTGAGGTTCAGAGGTTTTGGGAAGTGTTTTTGGTTGGAGGATGGCAAGTTTAGGTGGTTCGGGTGATGAGATGGATGTGGGAAAAGTTTTGGGTTCAGGGGTGAAGGGTTTGGTTTTGATGGTGAAAGGTAGGGGTGAGGGTTCAGGTTGTGGTTGGGTGGTTGCAGTGAAGGTCATCCCCTTTACCCTTCTGTACATCTCTTTTCTCTTTCCCAACCGGATGTCAGCCTTGATTTCACTGACAATCCGTTGGAGTGTCTTCTCAGACATGGGACCCACTGCTTTCTAGAGAAGCCATGGGCCCGAAGATAGTCTTTCATCCAGGCCTTTTCACTGAGCTTCCTGGTTGCGGTGACCCTAGCTTTTTCCTCCTTCTTTTTCTTCTCCTTTGCCTTTTCTCTTGCAGCCTTTCTTCTTTCTTTCTCCATTTGATCCTGCTCTTTGTTATAGAGCCAGAGGATCGTCTCATCGTTGTGTGGAGAGAGTTCTTGAAGATTAAAGCCTCTGGAGATTAGGAAATTTATCCTGTCTCTCCTCAGCTGCAATTCAGCTTCCTTCTGTTCTTCTTCTTTCTCCAAGGCCAACCTGGCTTCTTCTTCAAGTTTCAGTCGGGTTGCCTTCTCCAGATTCACCAACTCCTCTAGTGGTAACAGGAGTGTTTCTTCATTTGCAGCTCCCATTTGGATAAGCTGGTCAATGATCTCTTCCCTTCTCTTATTGTTGACAGACTCCTGATTGGCTGTAGCTGCTTTTGTACTGGCAGCTAGCAACTTCTCAGTTGGAAGTCTTCCTTTCTTCTTGAGTTTCTCAATCTTCTCCTCTTCCTGAAGCTCTTCCGTAGTCATCTTTCTTTTCCCTTTATCTTTTGAAGAACCTGACCGTGGTGGTTCTTTGAGAGTGGATTCTGATTGTGAGAGAGGCAGAGATGGTGTCTGGGATGGAGGTAGATTCAGAAAGTCCTCGCTGTTCACCTTAGATGCCATTTCAAGGATTGCATCTGTGATGATTAGTTCCTCGGACATTTTAAACAGTCCTTCGACAACTTCCATTTCAGCTTCGGAAGATTCAACTTGTTCTTCTGAGGCTTTAACTTCAGCTTCAGAAGTTGGAGGAGATGCAGATTCTGTCCCAACTGTTTCAGTTGCTGGGCCATCAGTCCCCATTTCCCTTTCGAAATGAATCTTAGGTTCCATATGGACCTTAGGTTGACCAACTTCTTCCACAGTGGTAGAAGGTGTAGTCAGCCTCTGAAGCTCTTCAGCTCTAAAGTAGAGCATTGCAGCATCTGGGCTTGGCTGATCAGAAGAGGTTCTGAATAGAAACTTGGTGAAGATTCTGTAGAGATTGCTGAGCATCTTTGAATCAATCTGAAGGATAACTTGATATGGCTCAGACACAGTGATGATAGGAGTAGAAGATGTTGAAGTTGAAGTGTGGCTCTGTGGGTCCTCAAGTGTTTGTCTGTGAACATTCTCCCCCTTTTTGGTAGCATCATCTTGAGAGCTAGATGAGCTGGAGGAAGAAGTCAATGACACCTGAACAGGTACATGCCTAACAGACCTCTCTGTCTGTTTCTCAGCTAGTTTGGCCTTGAGATTATCAATCTCAAGTTGCTGAGTGGCGGACCTTGCTTCTAAAGTCCTAACCAAAGATTCAAGGTTTGAGACGTTAGATAGAAGGTCTTTAATGAGGAGTTGCATACTTCCCTCATCTTCTTTTGAAGAATCACGAGGAGATGAGGTAACATACCTAGTATGTTCAGCCTCACCACCAGATGTGGTTTCTTGGCACCCTGGTTTCCCGTGCGTAATGATGTCTCTTTCAGAGTCATCAAAAGGCTCGGTTGTCGTAGATTCAGTCTGAGATATGTTACCACTATCCATAAGGTCCATTGAGGCACCTTCTGTAATGGAAGCTAAATCTGCATGAGTCCCCTCCACATCAGTGGGACTCACCTCAGTTATGGGTTGCTGATGGGGGCTAGAGATAAGGGATTTCTTCGGGCTCTATGATCTTGAAGAGGGTGTTGTAGATCAACTTTATTGCCATGGAGAGATGTTATCTCTTCATCAGTTTTGAAAAGGTTAGTAAAAGATAAGGAGGTTAAGCCTACTGACCCGGGACCTTGGTCAATGTCTACAGGCATTGAGCCTTTGGTGGGGCTGTCCCTAGTTGCCTGCTCAGAAGAGTGTAGATACTCATCTTGAGGGTTGTTGGTTTGGGTGTCGGGCTCCTGGGTTTGAGACTGAGGAGACTCAAAGCCCATATTGAGGTCAAAAGATAAGGATGGAGAGATCTTAGACTGAGTGGGAGCCCATGTTTTCACTCTAGTCTTTTTGGATTAAACAGGAGGGGCTTGTTTAATCAAAGTAGATTGAACAAGGTTCATTTGGGGCGTCTTTGGTATGTGATGGTGATGGGTGGAGAAGACAGTGTTAGCATTGTGGTGGAGGTTACTGGTGTGGGTTCATCACCTATGGGGTGAACAGGGATGTCACTAGGAGCTATGTGCTCAATTATACCCGGAAGCAGAGTAGTGTTCCTTCCAGTGAAGTTGGTGGACACCTTCTTCAACGTCTTGAAGATAGTGGGCCTCATTTGAGGGACAGTCAGAGCAGCTGCACAAACAAGCATACTCTGGTCCAACTCACAGTTGATTATGTGTTGAATGAATCTGGGATACATAAAGAATGTTTCCCTTTATAGATTCCCAATCAGATTGGTGAACACAAATCTTGAGTAATTGAATCGTAGGCCTCTCACCAATCCATAAACTAAGCATCCTAGTTCATATGGGATTTGATCCCAACCCCCAGACTTGTTTGACAAGCATTGGAGAACAACGTGCAGGAGGAACTTCCAGTTGTAGGAGAAGTTGAATTTGTAAACTGTCGACCTGCTTATGTCTCCACCATATCCTATTAGGATGTAAGTGCTGTCCAAATCTACCTTGGGGAATTCAGTAGGAGCTCCTTCATCATAAAGCTCTAGATGCTCCCTGATGAGTTGTTCAGTGATGATCAACTCCTGTCCACAAATGTTGGACCTCAGTACACGAATCCCATTTAGGGTTTCGGCTTGACCATTTCCCTAAAATTCGGCCATTTGGTTCGAGTAAACAGTGGGGTTAACGGTAAGGGCTGTGTAGTAAGATGATTGGGTGAGAAAGGAGATGATTTTTGAGAAGTCAGCATCTCTTTATGAATCAAGAAGTGCGACTTGGTTGTGCTGAGGGTTAAGTGCCATTGGAGAAAGATGAATGTAGATGATTTCGAGCAAAAGTTGGAGAGGAGACAAATTTCTAGGGTAGTAAAAATTGAAAGTAAGAAGATGAAATTGAGTAGTCAAGATTATTTAGAAGAGGGTGGGAAGGCGGTAATGGGGTAAGGATAAGGTGATGTGATGGTTTAGTGGATGAATTGACAGTGACGGTAAGGTTAAAATCAGTTAAATAATCCAACATCATTAACAAAATCTTTGCTTTTTACAGTGTGGGGCCTAAGAGATTTACGTTACACAGTAGAATCTTTCTTCCGAATGTAAAAAATTTCCAAAGGTAATTTGTCTTCCGAAGGCAATTCTTACTTCCGATGCAAAAACTTTGCTTCCGAAGATTAGGATTG
This sequence comes from Flaveria trinervia, assembly GCA_025506515.1. NCBI lineage: Eukaryota > Viridiplantae > Streptophyta > Magnoliopsida > Asterales > Asteraceae > Flaveria > Flaveria trinervia. Next base: position 89,822,091 of record CM046443.1, read on the forward strand.
CTTTCCGAATGGAGAGTGTGTTAGCCTCGGAAGTAGATCTGATATCCAATCAATCGCTTCTTCCGAGACCAAAGACTCTTCCGAGAAGAAAGTTATCCTTTGAGAAATTATGCGTCGGAAGATATAAAAAATAACTTCAGAGGGTTAATTTCTCTTCGGAAGAAATTTACACTTTGAAAATTTCAGAAAGACCTTTTGTAACAGGGCTTAAATTGTATTGACATAAGACATTACATATTATAAGGTTTTCAAAAGAGGTGATCTAATCAATGTTTATCATCCCAATAGCTGTTATGAGATACTTAAATCTTTGCTTATCAAAAGCTTTGGTGAACAAATCAGCATATTGTTCATTTAAGTCAACTTTGATTAGTTTAATCAAATTTTTTCTCATGAATATCTTTAATGAAATGGTACCTGATGTCAATATGCTTTGTCTTGGAGTGCTTCACTGGATTTTCAATAATGGAGATAGCACTGTTGTTGTCAATATGGATAGGAGTACTCATAAAGTTGAATCCATAGTCTAACATCTGATTCTGAATCCATAGCAGTTGAGCACAACAGCTAGCAGCAGCAATGTATTCAGCTTCAGCAGTTGATGTAGAGACACAGGATTGTTTCTTGCATTGCCATGAGATGATCCTACCACTAAGAAATTGACATTCTCCTGATGTTGATTTATTGTCAATATTGCAGCCACCATAGTCACTGTCAGAGTATCTATAGAGGTTAAAGTCCTTGTTTCTGGGATACCAGAGACCTAGTTTAGGTGCTCCTTTGAGGTATCTGAGGATTCTTTTAACAGTAGCTAGGTGAGACACCTTTGGAGCGGCCTGATATCTTGCATAGATGCAAGTAGCAAACATGATATCAAGTCTATTGGCAGTAAGATACATTAGAGAACCAATAATTGCCCTATACTGATGTTGATCAGTATCCTCCCCCTCAAGGTCAGGACAAAGATTATGGTTTCTCGGTATGGGTGTCTTGGCAGGCTTGCAATCCTTCATTTCAAATCTTTCTAAGATGTCAGAGACATACTTAGATTGATTAATGAAATACCCTTCCTTCATTTGTTTCACCTGAATTCCAAGGAAAAAGTCCATTTTTCCCATGGAACTCATCCAAAACTTTTTCTTCATAATGCCTTCAAAGTCCTTACACATTTGGTCATTTGAAGAACCAAATATGATGTCATCGACATAGACTTGAACAAGCAAAATGTCCTTTCTAGACTGTCTGATGAAGAGAGTCTTGTCAATGGTACCTCTAGTGTAGCCATTCTTCAGAAGAAACTGAGACAGAGTCTCATACCATAGCCTAGGTGCTTGGTGCAACCCATATAGAGCGTTATCCAATTTACACACATAGTTGGGGTGCTGTGGGTCTTCAAATATTAGAGGTTGGTATACATAAACTTCCCTATCTATATCCCCATATATAAAGGCACACTTGACATCAAGTTGATATGCAGTGAAGTCCTTGGCTGCAGCATAAGCAAGAAAGATCCTAACTGCCTCAAGTCTTGCAACTGGTGCAAAGACATCAGTATAATCAATTCCTTCCTCTTGGGTGTATCCTTGAACAACAAGTATTGCTTTGTTCTTGATGATCAAGCCTCTATCATCTTTCTTGTTTCTGAAAACCCATTTAGTGCCTATTGGTACTTGATCAGATGGTAGCGGACATAGGTTCCATACCTTCTGTCTCTTGAATTGAAGTAGCTCCTCTTGCATTGATTCAAGACAACTACTATCTTTCGAGGCATCTTCTACCTTCGTGGGTTCCATCTAGGATAGAAAACATGAGTACAAGCAGACATTCTCATGATGAGCCTGTCCTCTTGTTCTCACACCCTCAGTGACATCCCCTATGATGTTCTCAGCCGGATGAGTGTATAAATCCTAAGGCGAGGAATCACTTCTAGCTGCAGAGATAGGTCCAGGTTGGACATATTCTACTCAGGAACTAGAACACTCTATCCAGCTGTTGTTTCAAAATCATTCAATGAGGACTGATTGAATGAGTGAGAAACATCATCAACGGTTGGCTGTGAAGTAGTGTTAACAGTTTTCTGTTCCTTCAAAACACTACTTGTTGGAGCATATATAGTCATATATAGTGTGTCCGTCGCTTGTCGAATAGTCTAGGCTTAATGTTATACACCTAATATGTTGTAAACACATGAAACTGGGTCATTCGCAGGAGCATATGCAAATAAGACTCGGTCGTACGACTGAGCCATGCTAATGGACCAGCCATGCGACTGAGAGATTCGATTGGGATATTCATAAGATTGAACCATACGCATGGTCCAATCGCACGAATGGGCCCAGTCGCATCTAATATGGGCCGAGGCCTATATACCAGATTCAATGTGTAGAGAGATTAAGGATTACGAAAAGGTTTTTGAGAGGAAGTCTGCCCGGAAGCTTAGGGCTGCCAGATGAGAGGGGAGATCATGCTCGGTCTTCCCCTTGCAAAGAGTCTTGATTCTTATGTTGTAACGAGCTTGTAATCATTAGGTTTTATTAATGAAACCATTCAATTATAGTTCGTGTTATTGATTTCTCTTGGTGTTTGCTGTTTGTTTATCCTTCCGTCAAGAACATGCTCGGATGTTTATCGATCCAAGCCGACTTCACAATTGGTATCAGAGCCGATTACTGCTGGAATGATCTAACAATCATTCTAACAACCCGAGCTCTTGATTTCTGGATCAAATTTCAGATCTTGACGTTAAACCCACTTCGTGTTCTTCGTGTTTTGCTCAGATCTTGTTACGTGTGTTGCTTCTATGTAAAAATCGAATTCGAAACCACGTTCCTATCACCCTTTCGAATCTGATGATACCTATTTTGTTTCGATTCACGTAAAATTCGTCAGATTAGGGTTTTGGGCAGCCCTGGCGGCTGTAGATCTGAAAATCTGCATGCAAACCCGTTCATGCGACTGGGCCATGCGAATAGACCATCCGTACGAATGAGCCATGCGAATGGACCATTCGTGCGACTGGCCCGTCGTATGTTCACTCGTGTGACTGGACCAGTCGTATGTTCAATCGCACGAATGAGCCATCCGCATTGACTCATCCGTATTTGTTCCAGACCAAAAAAAAGAGTCTGGAACAACTTCTTGCACAAATTTAAGGATGAGCAAAGCATATTCACCATGAGGTTCTTTTTTCAAATAAGTTCGATGTATACCCCATTATTCGTCGGACTTCCAGAATAGGTGAATGTAATTGGAACACGAAAGAGAGAAGAGAAGATGTCAGCAGTCGGTGCTGATTTTGTAGGGTAGTCAGGAGCATCTGACTACTTATTGGCCAATCAAGTTATATTTATCCACACAGAGAGGATTCTCATTCTTAGGGGGGATCCATGTATAGAGAATTAAAGACGCAATCAGAAAGTGATGATGTGAGCAGGTTTCTGATGATGAATCTACATGCATGCTGATTTGTTTGATATTGTCAGCTGTGGATTGGAACCTTCAACCTTTTGCCCAATACACCGTGTGAAGACACCAGGAGAGCACAATGACTATATATTGGGATATGCTGAATGTGAGGGGGACTTTCTGCAGCTGTTGATGTTAATCATGTTAGCCTGTATGAAGATTGAAGCAATGGAAAATTGTTCGTATCATATCTGGAAAAATCCGTCATATGGGGAATCTTGTTGCGATGATGGTGTTCTGCAAAGTAAACGAAAGCTGTTATGCCTAAATTCATTTTCGGGGATGTGTGTAACCTGACGGATAGGCAATGTTGGCTAATATGGTTTTCGTTTGATTCTATTGGCAACCAGAGCAAAGATTGACTGAAGATTGTAAGAGGTGTTATCTACTATTCGCAAGCAGCGTCCAAGGGGGAATTTGTTGGAGCATATATAGTCATATATAGTGTGTTCGTCGCTTGTCGAATAGTCTAGGCTTAATGTTATACACCTGATATGTTGTAAACACATGAAACTGGGTCATTCGCAGGAGCATATGCGAATGAGACTCAGTCGTACGACTAAGCCATGCTAATGGACCAACCGTGCGACTGAGAGATGCGATTGGGACATTCGTAAGACTGAACCATAACTATGGTCTAGTCATACGATTGAACCATACACATGGTCCAGTCGTACGATTGAACCATATGCATGGTCCAATCGCACGAATGGGCCCAGTCGCATCTAATATGGGCCGAGGCCTATATATACCAGTTTCAATGTATAGAGAGATTAAGGATTTCGAAAAGGGTTTTAGAGAGAGTGTGCCCGGGAGCCTAGGGCTGCCGAATGAGAGGGGAGATCATGCTCGACCTTCCCCTTGCCAAGAGTCTTGATTCTTATGTTGTAACAAGCTTGTAATCGTTAGGTTTTATCAATGAAATCATTCAATTATAGTTCGTATCATTGTTTGACTTTTTGTTAGTGTTGTTGTTTATCCTTCCGTCAAGAACATGCTCAGATCTTTATCGATCGAAGCCGACTTCACACTACTTCCTCCTACCTGGTGTTGTGGTGGATCACCTGATGAGTTTTGAGGCTCAGTAAGTGATTCACTTGTTGAAACTTCACTATTCCTTGATATAGTCAGACTATCAGATCTATGAATGGTGGAAGCTTGGTGTATTGCAGCATTTGGAGAACTTGGACTAGGCCTGGGTAGCTCAAACAGTTGATTATCAGTAGTAGTAGCATCAGCATCGTTTTGAGCACCTGTTCCAACTAAAACATTCTCACAAGATGGTTTAGAATAGTTTGGAAACAATTCTAAATCAAAGATATGATCAGGGCCATTTCCCCTAACACAAGGAGTGTGCTCATTAACAACTACGTTGGATGACTCTTTAAATTGTTGATTCTTAATGTTGTATACTCTATAAGCTTTGGAACTAGAAGAGTACCCAACAAAGATAGCATCATTCGACTTTTCAGCAAATTTTGCTAAATTGTCTTTTGTGTTAAGTATGGTACACCTGCTGCCAAAGGACCTTAGAAAGCCAATGAACGGTGGCCTCTTGTTCCATAGCTCATAAGGGGTTTTTCCATGGGGCTTAACTACAAGAACTTTGTTCTGCACATAGCATGCAGTGCTAACTGCCTCTGCCCAGAATGTTAGAGGTAGTTTTGAATCAACTAACATAGTTCGAGCAGCCTCAATAAGTGTCCTATTCCTCCTCTCAGCAACACCATTTTGTTGAGGAGTTCTAGGAGTGCTATATTGTCTGGCAATCCCTTTTGAGATACAGAATAAGTCAAGAACGAAGTTCTTAAACTCAGTCCCTTGATCACTTCTAATAATTTTAACCTTGTGATCAATTTGATTTTCTATTTTAAGAATAAAAGATTTAATGTTTCAGCAGTTTCATCTTTAGTTCTTAAAAAGAATACCCATGTTAATCTTGTAAAATCATCAACTATCACAAGGCAATATGATTTCCTTCCAATGTTCATTATACTTGTAGGACCAAAAAGATCCATGTGCAATAAGTGTAATGGAGTAGTGATAGAGTTAACACATTTGGATTTGTGAGATGTCCTGCGTTGTTTCACTTTCAGGCATGCAACACAGTTATCTTTGCTGAAATACTCCTTTTTAGGCAAACCATGTACCAAGTTATTTTTAGCCAATTTATTCATTGTCTTAAAATTTACATGACACATACGTTTATGCGACAGTGTTGACTCATCACTATCAGCTTTGGAAAGAAAGCATGATACTTCACCCATTGGGGAAGCATTGTTCATATCAGCTTGTACATATCCCCTTTCCTAGGAGATCTAAGAAGCACCAATTCTAGAGGAATTGTCATCCCTGGTTTGAGGATAATGCACTCATGTTCTGTGAAAAGAATTTGGTGCTTTTGATCACAGAATTGAGAAACACTTAATAGATTGTATTCAAGCTGTTTGACAAAGTGAACTTTGTCAACCTTTAATTTACCATTGGATATACTCCCTCTACCAGAAATATATCCTCCGGCCTCACCTCCAAATTGGACAGGACCTCCATCATAGTTCAGAAACTGTTGAAGGAGAGATATGTTCCCTATATGTGCCTGGAGCATCCACTGTCTACTATCCAAACATTGTTGTTCTTGTCATATGGATGTCCTTGCTCACAAGATGAGATTGTTAGTTTTGTTTGGAAACCCAAGCCTTGCTGATCTTGGGTTCTTCCAAAGATAATGACATAATTGAACCAAAAAAATATGCATGGGGGTTTAGTAGAGGTCTTTGAAGAAGAGGTTTGGGCTGCAGCATCTTCCTTGATCTTCCAGTCCACCCTTTGGTTGATCTTGGAGGATGAGCATGTTGAAGCTTTTGCAGCATGGCCATCTTCCGAAGCTTCTTTCTTTTCGGAAGAAGCCTTCACCACCTTTTCTTCCGAAGCAGTCTTCTTCTGAGATGGTTTCAAGGGAGTTTTCATGTTCTTCCGAACCTTAGTAGCTTTTGCTTCCGAAGCCATTTTCCCTTCAGAAGAAAGAGTTTCTTCCGAAAGCAACCTTGCTTCCGAAACTAGCTTCCCCTTCTTCATCACTTGAACTGTTTGAAAAGGCCCAAATGTGAAACCTTCCCTGACTCCTTTTCTAACATTATTTGCATAATGTGTGCTTGCAGGATTGTAGTAACAATCTTTTGCCATGTGGTTTTGCAGACCACACATTATGCATGCAATGTTAGTCTTTTGGGAATGAGAGGGTTGCTGTTTCTTGAGCTTCTTTTCTTCATCAGCAACTTTTCCCTTCAACTTTTAATCATTTGGCAGGACAGGAGTGATGGTATTACACTCCTTTCTTGAATCAGAAGTACCTAACACTTGGAATCCAGCTGAGATAAAGATACCTTTCTGCTTTGGGTCAATCTTCAGCTTGGACTCAGCCACCTTCTTGGCAGTTCTTCTAACAGCTTTAGCTCTGCTTCTTCTGGCCTTAGTGGTTAGGATTTGATCTTCATAGGAGGAGATGGGTACATTTACTTGTTCCTTCCCTGTGGTGGCCATTATTGTTGCTTCATCCTTCAACTCTAGTGAGGAAGGGTCAGCAGTTGGAACCTCTTGCTCCTCAATACCATATCTAGGTAGTCTAATAGACTCATAGGAGTGTGGTGGAGCAATTTCATTAGTTCCCAACCCTCCTTTGTTCTAATAAAAGAGCCTCAGCAGTGACAAGCTAGGCTTGAGCCTCAGACAATTTGGATATCAGATCCTTGATTTGAGTCTTGTAGTTGGTGTGTTCATGTTTTAAAAGAGACACAGTTTTCTCTAACTCCTCAATTTTCTTTTGGTAGTTAGATTCAGCTCTTTTAAAATCAGATTTTAAGATGTTTAAAGACTTAATATCAGATCTGATTTCCATATTGTAATCCTGATAAAGTTTAACTTTATCTATACAGGCTGGCGTGCAAAGATGTTCATATACCTGGGCATCGTCTGTTCCAGCCATGAGAGCTTGAGCAGGAGTCACATCCTATGCCATGAAGCTCTAGTCAACCTTTTGAGCCATTGCAGCTGTTTCAGTTGACTTCTCAGCGGGCTTTGAGGTTGAGGGATGTGTGGAAGCCTGTGGGGTTCCAGGATTGGTCTTGGGAGCCTTGCATTCCCTTGCAAAATGACCTAGTTGGTTATAGTTGTAACACTTTGCCTTGGTCTTGTCAAACCCAAATTTGCTGGTAGTTAGGTTTTGAGGGAAATGCCTTCCAGTTCTCTTAAAGAACTTCTTCTCTCTATAAGTCAAAAGAGCCATCTGTTGGACAATGTTCACGTACTCTACATCATCTGGACTAAGACACTCAAGATCATCAAAGCAGTATTGAAAATCACCAGAGTGTCCACTTCCTGAGACAAAGGCACAACTTTCCTGAAAGGAGTTGTGTTGAGCCTGTTGAGACCTTGGAGTCTCAGGATAAGTGATGTATGGTCCAGGAGAGCAGGATGGCTGCTGGTAGGTTAGGTAATGCTGAGGTTGTGGGGGTAATGAGCCTTCAGCAACCATTAAAGCGTTGCTAGCAGGAAGACTCATGGGTCTGCTTGTTAGTGGCCTTTCTTACTCTCCATCTCTAGGCGATATCCATCAAGGACGCCATAGAGTTCAGTCATGGTGAGAGTGTTCAAGTTCTCTGTCTCTTGATAGAGACACAGTAAAATGTCCACTCGTTTGGAATAGCACTCATGAACTTTCTAGTAAGATCTCTAAGTTTGGGAGTGATCTTCACAGACTGAAGAGAAGAGATAAGATCCATGTACCTGAAGTACTGCTGGCTGAGAGTCTCTCTAGCAACATGAGTGAAGTTCTCAAACTGCTGCTTCAACGAGTCCTTCTTCAAGTCATTGGAGCTTGAGTACATCTGAGCAAGTGCATCAAACAATTCTTTGGCAGTTGTGCAATACTCGAACCCCACCATAATAGAGTTCGGTATTGCAGTCATGAGAATGGTCATAGCATTGATGTCGATGTCCATCTTCTTTCTGTCTTCATCAGAATAGTCGTTAACAACATTTTCTATCATGGCACCGTTTCCACCAGGAGATGCCACCTTTGGCTTATACGGGCCATTGACAATGGAGTTTCACATCTTGCTGTCTTGGTATCTGATGAAGCCTTCCATTCTCCTGCTCTAAGACCTGAAATTTTTAGGAGTAATGATGGGAGCCTTTGTCATGGTTCCCATCTCTACCTCGGACTTGTTAAGGGCCATTTTGAGTGAGTGGGTTGTAGGGAGGAGTGAAAAACAAGTTGATTTAGATGTTAGATCACGCAATCAAGAGCCTGAGTGCTCTGCTACCAATTACAGGATCGATATAAGTCACTTAACACTTTGTTTTCTCTCAAACTCACCTAGAACAATACTCGGGTAAAGATAGAATCAGTAAGAGTTGATCATAATATAGAAAGTTATAAAGAACGCAAGAAGTAATTTTCAAGGTACTTTTATATATTGCTTCTCAACTCAATAATACAAGACTCTTACAAGTAGTATGGAATGAGTTACAAAAAGAACCTATATATAATACTACCTAAAACCGGATATACTTTGATACTAGCTGGGATCCTATAGCTAAAGTCTATACTACAAGACTATAGTTTAAGGTATCTCGGATAAAGTCTTATCTAAGATTTGGTAGTCAGGACATGTCCCTGACTTACCTTTTGTCACTAACTAAAGTTGGTAACTTGTACTATCATAAAAAGGTGAACAGTGGAATAAAGTATGGTCAACTGCATAGCTCTTTAAGAAGAAGCCATACAATATCAGAGGTTTGCAGCGGAGTGTTAGAGACCATACTTGTGTCCACTGGTTCATAGTAGTGTCTTCTGAAGGTTAAATGGCTTCGGAAGAGTAAGTACTTCCGAAGCCACTTATACTTCAGAAGAGGTTGCTTCTTCCAAGGCTTTGAGGCTGCTTCTTCCAAGGCTTGGAGGCTGCTTCTTCCAAGGCTTGGAGACTTCTTCTTATCATCATACTTCAGAAGTAGTCTTCAGGCTTTTCTTCTAAGACTTGATCTTCGGAAGCATGCTCTTTGCTTCGGAAGTAGAGTTCTGTCTTCGGAAGTTTATCTTTCACTTTGTCTTCGGAAGAACTCTACAATCTTCGAAAGTTCCATGCTAAGCTTCGGAAGCCCTTGCATGTAGTATCAAAATTGTCTAAGTGAATTGGTTTTGGTTGCACCAGCCTTCTTCTTGATCCAACAAGAAGGCTATGTAAAATACAAATTAACCCAGTGGTGAATGCAAGAATGTTTCTAGAGGCGCAAAATACAAATCAAGTCAAGATGGGCCGGGTGAAAAATAAATTATAGCACATGAATCTTGAAGTTGTAACTATCTAGAAATGCAGAATTGTTGAAATATGTTTGTTTTCATTAATTTAATATCAAACATATATTTATTTTGTTATTAATAGTGTTCTATTTTGTATAATTAAAGTTGTCTAATGGGCTTCTAAAAAATAACTGTTGATAGCTATTTAGTGGGTTGCTGAAGTATTAATATGGGTTGAAAAATAATGTGTCTATTGAGAAGACATCTTCACTCTTAAAGAGTCATATACAAGAATTATTCTGCAGTAGCTTGAACATGGAGGAGATCATCGTCTCTCATGCATTTTGTTTCTACGGGTCGCGTTATCCAAGATTGTTAAGTCGAGTTCCATTAAATCTTCATCATCATTCATCTTTCGAAGTTATGATGATACTTGAAGAAATCTTCATCATTCTTGTATGTATCTGTCCTATGTTTGATTTATGGTGATATTTTTCTTGGTCTAGATAGATTTAGGTTTTGGTCTAGATAGATCTAGGTTTTGGTCTTGTTCATCATTGTAATGTTTAGTCTTCCTTGTTAGGTTCGATGTTGTTAATCTTTTGTTCTTTGTTGTATTATCGTGATTTAAGGTTTGTTAAGTTTGAGAATAAGAGTTCTTTTTGAGTTTTGTGATAAGAATCATGATCATTTGTTAAGTGATCATGCTTTGGTGTATATCTAACATGCCATCCAAAATGTTTTTAAACTTAGTGTGGATATGAATGAGTTGCTATTTAGGCCTGCACACAACCCACAAAAGCTCATAACGGGCCAGCTGGCCCATATACACAAAAAAATACAAAAAAAAAAAATTAGAAAAAATGAGAATTTAACACCCTTTCGAATGGTGATAAAGCAACCTAACCTCCTACCGACACACTCGTAGCTAATATTTCGGTGAATTTACCACGGCTCTCCAGTCATGGCACCCAATGCTCATCCAACACTAATCCGTTGGTGATATTCTTTTTGGTTATTCCAATGCTAAAATTTGCTGACCGTGACTACCACTTTCACAGAGGAATATCTAAGCCCCCGTTTGGTTAACAAAATTCTTAGAAATTAAAATTGATAAATTTTCCATTTAAAACCTTGTTTGGTTAGTCAATGGACGGAATTGAAGTTGGAAAATTTTCTCATATGAAATGTTAACCAATCCAATTAATGTTCAAAATCAACATTCTATTCAAAATTTAACCAACCAAACATGTTATCAATTTTAACAAGATTCTATTCCAGTTCCATTTTCGTTTTCAATTCTAGTTCCCGCGCAACATATTTTGCGAAGCAAACGGCTCCTAAGAGACGTGTCAATTGCTAAAAGTCATTTCTGGCGAATATGTCCATCACTAAAAGTCAAGTGTATAGTAGTGTTAGCGTCATGAGCAACTTGGAATTGGTAAAAGCTCAAAACAATCTTACATTCTTTAAAGTTGTGATTGACACATATACATGTATGATTGACTTTTGTAAAGTTAACTTCCCAAAAGACCGCACTAGCTATGTTACGCATGCGAAGATCACTTCTTCAGGTCCACAAACTTAAAACTTTTGGACCATAATTATCGATCCTTTTGAGTCCTTCACTCTTAAAGGAACTGAAGCTATCCCACCTACCATAACCATTACAATGGTTCACACCACCTCAGTGAAAGTGACCATCTTGATCAATCAGGCAACAAAGTGGTCTACCCAAGCTTGATCCCTCACTTTTCCGTTTTTGTGACGACGACTTGATCAATCAGGCAACAAAGTGGTCTACCCAAGCTGGTATCTCTAACGGCCCTGCTAATCACTACTTTATGAAAAAACAAACAAACAAACATGAAGTGAAAGTTAGCTAGGCATACTTTTGATCATGTGAAAGTGACACAATATTATGCTACTACAACGAAAGTGGTAAATAAATCATTGAATCCTAAGAGAAAGGTAATTACCCAGAGAAGTCATGTTCCTCGTGATTTTATTACGTGTTAATTTCTTTGTGAAGTTAATGCTTGCATTATACTACACGAGCATAGGCCGAGAATCTAGAAAAAAGTAAAACAAATACAATACTAAAAGAACCTACGGTGGTGTTAGGGGGTGTTTGTTTTTTCAAAAAAGTTTTTCCTGACATCTTTTGTTTGCGTCGCGCAGACGTTAAGGTCCACAGAGTGTTTGTTTTTTGGAAGATTTTTTATTAAAAAAAAATATGTATGAGATCTACATGGTACAGACTTAACACAACCAATTCTAAAGTCTTCTAAAATCAGCAGAGCATTAAACACCATCACCTACCACCACCCATGTCCAACACCACCGTCCGCCTCGACCACCGTCTGCCACCACCACCACTCACCATCCACAACCACCCACCATCTACCATCACCACTGTCCAGGATTGCCTTATACCACCACTAGTTGATTTTAGTGCAGAAAAAATATACACTATTCTTGTTGCAAACTGCAGAGGTTTCGTTCACCTTTTCTCCTGCAGATGTCTGCATATGTGATCCGCAGACTGCAGACATTTTGCCGTAGAAAAAACAAACAACACTAACGGAAACAAACCAACGTTAATAATGCCCAGATTTACAATTGATATTGATAAAGTGTGATTAGAATTCTAGTTTGAAACTATACATACACATCGACACACGTGTATTTAGAAGTTACCAACTTCTAATTTGAAAAAACTATTCCCCTACACTTTACATAGGTTATAAATACATAATAAAATATGTTCACTACAAGAAATATTACTATTAGCGGTAACAATATTAGCAACGACACGGGCCAATAGTGTTGACACTAATAGTGGTGACTTGTCGCCGTTAATGATAGTCGATCCATTTCAAGGTGTATTCATCTAGATCTGGCCGTTGATCAGCGTGCAGATCTAACGACGTACGTTTTATTGTACATATGCAATAGCGGCGGCACATTAGCGCGCTAATAGTTATAACAGCGACAAAGTGCTCCTTTTGCGGCGACAAAACTCGGTGCTAATAGTCGAATTCTTTGTAGTGAGTAACAATAAAAATCGAAAGGAACTAATTATATTCATCCTTAATTCCGTCATAAACTTTTTGATTGTTAAATCCGTCACTACTAACGTAAAAAAATTGTACCAATAAAACAATACAAGATATAACAGTAATAGCAGCGATGTCTTTAGCGATGATAAAGTGGGTTATATGCGGTGACTAATGCCGCCACTAATAGTGAAGTTCTTTGTAGTTGATTTAAAGGAATTGTAAAATCAATAGGAAAATCTGTCGCTAAGTTTGCGATGGATGATTTGGTTGCAAAATAAGTCCTAAGAATTTTTTAGGGTATTTTTGAATGGGCTTTTCAAAAGTACTTTTTAACTTTTTGGAGGGGTAAAAAGACATCCTTCGAGAAGATTCAAATTATAATTTTTAGTGACTTTTAAAAGGGTATTTTTGTCTTTTTACTCCTCTAAAAAATCAAAAAAAAAAACTTTTTTAAACTCATTCAAACATGCACTGACTAAAGTTATAACCTATCATAGAAAATAGTTACAATAAGACATTTGGGACTATTTGAACAGTCTCAAATACTTATTTACTTAATTTTATTTGTGTAGTAGTTTTAGGTTTGACTAATGGTAATGCTTAACTCAGGATAAAAATCAAATAATAATCTAATACGATCATGTAAGTTGATCCTCACGGTGACAAAATTTTCTATTAGTAAAGACATTTAACGTTGTCCCAAATTGTCCCTAAATATAGTTAAAGCCAATGTAAAATAAAATCTATTATTAGGTCTTTCATGATGAATGTTTCGTCGCCATCCATTTGTAAATAATTGTTAAAATCCCCATAAAAAATCTCAATGGTCACATGGGACGTGACCAATTCGATCCGTCACAATTATTATTAGAAGAACAAGTCCAATCAAATTAAATTATCATAGCAAGTGCTTATGTTTTGCATTCATTGCTTGTGGTATATATTAACTTCTTACTAGCACAACGTGCTAACAATTCCTTTAAATTAATTCTGGTGAGCTTCATATTCTAGCAAGTGAACTCTTAATATGAAAGCTTTTGTTCAGTGTGTCATATGCTTGTGCTATGTTCTACATAGCAACGGCAAAGATGTTCATGATACCTCTCATGTTGTGTCACTATATCACGATCAAATTCTGAAGAGCCAACATGGGAAACCATCGTTTCACCTTCGGCCTCCACATAATTGGTTGAATGGTAATTTATCACAGTCACATAACTGCAAATCGTGCTGCTGTTACATATGTTATATATAAAATGAATGTTTAATTTTCTTTACTTAGAACTCACATCTGGTTTCATTCGCTCTTTGCATGGTTTTGTATCATATTTTCTCCCTGCGGCATTTCACATACAGATCCTAATGGTAATGAATTAAGTTCCTATTGCATGACTTCATTTTTGAACTACTACATGGTTATGACTTATGTTTTTCTAAATTGTAATTCATCTTAACTCGTAGGTCCTCTGTATTATAAAGGAGTCTATCATCTATTCTACCGGTATAATCTCTATGGTTCGGTCTTTAACAAAACAATCGTATGGGCGCATTCTGTCTTGCGTGATTTAGTCAACTGGATCCACCTCAACAATGCCCTTGTCCCAACCGATCCATTCGACATCAACAGTTGCTGGTCAGGTTCTATAACAATCCTTCCAGGAAACAAACCGGTTATCTTGTACACTGGAATCAACTCTATGAATCAGCAAGTTCAGAATCTTGCAATGCCTAAAAACTTATCAGATCCTTTTCTTAAAGAATGGGTAAAGTATTCTGGTAATCCGTTAATAACTCCACCGAAGGGCGTTAAACCAGACAACTTTCGTGACCTACTACAGCTTGGAAGGGCAAAGATGGGAATTGGAGGATAGTTGTGGGTGGTCTGAGAAATAATCTAGGGGTCGCGATTCTTTACCAGAGTAAAGATTTTATGCATTGGATTTTGCATGATGATCCACTGCATTTTGGGTTGAATACTGGTATTTGGGAGTGTCCAGACGTTTATCCTGTCAACGGTAGATATGGAGTTGAGAATTCGGCCAATGGGAAAAACTTAAAGTATGTGCTAAAAGCGAGCTTTCAAGCACACGATTACTATGTGATAGGGAACTACAACTCTGACAAGGAAAAGTTTGTGCCAGATGGTAAAGGTGTTACAGGGAGTATCTCAAACACGAGATATGATTATGGAAAGTTTTATGCATCTAAGACATTTTTCGACAATGTAAAGAAGAAGAGGATACTATGGGGTTGGATTAACGAGTCGGATAGTACGGCTGATGATATTAAGAAAGGATGAGCTGGAATCCAAGTAAATTATTTTTAAACGATTCAAAACACAACTTTATTTTCACGTTATTTCTCAAATACAAAAATTTAACAAATAACAAATTATGAAACTGAAATCTATCACGTATTCATGAAAAATATTAACCAAAAAGATATACAATAAGATCATAAATGAATAGCCTTACTAACTTAAGGGGTGATGCACTCATAAGCTCCTAATTCCTCCTTAGTAGAGGTTTCGGGTCTAAACCATATTTCACTGGTTTCTTGCCATTACCATTTGAGGTGTAAATTACGATTTATCTGATTTACTGTTAGCAAAGTATCATCGGGTCTCATCAGTTTTCCCGTACTGAATGGTTTGATGGGATGGGATATTGCAGTCCATCCCACGTCAGGTTTATCTAAGCAACACCGGAAAGCAGCTAATACAATGGCCAGTTAAAGAAATTGGAAAACTGCGCGATAAGCATGTTACTTACTCTGGCAAGAATCTCAAAGCAAAATCAATATTTGAAGTTACAGGCATCACAACCTCACAGGTTTTGTCTGTTAATTATCAAGTTAAATCCTCTTAAAAATATGAAGTTTCTTAGCACTTGATTAATATTATGCTCTTAGGTTGACATAGAACTCTCCTTTAAGCTGCCCAAAATAGAAGAAGCCGAGGTTTTCGACCCCAAGTGGAATGATCCTCAAATTCTTTGTAACACTAAGAAAACAAGCTTTAGCGGTCAAGCAGGGCCTTTCGGCTTATTGGTTATGGCTTCTCAAGATTTGACCGAACAAACTGCAGTCTTTCTTTCGTGTATTCAAAGACAACCACCAATTTATTGTACTAATGTGCAGTGATCAACACAGGTTCATAGTCACATATTCATATTAATTTCTACTAACTATAATAATTTCACATCTAGATCTAAGTGTGTTTTTGTGATTTATACTTTTACAGGTCTTCCCTAAGACAAGGGATTGATAAAACTACATATGGAGCTTTGATCAAAATGGATCATAGAGATAAAGTGATCTCACTTAGGAGCTTGGTATCGAATTATCACACTCCTTGCTTCTTTTTCGGCCATTATTTTTAAGGTTTAAAGTTTTTGATTATGCTTCACGTACTCTATGCAGGTAGATCATTCGGTGATCGAGAGTTTTGGAGCCGAAGGAAGAGCCTGCATTACAGTAAGAGTGTACCCACAGTTTCATGTGGAAAAAGAAGCTCATCTCTATGTGTTCAATAATGGAAGTCGCGACGTGGTTATTAAAACATTAGATGCTTGGAGTATGAAGAAGACCAAAGGCGACTGATTAGGAGAAATGAGATCAAAAGATAATAAATTGGTTGTAGGTTCAATAAGGTTGCTATATGCGATGCTTGATCCAAAACAAACAACACTAGAAGTTGTTAAAGCAGCTTAATGCTCTTCATTTAGACACCTGGTATTATGTTGTATACCGTGTCTTCACTTTAATCATTTTTTTAATTGACTGCATCAGTTGTGTTTAACAATTAACATATATCAATTTTCACTTAATATATGCTCATGTCTTTGCAGCCTAACAATTGTTATATGCTCATGTCTTTGGCAAATCGTCTGCCCTTTTGCCTCGAAAATCATATTATGTAGAATCAAATAAGCATACATCACATAACAATCTTTTTGTCCAAAGTTGTGTTGCATTGCGCACGATATGCCCACGTTACTACAAAACACCAAGTACACGCATGATATCGTTTCTCGTTTATTCTTGAGTCTTTTTTAGTCTGCATTGTTTATCATCATTTTAGAAGTGGACATGCTAAACGATTTATAAACATAGCATATTTTGTATAAATATGAATGACAAGATGATATCCGCACTCATACTCGTTTATGTTCAAATAAACCGAAAAAAGGGCGCAAGTATGTCTAAAGCTACTTATCGAGAACATTGTTATTACTATTTTATTTGGTAACAACAAAGAATGCATGTTAAATGTCACAACTTATAACATTATTCTTAGGTGTGGATGATCATCTCGTTGGTGCTCACTTTACGAGGTGCTCATTTTGCCAAACAACAAGAGAGTTTGCCCACTACCAATGTATGAATCAATTTTAAAAGCATTCAAGGAAAGTCATGTATGGCTTCATGCAACTTTATATTTGTTGAATGTAACTATACACTAGGGTGAGAAAAAAACCAAAATAGCCGAACCGTAATTAAAATAATCAACGCAACCGAATTAATAAAAACAAAATTACTATAAAACCGACGGTTTGGTTTGATGATTTTATAAAAAACCGAATTTTTCGGTTCGGTTTTAGTTTTGCTTGTAACAAAAATCGAAAAAATCGAAACGAAACCATATAATCAAACTTGTAAATTTAGAGGTATAATCATATACTTATAAAACTTATTAGTCTGTTAGTTACTTATTTAACATGTCTTATCTAAAAAAGATTAAATATTTAGGCTTCAAGAATAATATTTATTTTTTTATTTGAATTGATAGATTAAAATGTTTTATTGAATATATTGTTCTTATATATTATGTATTGCATTTAATTTTAATGTCAACTAAATTATAAAAATATATAGATTATATTTAGAGATTAACAAAATAACATAAGACCAAAGTTTTTGGCTTAAATTCATTACTTTAAAACAATTTTTTTCTAAAACTTGAAGCACAAATGGTAAAACAAAAAAGAACCAAAAACCGAAACCGAAGGTAAAACCGAAAACCAAAAACTGAAAAAACCGAAACTAGATGGTTTTAAAAACCTAAAAGCCGAAATATCAATTTTTGGTTTCGGTTTTAAATCAAAACCAAACCAAACCAACCATACACACGGTGTAACACACCCCTACTCACTGAACCATCTCTTGAAGTTGAGATAAATCACACCTTTTCAATAATAATAAAATAATTAAATATTAAGTAGTTAAAACTAGTAAATTAAGTTAATCATACCTTTACAAAATTTGTAAACACCTTCTCGCTATGCTTTTTTTTTATATGTTAAAATATTCATCCCATGAGTATGCGCTAGTATTGCACGTCATTTGACGAAGTACATACATACACTTTTGTTGGGCTCTAAAACCAAGTCTACCTCTCATATTGGAATTTTGTCAAAAAATAAAAAAAAACTCGCTCAAAATCACTAACTATTCGAGTTGATGAATCATGTAAGCAAAATCTAAACTACACATCATCATGTACAAAATAATTGAGAGAACAAACCTCAACCAAGCGCTTATGAGCATCATGAATATTCCGGTTAGGTTGAGATCTTTTTTTCAAGGGCGGACCTACTTGTTTGGGCTGAGGGTCACCCGCACTCCGAAGAATTTTTTTTCCTATTACTATATATACGAACATGTTTCGACCGCCTTCATAAATTTTGACGCCCTAAAGATATTGAGCTGACTTCAAAAAATGTTGACACTAACCAAAATTTTGAGGCCGACTCAATAATTTTGTGACCGTCGTCCGTCACAAAATAATCATCAAATATAAATTAATTAGTTTGGATGATAAGTCAATTAGAAAACTATTTTGAATCTTTTAACTATTAAGTCTAAAAACTAAACAATCAAGTATCAATTCCAAACCTAATTTAATTTTTAACTTATCAAGCCCAATTGACAAAACCCAATTTATCAATTAATAATATATATAAAACCAAAGGGATAAATAGCAATCTAGAGAAGCCCAACCAAACCAAAGCTTGTTAGGCTCATTTACAACCCTAATATTATTTGTTAATGTTTGTTTGAATATTTAAACATGTTGGTAGATTAATTTTCAAATTATTTTTTTAAATTGATTTTTATTTTATTATTATGTAATCCGACCTGACTCGAACCTAGCCATACAAAAATATTAATATTTGGTGATAGATAACTTATCCTAATCTTTTCGAACCCCATGTAAAACATTATGGGCCCACCACTGTTTTTGCTTGTGGACATGGTATTATGGCTTGAGTTATACTTTTGGTTTGTGGCAACAATTGCAACCATGAAAATGTTCTCATCCACGAATAATCAAAATGAAGACGACGCAGATGATAATGAATCCATATTAAGTTTTGTATAGAATTCGGAATATATAGAGAGTGAACAAGTATAGCTAGAGTATGAATGAAATAATGATAGAACACAAACATTCCAAAAATAAAATAATAGGCATGACTAAACTTGCCATGTACAAAAAGTTCGTGATTCGAAACTCGATCGAAAAAAACTCGGTTGAAAAAAGCTCGGCTCGAAAAAGCTCGAATCTAAACAAGCCGGCCTGGCTCGGCTCGAATTCTAAACAAGCCGAACTCGAGCCAATGTTAGCTTGGTTCGAGCTCGGCTCATGGCTCGGTTCGTTAGCTTGGCCCGTGACTCGGTGCATATAATATATGTATATATATATATATTTATTTATTTATTTCTATAGTATAATAATTATTATTAATAATACTATTACTACTATTATTATGATTATTATTTTTATACTAAAATTTTAAAAATATTTTCTTGAAAATCAAAATTGCATTTTTTAGAAACATTAAATATTTTATTTAAAAATTATATAACTTGATAGTAAATTGTTTATATTCAAAATAATGATTTTTGTTCTCACAATACGGAGTACCCAACAAAATGTAAAAGCCCTAATATATTTTTTGTGTTTTCGTATAAATTAATGTGAAAAATATTTAAAAAAATATATCAAGCCGGCTCGAACGAGCCACGAGTTGGCTCGAGCTTTTCACGAGCCGAACTCGAGCCGGTGTTTTGAGCTCGTAAAATTTTTCGAGCCGGCTCGACTCGATAAGCTTCGAGCTCGAACCCATCTTGGCTTGGCTCGGCTCGGCTCGGCTCGTTTGCAGCCCTATGCCATAACAAGATAGTTTCTTTATACTTATATATATACGTTACCAGTTTAATATCCCGTGTGATTACACAGATTAATTAAATAGATAAAATTTTTAAATCTTTTCTAATAAAAATTAAAAAAATTATAAAAATCATATTTTCAGATAAAATATGAATGAATTACATAAAAATAAGTACTTTGAGTAAAATAACAATAATATCATTTTAGACTTTTTTATGAAATTATTTTTTTATTTTTCTTTTTAAAAATAATTTTAGTTTTTTAAACCATCCTTATAATAATAAAAACGCTTTTTAAAAGGTTTGTGTTTAAAATAGCGGTTAAGAAAATTTTTATATTTTATATTCTTATTTAATGATTATTTTTTAATAAAAACCTATAATATTTCATTTTACAATATATATTTTTGATGTAAATATTTTAAATAATATAATTGTATATACTATTATCATTTATTAGGAGATTGAAACGTACAGGAAAACTAAAATAAGAAGGCCTAATATTTTAACAAGTGACAATTTAAAACTTTATTCTATATATATAGATGGATTGTTTAAAGATAGTTATGATAAAGAAAGATGTGTTAAAGCTTTATTTTGTTGAGAGTTAAAAATTAGAATTTATTTAAGAATACTAACTTTTGTACGTATATTATTTTGACTGTTATGTGTTGAGAAAGACAACAATTTAGCATAGATTTAAAGGCTACATGACATATGTTTTTAAGACTATGCATCGGGCTTTATAGTTTATGTTTTATTTATAGAATGCTTGATATATAATAGACAATTGCTATCTAATGGTTTGAAATCTTGTCGCCTATGTTATTGTATGCTTCAGTTTAAGAGCTATGTTGTGCAAGTCTAACTGTAATATATTCTAGAAACATAGCGTTACATAAATCCACTGCAAAAGTAATGAGAAAGTATGTGATAGAAAATACTTCATGGAAAAAAAGTTGTAGAGTTTGACAATATTTATTGGTTATTTTTTATTATATAATTTGTTTAATTTAAACATTTATTGTGACACGTGGTTAATTCAGCTTATTCCTAACTAATGCGGATTTCATTATCTAATTATTTACTCATACATTTCACCTGATTAAGATTGATTAAACGAGTTAGTTATTATAAAAAAAATTCACGTAACGGTAATTCAAAGGATTATTGGATCACAGAAGAAATTTGTCCTCGAACATTGATGAATAATCAAAATAATATTCCAAACAGATATGATTTATGTAAAATTATGTGTTATATGAGTTAATCTTGACATGAAATTTGTTAAAAATTGTGAAAGTTTACGTGTTGCTATGTGTTACTAATTTTTATAGCATATAGTTATAAAATAATATTGTTGGCTTTTGTTATTTACTTAAGTTTAAATAAATGAATTTTAAAGCATTTCCAGACCTATTTAGTAAAACCCTCCCGTGGATCACCTAAACCCATTTTTAACCCATTTAATTATTAAAAAATTTAAATTAAAAACCTCAATCCTAATCCTCATTCCCCAGAAGCGGCCACAAACACCCGTCTCCAACCCCTCCAATGCGATCAAACCCGAACACCACCACTACACATCTCGTTTGATCCCCGCTTGTGCAATTGTTTGAGATTTTAGACGTTTCTAACACCAAGGAATCTTTAGTACTTGAAGATTAAAAATTATAATTTTTTAGTGATTCTCATTTGTTTTTTTGTTAGTTTTGTTGATCCAAAACCTTATTTGTCCAAACACGAGTTTATTCTCAATTTAACATTAATTATGCGTTTATGGTTTAGTGTATGATTGTATGGAATCATTGATATTGGAAACCCTAGTTTGCATGCAAGAAAATCGAAGGTTATCTATAATAGTAACTTTATTTTGGTTATCGTTAATAAAGATGGATTCTAGACATGATTATGGTGTTATGTTGATGCTAATACTTAGTAGAATCAAGTTGAAGGATTTTTATGATTTGGATTCGATAAACTTAGCTCGGTTTTCATAGGATAATAAAAATAGTATCTTTCTTGATGAAAATGTTATATGGATTGAGTTCTAGACGCGCATGACAGGTTGTAATGGTGTTTATGTGTTTGTTCGAGCAAATGAATGTATTGTAAATAACTGAAACGTAGAAATCATGTTTTATGTTCATAGGTTACCATTAATAGTAACTTTATTGAATTAGTAAATTGCATAATGTGTTCTAGATGTGTGAAATATATAATGATTGTTGGATCATATGAGACTGGTGCAACAAAACAACACCTAGAAGATTTTAGAGTACAATTGAATAAGTCTTCCGAAGACAAAGCTGCTTTTCTGAATACAAAGTTGCTCTTCTGAATACAAGTTGAAGATCTTCCGAAGCTCAAGAATGAAGAACTTCCAAATATAGAACTTAGTCTTCCAAGACTAAGTAGTTCTTTTTCCGAAGTATAATCTCTTAGAAAATTCAAAGACAAAGTTTTTCGAAAAATAAAGTCATGAATACTTGCAAAAGTCTCAGAAGAAGTTGATTCTTCCGAAGTATAAATGGCTTTAGAAGAACTTATTCTTCCGAAGACATTTAGCTTTGTAAGAAACAAGTATGAACCAGTGGACAAAAATATGGTCGACTGATACTTGCTGCAACTCTATATTGCATATCGCTTTCTCACGCCCACATAGTTAACCATACTTTAAACCACTCCTCACCTTTCATCAGTTAGTATAGTTACCAACTTTAGTTGGTAACAAAAGGTAAGTCATGGACATGTCATAACTACCTAGTCTAGGATAGTACTTTATCTTAGATGCTTTATTTCTAGCAATGTAGTATTTTTTTTAGTTGGAAATTCTAGTTGATTATCCTAGTATAATTGGCTATAGATAGTAGTATATATAGTTTCTCATTATAACTCATTAAGTCATTGCTTGAAAAAGTCTTGTAATACTGAGTTAAGAAGTTATATATACAAGTATCTTGAAAAATCATTTTTGTGTTCATTTACATATTATATAATTGTCAACTTAGTTAGAGGTTCTAGTTCACCAATCCAAGTGTGATCAAGGGAGTTTGAGAGATAAACTTGTGTTGAGAGACAAACACTGATCCTGTAATTGGTATAAGAGCTTTTTAGGCTATTGATTGTGAGATCTAACCATCCCATATCACTCTTGTTTTATCATAATTATTCACTTCACTCAAATGGATCTTAACAAGAAATCTTCTGAGTTTGAGATGGAAACCATGACAAAAGCTCCTATTATCACTCTTGATAATTTTAGGGCATGGTGCAAACGTATTGAAAGCTTTATCGAGTATCATAACAACTGGATATGGAGATCAGTAACTTATGGGCCTTACAAGCCAAAGGTGAAATACCTAGTTGGTAATGGTGCTATGATTAAGAAATATGTTGAAGACTACTCTGATGAAGACTTCAAGAAGATGGGCATTGACTGTAAAACCATGACTGTGCCGCTTACAGCCATACCAAACTCCATAATGGTAGGCTTTCAGCACTGTGAGAATGCCAAAGATCTATTTGATGCTTTGATGTTGGTGCACTCTAGTTTTATCGAATCCAAAGAATCCAAGAAAGATGTACTGAAGCTGTAATGTGAAAACTTCACACATATTGCTGGTGAGACCTTAAGTCAACAATACTTTAGGTACATAGACTTGATCTCTTTTCTTCAGTTTATGGAAGTGACTCTTGAGAAAAGAGACATAGTACGAAAATTCATGAGTGCACTTCCTCATGAATGGACTTTTTATTGTGTTTCAATCAAAATAATTGAAAATCTCAACACTTTCACCATGACTGAACTATATGGAATCCTTGATGGATACCGTATGAAGATGGAAACTCAGAAAGGCCATCAGATGAACAGAAACTCAAACTTTCTTGGTCAGTAATGCTCTATATGTTACTAAAGGTTCAAGAACTCCCCAGCCCCAGTTGTACCTGAACTATCCTTAACAACCATCATCCTCTTCTGGACCCTATATCATATTCCCTGAGACACCTAGATCTCAACAGGCTCAACAAAATTCTTTTCAGGATAGTTGTGCTATTGTTTCAGGAAATGAACACTTTGGAGATTTTCAATTCTAGTTTGATGATCTTGAGTGTTTCAACCTAGATGGTGTAGAATACATGGACATTATCCAATAGATGTCTTTCCTAACCTACAGAGCAAAGAAGTTTTTCAAGAGAACTAGAAGGAAATTCCCTTAGAATCCAACCAACAACAAATTTAGGTTTGACAAGTCAAAGGCCAAGTGTTACAACTGCAATCAACTTGGTCATTTTGCAAGGGAATGTAAGGCTCTTAAATCCAATCCAGGAGAAACTCAAGCCTCCTAACATCCTGCTACCCCAAAAGTTACAACCAAACCAACTGGACAACAGACTGCAACTATTGCTCATGAAGTTTTGGAGCTTTATGGTAAAAGATGTCATTCCTGCTCAAGCTCTCATGGCTGGAACTGAAGACAGTAAGGTATATGAACATCTTTGTACTCCAGCCTGTATTGTTAAGGTTAAACTATATGAGGACTACAACATGTAAATTAAATCGAATATTGAGTCTTTAAACATATTAAAATATGATTTTAAGATAGCAGAATCTAACTACAAACTCAAAATTAAAGAGTTAGAGAAAATTGTATTCTTTTTAAAACATGAACATTCAAACTACAAGACTCAAATAAAAGATTTAATCTCTAAGTTGTTTGAGGTTCAAGCCCATCTAGTAATAGCTGAGGCTAAAGCAAAGAAGTATACTATTAAAGAGCATAACTTCAACCCCATCATTGCATCATCCTCCCACTCAAAAGTGTGTTATAAAAAAATGGATTGGGAACCAATGAAATTGCTCCACCACACTCCTATGTGTCTATTAGATAGCGAAGATGTGGTACTAATGAGCGAGAGGTTCCAACTATTGACCGACTTCCTAATAAACAAAAGAATGATGCAATAATGGTGACTATCACTGGAAAGGATAAGGTAGAAAACCTCATCCACACCACTGATGACCAACCCTTAACCACCAAAGAACAAAAGAACAAAATCAAGACAACAAGGAAAATTGTCAAGAAAGTGGCTGAGTCAAAGTTGAGAATAGACCCAAAGCAAAAGGGTATATTCATCTAAGCCAGATTCTAAGTGGTTGAGGCTCTGATTCAGAAAAGAATTGTAGTACTAACACTTCTATCAAAGTTGAAGAATCAGACATTAAAGGGGAAGGGCATTGAAGAAGAAAAGAAATGCAAGAAACAACAGCCCTCACACCCCATCAAGAATACCATTGAGTGCATATTGTGTGGATTGCATAACCACATGACTAAATATTGTTACTACAATCCTGCAAGCACAAATTATGCAAACAATGTTAAGAAAGAAAGAGTGAAGGATGGTTTCACATTTGGATCATACCATGTGATACAAGTGTTAAGAAAAGGAAATCTTGTTTCTGAAGCTATGTTATTTTCGGAAGAAACTCATTCTTCCAAAAGAAAAATAGCTTCGAAAGACAAGCCAAAGAACAAACAAATGAACAAAAAAATCCTTTGAAACCTTTCGAGAAGAAGACTGCTTCGGAAGAAAAGGTGGTGACAACTTCTTCCGAGAAAAAAGAAGCCGCGGAAGCAAGCATGCTGCTCACGACTCAAGATGGACATCTACACTGATCAACCAAAGGATGGAATGGGAACATCCACATGACAAAAATTAGGTTTCCAATAGTAAGTAATTATTTCACTTATCTGCGGGAACATCCACATGACAAAAATTAGGTTTCCAATAGTAAGTAATTATTTCACTTATCTGCGGGAACATCCACATGACAAAAATGGAAATATATGAATTGTGCACAGTGGATGCTCCATACACATGACATGGAATAAATCTCTCCTTCAACAATTTGAACATTTTGATGAAGGTTCTATTCAATTTGGCGGTAAAACCGGAGGATATATTTCTGGTAGAGGTAGTGTATCCAATGGTAAGTTAAAAGTTAACAAAGTAAACTTTGGAAAATAGCTTGAATACAATCTCTTAATTGTTTCTCAATTCTATGATCAAAAGCACCAAATACTTTTCATAAAACATGAGTACATTATCCTCAAATCTGGAAAGAAAATCATCAGGAATTGGTGCTTCTTAGATCACCCAGGAGTGGGGATATATACAAGCCAGATATGAAAAATGCTTCCTCACTAGGTGAAGTATTATGCTTTCTTTCCAAAGTTAATGATGATGAGTCAACTTTATGGAGTAAAAGAATGTGTCATGTTAATTTTAAAACCATGAACAAATTGGTTAAAAAATAACTTGGTATATGGTGTGCCTAAAAATGAATTTTTCTATAAAGATAACTATGTTGCTTGTCTGAAAGGGAAGCAACACAAGGTATCTCATAAATCCAAAGAGGTTAACTCCATCACCACTCCATTACACTTATTGCACATGGATCTATTTGGTCTTGTAAGTATAATGAGCATTGAAAGGAAATCAATATTGCCTTATGATTGTTGATGATTTTACAAGATTTACATGGGTATTCTTTTTAAGAACTAAAGATAAAACTGTTGAAACTATAAAATCTTTTATTCTTAAAATAGAAAATCAAATTCATCAGAAGATAAAAATCATTAGAAGTGATTAAGGGATTGAGTTTAAGAATCAAGTTCTTGAATCATTCTGTAACTCAAAAAGGATTGCAAGATAATATAGTGCTCCTAAAACTCCTCAATAAAATTGTGTTGCTAAGAGGAGGAACATGACACTTATTGAGGCTACAAGAACTATGTTAGCTTATTCAAAGTTGTCTCTGACTTTTGGGCAAAGGTAGTTAGCACCGCATGCTATGTACAGAACATAGTTTTCATTGTTAAGTCCTATGAAAAAACCCCATATGAGTTATGGAACAAGAGGTCACAGTTCATTGGCTTTCTTAGGTCTTTTGGCAGTGGGTGTACCATACTTAACACAAAAGATAATTTGGCAAAATTTGTTGGAAAGTTAGATGATGCTATCTTTGTTGGATTTTCCTTTAACTCTATTGCTTATAGAGTATATAACATTAAAAATCAACAATTTGAGTGATAATCCAACATTGTTGTAACTGAGCACACTCCTTGTGTTAAGAGGAATCGTCCTGACCATATTTTGACTTAGAAATATTTCCAAACTATTCTAAACTATCTTGTGAGAATGTTTTAGCTGGAATAGAAACTCAAAATGACTCAGATGATGATTAACTATTCGAGTTACCGAGACCTATTCCAAGTTCTGTAAGAAATCATGAAGATTAAGCTCCCACTACCGGAAGTCCTGAAAGCTTGAACATCTCAGGAAATTGTAAGGCCCCGTTCCCAGGACGCTTACAGCTGGTCGATCATCGCACATAAAACATACATTTTCATTTATCTAACGTAAACATTGCAGCGGAAACATTCAAAAATGACATTTCATTTCATTATAAAAGCTTTTGCCAAATAATACATCGTTAACCATTTACAAAATACATTGTTTCATTACATCACAAAAGCATTATATAAATGGATGCCATCCCAAAAGAGCTGAGTAGCCACCTCGTGCCATCCTCAGCAACATTACCTGTCAACTGGAAACACATAAAAGTCAGCGTTGCTGAGTGAGTTCTAGTTTTACAATAAAACATATTTTATCTTTCGTTAAAACTGTGCTTTACTTTCATGCGATCATACATCATACGTACACATAGATAATATCATTATTATCTTCATTATTCGTTCTTTCATCATTACATCTTTTCCTTTCGTCAAAACCATGAACTTTATCCTTCATGCTCATGGTACTGGGCCTAAGCCTATCATAGACCTTCATTCACGGTGCACAGTGCCTCTGGTCACAGTACCTAAGATAAAGTTCAGGTATACCATTGTCATGTGCTATGCCCTTCATGCACATGGTACTGGACCTAAGCCTATCATAGACCTTCATTCACGGTGCCCAACACCTCTAGCCACAATACCTAAGGCAAGCAACAATGGTTCCATACAAATGGTCAATCACAAAGAAAGACCCCAATGTGCATCCTCACGGGGTAGCGAACCCGCACCATTGGGCTAACACCTTTTAATGGCGTGTCCTGACATACAAGGCTTGCAAGACTTTCTTTACTTTCATCATTATTAATGCATGCATTCTTCCTTCATGTTCCTCTTTTCTTTATCTTTCATTTTACATTACGTAATACTTTCATTTCATTTATTAACATAACACGTAAAGCCACAGGAAAGATAAACATACATCATAATAAGGAACATCGACATACACAATCATCATCATACAAGGCAACATCATACATAACATACATCATGCATAAACATACAACATCATGATGCCCAACATAATCCTTAAGACCTCATCGGTCATCTTACATGCACTTACAGAACTTCCCACGTCATAACTTACATCTGCACTTTCCTCGAAAGTCAAAACATACACTACCTCATGCAGATGAGCATTAATGCGAATGGGCTCTCAGTCGTGCGAATGGACCCATATTCGTGCGAGTGAACCCTCATTCGTGCGAATGAACCTCAACCGCACCTCAATCGGCCGTATGGCCTCTATTCGGTCGCCTAGCCCTAGCTAATGCAGAATGCAGTTCATCCCGAACCCAATGTGCCATTTTCGACCTCCAAGCTCATCTAAACCCATTCTAAGTCCAAATCAACCATTCTAAACCTTAGGAATGGATCAAACACACACACACACACATAAAAATGGGGTTTCAGATGCGTTCCAGCCCTAAAATCGACCAAAAACATTTAAAAGAGGGGTCCTAGAACTCACACAATCAACACCGAGAAGTAGAGCTTCGTTTAAACACGCTACATGACGATTTTGCACGCTTGAATCTACCTGAAACAACCTTTTTCTCTTCTTTTCTCCCTTTTCTCTCTTCTTTCTTTTCTTTGCTAAGTTTTTGGATATGTGGGGAGGGTGTGGTCTGCCCTCCCCTCTTATTCTCATTCTCTTCTGAACTTTCTCGTGTTTTGGCAAGTTTGGTCCCCCGACTTTGGACTTTATTTCTTTTTCTTCTTTCGTCGGCTTCAAAGAAACTATCCGGGTGTTATAGAAATAGTGGAGCTTCAAAATTTTGTTAGCAAACTAAGTATCAAAACTCATCAACTAACAACTCCAACACACAACAACAAGCTGATGAAGACAATAATTGTAAGGCCCCGTTCCCGGGACGCTTACAGCTGGTAAATCATTGCACATAAAACATATAACTTTATATTAATCATTGATAAAACATCACAATGGAAACATAAAAATAAATTTTCATATCATTACAAATGCTTTTGCAAGTTAATACAATCGTTCATTTCAAAACATCGTCGTTCGCATTATAATGCAAAAACATTAATCAAAAGAGTGCCATCTAAAAGAGCTGAGTAGTCGCCCCGTGCCATCCTTAGCAACATTACTTGCCAACTGGAAACACATAAAAGTCGGCGTTGCTGAGTGAGTTCTAGTTTTATAATAAAACATACTTTTTTTTGTTAAAACCGTTCTCTACTTTCATGCGATCATACATCATATGTACACATGGATAATATCATTATTATCTTCATTATTCGTGTGTTCATTACTTTCGATGACATGTACATTACCCTGAACATTGTGCACGAAGTGGGTAACTGGGCTTGAGGTCTTTCATAGACCTAGACATTGGGCACAGAGCTGACTCCAGTACCTATGGTAAGTACATTCACCACTTATCTTTTCTCTTTCATTCTGGATCAATGCCATATGCTAAACCCCGAACATTGTGCACGAAGCTGGTAACTGGGCCTGAGGTCTTTCATAGACCTCGAACATTATGCATGAAGCTGACTCCAGCACCTAGGGCAAGCAGTAAGGATCCCATACATATGGTCAATCACCAAGATTGGACCCCAGTGTGCATCCTTCCGGGGTAGCTAACCCGCACACCGTTGAGCTAGCACCCTTCATTGAGTGTACACCTCCATATATTTGCTTGCAAACCTTTCTTACATTCATTTGTTCATTAATGCATGCATTCATTCATCATGTTCCTCTTTTCATTATCTTTCACTTTACATTACATAATACTTTCATTTCATTTATTAACATTCAACATAAAGTCGTGGGAAAGATAAACATTCATCATAACAAGGAACATCAACATACACAGTCATCATCATCATACAGGACATCATCAAACATACATAGCATACATCATCCATAAACATACAACATCGTACATCATCATCATCATCATAATCACACCCAACATAACCTCTATCTTATATGAACTCACGGGAATGTTCCACGTCAAAACTTACATCTGCACTTTCTCCAAAAGTCAGTAAATATATTACATTTTCCTCGAGCACACCAGCCCTACTTGGGCGTATGGGCACCTCTCAGTCGCATGACCTCTCATGCGACTGATCATCATGCGAATGGATAATATGCGATTGAACACCTACGCGAATAAACCAATGCGGATGAATACTTGTGCGAATGGACCTAATGCGGATGGAACTAGGCGTATGGGCCTCAGTCGCATGACTCTCCATGCGATTAACCCTCAGTTGCACGACTGGAAGGCGTATGGACTCCAGTCGCACGACTCACATGTGATTGAACCTCAATCGCACAAATGGCATGTGTGTGGACTTCAGTTGCACGACTAGCATGCCATTCGGTCGCATAGCCCTAACTGTGCAGAATACAACTCACTCCCGAACCCAATCTGCCATTTTCGACTTCCAAGCTCTTCCAAATCTCTTCTAAGCCCAAATCAACCATCCTAAACCTTAGGAATACATACCACAACACCATACAAGCACACACAAGCTCGAAATCATACATCACTCGCAACATACACAAACACATACACACGGGTCAAACACACACACACACACACTTTAAAAACGATTTTCAAATGTGCTCCAGCCCTAAAATCATTCAAAAACGTGTAAAAGAGGGGTCCTAGAACTCAAACAAACAACACCGAGAAGTAGAGCTTTGATTAGACCCGCTACACTTTGATTTTGCTCGCTTGAATCCATTCGAACCAAGCTTTTTCTCCCTTTTTCCTCATCTCCTCTCTTTTGGCTGATTTTATAAGTGTGGGGAGAGAGTGAGGGCTGCCTCTCCCTTTAAATACCTCCACTCACCCAACTTTCTATCGTTGGTGAGTTTGGTCCCTCGACTTTGGACTTTATTTCTTTTTTTCCTTTTCGTCGGCTTCAAAAATAAATAACCAGGTGTTACAATAATCAGGAGGAACATGAAAATATTAATGCTGCTTCATATCAAAATATCATTTATGTTGTCGCACATTTATTCAGTCAGTCCTCATTGAATAAGTGTGAGACATTAGTCGGAAATGTTGACCAAAATCCTAAGCAAAACTTGTCCAAATGGGATATATCTATGCAACTAGATGTGATTCCTAAGATTAGGATATACAATACTCATCCAGCTGAATACATCATTAGGGATGTCTGTTGGACCAAAAGAACCAATGAGCCAGATCAGAAAAATCTTTTAAGTCCCACAAGACATCATAACAATTGTTGAAGACTTGATCAGCTGTTTGACAAAGTCTGAAGATCAACAGCTGAAGACTAAAGTACTGAAGACTTCAACAGCCGAAGACCAAAGTTTGAAGATCAACAGCTGAAGACTAAAGTACTGAAGACTTCAACAGCTGAAGACCAAAGTCTGAAGATCAACAGCTGAAGACTAAAGTACTGAAGACTTCAACAGCTGAAGACCAAAGTCTGAAGATCAACAGCTGAAGACTAAAGTACTGAAGACTTCAACAGTTGAAGACCAAAGTCTGAAGATCAACAGCTGAAGACTAAAGTACTGAAGATCAATAGCTGAAGTACAAAGTCTGAAGATCAACAGCTGAAGACTAAAGTACTGTGGACTTCAACAGCTGAAGTACAAAGACTGAAGACAACATCTGAAGACATTAGCTGGTGACAACAGCTGAAGTTCAAGAAGTCCAAGTACTGAAGCCTTCAGAGTTTATCACAACAGCTGAAGAAACATTGTTCAGTTGTTGTGATGGTTTCCTTTCAGTAGTTTTCTTTTCTATTTCAGTACTTGTAAAACGAATAAAGAGCATGTTCTTCAGTCGTTGTTTCAGTAGTTTTCTTTTTAGTAGTTGTAGTGATAATTAACACTTGGTATTTTTGTAAGAAGATGTCAGCTGTTTGACATCTTCAGTAATTGTGTTAACTTTTAATAGTTAAATAACAGTTAGATGTCACTGTCAAGTGACATCAGCTGATGTCAGCTTCCCTTATAAAAGGAAAGATGACCTAATTGTAACGACGCATGAAAAAGCCAGCCGAAGCATGTATTGAATGAATATATTCCTTTCGGCAGAAATTCTCTCTCTATAACAAACACTGTTTCATTGATAAATTTCGTGTGTTCTTGTTTAATTTGTTAATTCGTGGGCTCATTCCGCTGCAAATCCAATCTAATTGATCAAACTAATTTGCAAGAGCTGAAGAATCACCCAATGTCTCAATCATTGGTGATATCAATGCTGGAGTTTCAACAAGAAGTCAATTGTCCAATTTCTACTTCTATGCTCTCTTCATTAGTCAGCAAGAGCCAAAGAACTATCACATTGCTTTAAGGGACAATGGATGGGTTGAAGCCATGCAGCTTGAGCTACTTCAGTTCAACAAGCAGCGAGTGTGGGAACTGGTTCCTCTACCCCCAGGTAAGTGTGCAATAGGCACTAAATGGGTGTTTAGGAATAAAACAGATGAAAATGAGCTTATTGTTAAGAACAAGGCCAGACTGGTTGTTCAGGGGTTTGCACAGGAAGAAGGTATTGATTATGATGAAACCTTTGCTCCTGTAGCCAGACTGGAGGCAATTAGATTGTTCTTAGCCTATGTTGTATTCCACAATCTTAAGTTTTTCAAATGGATGTTAAAAGTGCATTTTTATATGGTAAAATAAAGAAGAGGTTATGTGTGTCAACCACCAGGTTTCGAGGATAATAAACATCCAGATTGGGTATACAAGCTTGATAAGGCTCTTTATGGGTTGAAACAAGCTCCTAGAGCCTGGTATGAGACATTATCAACTTTTCTTCTTCAAGATAATTTCACTAGAGGCTCCATAGATAAAACTTTGTTCATTAAGAAGATGGATCAGCATAAGCTACTTGTTCAAATTTATGTTGATGATATTATTTTTGCATCCTCTGATCCCCAGTTGTGTGATGATTTTACCAATTTAATGCAAAAGAAGTTTGAAATGAGTGCAATGGAAGAATTAGAGTTCTTTCTAGGATTGCAAATCAAACAAAAGGTTGATGGGACTTTCATTCATCAGTCTAAATATACAAAAGATCTTTTGAATAAGTTTGATTTACAAAACTGTAAGCCTTGTTCTACTCCCATGTGCCACACCACTCAACTGGATGCTATCAGAAAGGTAAAGCTGTTGATGAAACACTTTACAGATGTATGATTGGGTCCTTGATGTACTTAACAACTTCTAGACCAGATATCATGTTTGCAACTTGTGTTTGTGCTAGATTTCAGGCTGCTCCTAAAAAGTCTCATTTGATTGCAGTCAAGAGGATCTTTAGATATCTGCAAGGTACACAATCTCTAGGTTTATGGTATTCCACTGGACACTTTTGCAAATTAGTTGCTTTTTCTGATAATGACTATGCAGGGAGGGTGTAAGTTAACCAGAAAGTCAACTTCTGCTGGATGTCAATTCCTAGGCAACTGTTTGATTTCTTGGCAGAGTAAGAAACAAACATCTGTTGTTACATCCACTGCTGAAGTAGAGTACATTGGTGCTACAAGTTGTACATCTCAGGTACTCTGGCTTCAGAAACAACTTTTGGATTATGGCATTACAGAGACTAAGACTCCATTATTAATGGACAGTGCTTCAGTCTTTGCATTGTCAAGAATCCGGTCCAGCATTCTAGGACCAAACATATAAAGATCAGACATCATTTTATTAGGGACTGTTTTGAAAAAGGTCTGATTGATCCAAAGTTTGTGCCTAGTGCTGATGAGCTTGCAGACATTTTTACTAAGCCTTTGGATAGTTAAACTTTCCAAAACCTAGTGTTAAGGCTTGGTATGCTGCAGCTAGAATAAGTGACAACTACTGATGATCTCAGTAAACAAGTACTGAGGATCATTAGTAAACATGTCACAAATAAGTACTGATTCTGTTACAAACTACTGATGTAGTTATAACTACTGATGTTAGTAAAAACAGATAAGTACTGATGTCCTATGAAACAACTGAAAACAGTCAAAAAGACTGATGAGTAAGTGTTGAGGACAGTATGAAATAGCTGAAAAGCTAAGAATTGACGAAAACTACTGATGGGAATTTTCTCTTCAGTTGTTTTACAACTGCTGTTTCATCTTAAACAACTAAAGCAAAACCAATGTCTTCAGTAGTTTCACAACTACTGATGACTAACACCAAGTCTTCAGTCGTTTACAACAACTGATGACAAAACCATGTCTTCAGTAGTTTCACAACTACTGATGACTAACACCACGTCCTCAGTTGTTTCCAACATTTGAAATCAAAACCATGGTTTTCAGTAGTTTTATAACTGCTGATGCCTAAAACCAGGACTTCAGTTGCTTCAACCTCTGAAGGTTAATACCACGTCATCAGTCGTTTAAAACTACTGATGCTTAAAACCAAACCCTTCAGTTGTTTTATAACCCCTTCCTTATAAATACCTAATCTTACAGAGCTTCATCATCTCAAACCTAACGTTCAAAAACTCAGAACCTTTTCTCACATTAATGGCGACCA
The DNA here is from genome assembly GCA_025506515.1 of Flaveria trinervia. NCBI lineage: Eukaryota > Viridiplantae > Streptophyta > Magnoliopsida > Asterales > Asteraceae > Flaveria > Flaveria trinervia. The sequence continues at coordinate 89,856,948 of CM046443.1, forward strand.
TGCAGCTTAAACCACGACACAACTGTGTTGCCAACCTTACCAAATCACCTTTCTGGACGAAGTTTGATACTGCCATTGATCTAATGGTCCATTATCCATACAAAACTGCCTTCCTTATCAATCCTACCATTTATGCCGAATCCCTAAATCAGTTCTAGAGGAACGTCACCCTTACCACCGGGGAGAATGACACCGAGTCTCTCCAGTCGTTCGTCAACTCCCGTCAGGTGGTCATCACTTCGGCAATCCTTCGCCAAACCCTACAACTGGATGATGCCACCTTCCCCGCTGGATATTAAAAGGGCATCACTGATCTATCCTTTGCCCAACATGGATATCAGGGTAACCTCAACGCTTCTACCATCCTCAAGAAGCATTTCCATGACGCAGAATGCCTTATTTTTCATATGGTGAATGTCTGTCTAGCCCCTAAGACTTCTTCTTGGGATCAAATGTCAACCAGGTGGCAGCAGGTATTTTTCTCTATCCTTGAGCAACAAAACTTATATTTTCTGAAATACTATTTCTTGAACTTAAGGATATGGCCTCAAAACCTATTGCTAACTGATGGATATTATATCATCGGTTCATAATGGCCATTATAGAGAACCAGCTGAAAGCTGAGGGACTTGTTGGCCTTGGAGTCCCTGCCATGGCTGTATTGCCTGAGGTATACTCCAGGCATAACTTAGACCATTCATTCAAACAGGCTGCCAAGCTGCGAAAACCCACGCAGCTGGAACCCATAGCCAGCACCTCCAAATCCAAAGTCCCCACCAAACCCAAACACAAGAAACCCAAAAAGGCTGCTCATGGAGATGAGTCCCCTGCGGATGCCCCTGCAACACAAACGCAGGATATATATACTGGCCATAACCCCCCAGTAGATACACGTACTCACCCAACCTCAACCGCTCAGGCTTCCTCTTAACAGGAGCCTGCAGCAACCACATTTGGGGCACCTATACATTTGGAACCTTCCTCATTTGAGGCGGTTGCCATTGAAACGCACCACTCTCCCCGGGTGCATACTGCTTTCACACCATCTCCCACTGCAACCGCCCCCCAAAGTCCTACCATAATAGTTGTAAAAGTGCTGACTCAGTTGCATTCCTCACTCCCTCCCTAGATACCAATCAAAACTGGGATAGCCTCAACAATTGAGGGGAGGATCCAAATGCTTTTGATAACCACAGCACAAGGGTTACACTGTTCCATCTCCAAGTGTAGAAACGGAGATTCGAACATCTGGTGAGGCTGCCACTTCTCCTGCTTCAGCATATGATCAGGATGTAGTTGGTAACATCCATAAGACCTCACCAGAGGCAACTACCAATGAAGGACATAGTCCTGAGGCAGGAAGTCCCCAGTACCAAGAACAAGGGGCACATGCTGATACTGATCTACACTCAGAGCATGTACATCCTGATTCTATCAGGAGGTCAGGTGATTCAGCAAACACTGATGATAACCTGGGCTTCTTCTATGATGTTTTAGCCCAAAATACCATCCTAGAGAATGAGGTAAGCAGACTCAACGAGCTGATTTCCAAAATGTCTCTGGATCTAAGTCCATCTGCCCCAATCCACCAACAGATGGCACCTTCCTCTGAAGGTCTCTTATACACAGAGCCACTCCAAAACACTCAGCCACCTGCCTCTACTTCTGGCACTATCTCTCAGGGACAGAACCCCCCTGAGCAAATAACTGCTATCCTTCAAAATTCCTTACCTCTCATCACACCAATTATCACTGATATAGTGCTTAAAACCCTTGATGAGAGGCTTCCCTCGGTTATCCAACCCTTGCTGGAGGAAGTTGTGAGAAAACGGCTTTCTGACACTCAAACCCTTGCAACCAATGCAACCAAAAAGGGGGAGATTCAGTCAGTGAAAGCAAAACGAAAGAGGATTGAAGATGGGAAAGGGAAAGAAAAAGAGATAGAGGTGGCAAATAAGAAGGAGTTGGGTGTAGAGACTGAGAAGGAGAAGGAGAAGGAAGCTGAAATGGAGAAAGTGACTGAAAGTACTAAAGACTTTCATGTCACATACAAGAAAAGGAAGAGTGGAAAGAAGGAGAAGGAGTTGGAGAAAATGGTGAAGGAGGCTGATGCCCAACACAACCGATCAATGGATAACATCATTGATCAGCTGTTTAGGCAAGGTCATGACACTGAAAAACTTGACTAAGAAATTAGAAGATTGGAGATTAAAGAAATCCAAGCAAGATGGGCAAGTTACAGTGTGTTGGAAAGGGAAAGGCTGGAAATCATGATCAGGTTCATAGCTAAGTATCTTGGAAGATCATTAATTGAAATCAAGTCATGATCCAGGGATAGCATCTTGGTAATAACCACCAAGATCTGTTCATCTGAAGTATATACCAAAGGGCTGGTCATTGAAGCCTTGAATGAAGCTGGTGCTGGGAGCAGGACTGAACTGGTCAAACAATCTAAAGCCTCACTTACATCCAAAATGCTAGAACAGCCTGTCAAAATTCCCACACCAAAACCACCATAACCACAACCCACTAAACCAATTCCCTTACCCACAAAACCAATAGCCGATGATGTACCCCAGAAGAGGAAGAGAAGGGTACTGAGGCTAGAAGAGGAAGAAGAAGATAATGATGAAGATGAAGACAGGTTGCCAATCTCAGCTGTTATACAGTTGCCTAAGGCCATAAGTCACTCTCCAACAATTACTCCTGAATCTCAAAGGCAAATTGTGAAAGTGAAGTTAGAAGAAGAAGAGCTTCACAAAAAACATGATGAGGAACTATTGAGAAGAGTCGACAAAGCATACGCTGCCACATCTTCAATCATCAATATGAAGAAACATGCTCAGAGATTATACACTCTCAGACATACCTTTCAATATAAAAAAAGAGAGTGAGGATTTGGCCTGATCCCAGGGTGTCTCATAGGATTCAAAAGAAAAATATTCCACAAAGATACATTGGCCAAGTAAAGAAGATTGTAGATGAAGTGATCTCACTGGCCTTTGTAGTATCACCTTGGGAGATCCTAGATGACTTCAAGAAAGCCTATAAAGCTAAACTGACCCCACAAAAGATGCTGGAGAATAAAGTGGTGAAAAAGGGGTTAGTGTATAGGAGGCTTGAGGAAGTTAGAAAGAATGAGCTCCAGTTGTTCTTAGAGGGTATTCACCCAGATGAATTCGCATATAGAATCATAACAACTGTGGAGCTAAAAAATAGGAAGCAGGTCAAATACCTCTCTGAGTACTATGGGCCAGAGTCACTCTTTGAAGGAGAAGCAGAAGAGCTTACCATGGAGGAACAAATAACCTTTCTTGAGGCCTATACAAGGGAGTCTTACAGACTCATAGTTGGGAAGTAGATCTCATGGATGGGGTAACAGCTCTGTGTCCAGTTCCCCAAGACAGAGTTCCCATCCATCCTTTGCCAAACAGATCATTGAGACTTCTTCCCAGGCCTGTGCTTACAAGGGTCACTTCTAAGCTGATCTAGAAGACAAAAAGACCAATCTTTCTGCCATAATAAGTGGGACATCTTCAATAAGCTTAAAGGTTTTGGCTGCATTGGTTCAGGGGGAGTTTGTTGGACCAAAAGAACCAATGAGCCAGATCAGAAAAACCTTTAAGTCCCACAAGACATCAAAACAACTGCTGAAGACTTGATCAGCTGTTTGACAAAGTCTGAAGATCAACAGCTGAAGACTAAAGTACTGAAGACTTCAACAGCTGAAGACCAAAGTCTGAAGATCAACAGCTGAAGACTAAAGTACTGAAGACTTCAACAGCTGAAGACCAAAGTCTGAAGATCAACAGCTGAAGACTAAAGTACTGAAGACTTCAATAGCTGAAGACCAAAGTCTGAAGATCAACAGCTGAAGACTAAAGTACTGAAGATCAACAGCTGAAGTACAAAGTCTGAAGATCAACAGCTGAAGACTAAAGTACTGAAGACTTCAATAGCTGAAGTACAAAGACTGAAGACAACATCTGAAGACATCAGCTGATGACAACAGCTGAAGTTCAAGAAGTCCAAGTGCTGAAGCCTTCAGAGTTTGTCACAACAGCTGAAGAAACATTCTTCAGTTGTTGTGATGGTTTCCTTTCAGTAGTTTTCTTTTCTATTTCACTACTTGTAAAACGACTGAAGAGCATGTTCTTCAGTCGTTGTTTCAGTAGTTTCTTTTCAGTAGTTGTAGTGATAATTAACACTTGGTATTTTTGTAAGAAGATGTCAGCTGTTTGACATCTTCAGTAGTTGTGTTAACTTTCAATAGTTAAATAACAGTTAGATGTCACTGTCAAGTGACATCAGCTGACGTCAGCTTACCTTATAAAAGGAAAGATGACCTAATTGTAACGACGCACGAAAAAGCCAGCCGAAGCATGTATTGAATGAATATATTCCTTTTGGCAGAAATTCTCTCTCTATAACAAACACTGTTTCATTGATAAATTTCGTGTGTTCTTGTTTAATTTGTTAATTCGTGGGCTTATTTCGCTGCAAATCCAATCTAATTGATCAAACTAGATGCTGCAAATCTCTAGGTTTATGGTATTCCACTGGACACTTTTGCAAATTAGTTGCTTTTTCTGATAATGACTATGCAGGGTGTAAGGTAACCAGAAAGTCAACTTCTGCTGGATGTCAATTCCTAGGCAACTGTTTGATTTCTTGGCAGAGTAAGAAACAAACATATGTTGCTACATCCACTGCTGAAGCAGAGTACATTGGTGCTACAAGTTGTACATCTCAGGTACTCTGGCTTCAGAAACAACTTTTGGATTATGGCATTACAGAGACTAAGACTCCATTATTAATGGACAGTGCTTCAGTTCTTTGCATTGTCAAGAATCCGGTCCAGCATTCTAGGACCAAACATATAAAGATCAGACATCATTTTATTAGGGACTGTTTTGAAAAAGGTCTGATTGATCCAAAGTTTGTGCCTAGTGCTGATGAGCTTGCAGACATTTTTACTAATCCTTTGGATAGTTCAACTTTCCAAAACCTAGTGTTAAGGCTTGGTATGCTGCAGCTAGAATAAGTGACAACTACTGATGATCTCAGTAAACAAGTACTGAGGATCATTAGTAAACATGTCACAAATAAGTACTGATTCTGTTACAAACTACTGATGTAGTTATAACTACTGATGTTAGTAAAAACAGATAAGTACTGATGTCCTATGAAATAACTGAAAACAGTCAAAAAGACTGATGAGTAAGTGTTGAGGACAGTATGAAATAGCTGAAAAGCTAAGAATTGACGAAAACTACTGATGGGAATTTTCTCTTCAGTTGTTTTACAACTGCTGTTTCATCTTAAACAACTGAAGCAAAACCAATGTCTTCAGTAGTTTCACAACTACTGATGACTAACACCAAGTCTTCAGTCGTTTACAACAACTGATGACAAAAACCATATCTTCAGTAGTTTCACAACTACTGATGACTAACACCACGTCCTTAGTTGTTTCCAACATCTGAAATCAAAACCATGGTTTTCAGTAGTTTTATAACTGCTGATGCCTAAAACCAGGACTTCAGTTGCTTCAACCTCTGAAGGTTAATACCACGTCATCAGTCGTTTAAAACTACTGATGATTAACACCAAACCCTTCAGTTGTTTTATAACCCTTCCCTATAAATACCTAATCTTACAGAGCTTCATCATCTCAAACCTAACGTTCAAAAACTCAGAACCTTTTCTCACATTAATGGCGACCATGCAGCTTAAACCACGACACAACTGTGTTGCCTACCTTACCAAATCACCTTCAACAGCTGAAGACCAAAGTCTGAAGATCAACAGCTGAAGACTAAAGTACTGAAGATCAACAGCTGAAGTACAAAGTCTGAAGATCAACAGCTAAAGACTAAAGTACTGAAGACTTCAATAGCTGAATTACAAAGACTGAAGACAACATCTGAAGATATCAGCTGATGACAACAGCTGAAGTTCAAGAAGTCCAAGTACTGAAGCCTTCAGAGTTTGTCACAACAGCTGAAGAAACATTCTTCAGTTGTTATGATGGTTTCCTTTCAGTAGTTTTCTTTTCTATTTCAGTACTTGTAAAACAACTGAAGAGCATGTTCTTCAGTCGTTGTTTCAGTAGTTTCTTTTCAGTAGTTGTAGTGATAATTAACACTTGGTATTTTTGTAAGAAGATGTTAGCTGTTTGACATCTTCAGTAGTTGTGTTAACTTTCAGTAGTTAAATAACAGTTAGATGTCACTGTCAAGTGACATCAGCTGACGTCAGCTTCCCTTATAAAAGGAAAGATGACCTAATTGTAACGACGCACGAAAAAGCCAGCCGAAGCATGTATTGAATGAATATATTCCTTTTGGCAGAAATTCTCTCTCTATAACAAACACTGTTTCATTGATAAATTTCGTGTGTTCTTGTTTAATTTGTTAATTCATGGGCTCATTCCGCTGCAAATCCAATCTAATTGATCAAACTAGATGCTGAGATCCTAACAATGTCTCAAAAGGTTTGGGAACAAGAGGTCAGGCCCATAATAGAAATGTTTGCTTATACTATGCATTCTTTCTTAAGTATAACCTAAGAAGGTAGAACAAGCTCTCAAGGACAACAATTGGGTTGAATCAATGCAAGAGAATTTACTTCAATTCAAGAGACAAAAGGTATGGAACCTATGTCTATTACCACCTGGTCAAGTCCCCATTGGTACTAAGTGGGTGTTTAGAAATAAAAGGGGCAATAGAGGTTTGATCATCAAGAACAAAGCAAGACTTGTGGTTCAACGTTATACACAAGAGGAAGGCATAGATTACACTAATGCCTTTGCACCTGTTGCAAGACTTAAGGATGTAAGAATATTCTTTGGAGCATCCACAAACTTTATAATCTATCAACTTGATGTCAAATGTGCATTCTTGTATGGGGACATCAATCAAGAATTCTATATGTGTCAGCCACCTAGATTTGAAGACCCACAGCACCCCAACTATGTATGCAAACTGGATAAAGCTCTTTATGGGTTGCACCTGACACCTAGGTTATGGTATGAGACACTATCTTAGTTTCTTCTGAAGCATGGCTATACCAAAGGCACCATAAACAATACATTGTTCATAAATAAGTTTGGTAAGGATATATTGCTTGTACAAGTCTATGTTGATGACATCATATTTGGTTCCTCAAATGACCAAATGTGCAAAGACTTTGAAAGCATTATGAAAAAGATGTTTGAGAAGAGTTCCATGGGAAAGATGGATTCTTCCTTGGAATTCAAGTGAATCGGATGGAAGAAGGGTTCTTCATTAATCAATCTAAGTATGTAAAGGATATCTTAGAAAGATTTGAAATGAAAGATTTTAAGCCAACCAAGACACTTATACCCAAAAATCACAATCTTTGTCCTGATTCCAAGAGGGGGATATTGATCAGCATCAGTACAGGGCAATTATTGGATCTTTCATGTATCTCACTACAATTAGACCCGATATCATGTTTGCCACTTGCATCTGTGCAAGATATCAAGTTGCTCCTAAGGTTGTTTTCAAGAGAATTCTTAGATACCTCAAACGACCTCCAAAACTTGATCTTTGGTATCTTAGGAATAAGGATTTCAATCTTTAGGGTTACACTAACAACGATTATGGTGGCTGTAACATAAACAAGAAATCCACATCAGGAGGATGTCAATTTTTTGGTGGAAGGATCATCTTCTGGCAATACAAGAAGCAATCATGTGTCTCTACGTCAACTGCTAAAGTTAAATACATTGCTACTACAAGCTGTTGTGCTCAGTTTCTATATATTCAAAATTAGATGTTACACTATGGTTTCAACTTCATGGAGACGAATCCACATAGACAACAAGAGTGCAATTTCTATCATAGAGAATCCAGTCAAGCACTCTAAGACAAAGCAAATTGACATCATGTACCATTTCGTTCAAGATATTCATAAGAAAAACTTGGATCAAACTAGTCAAGGTCAATTCAAATGAACAATATGCTAACTTGTTCATAAAAGAATTTGATGAACAAATATTTAAATACTTAATCATAGAAATTTGGATGATTAACATCGACTACTTTATCTCTTTTGAAAACCTTTAAAAATGTCTTGTCTATGTTGTCTTTATACAATCTAAGCATTGTTATAAAAGGTTCTTCCTTTAAATTGTTAAGTATAAATTCTTTCGCAGAAAATTTATCCTTAGAAGATATCTATGTCTATTTTCCGAAGGTAATTCCTATGCACAAGTATTCTCTTTTAAAAAGTTTTTTGCCTCGCAAGGAAATTTGATCATAAACCAAATCTACTTTTGAAGCTTACAAACTCTTTCTCTCAAAAGACCACTTTACTCTTGGAAGCAACCTCTCCTTAAGACATGGAATGCCTTCCGAACTAAATATGGCCTCGGAAGACATTACCGAGAAACTTAACTGTTTTCTCTCAGAAGCAATTTTACTCTCAGAAGCAATTTTACTCTCAAAAGAATAGCCTTACTGTGTAACGGAAATCTTTGGGCCCCACTCTGTAAAAGTAAAATTTTATTGATGATTGTCAGAATATTTTGAATGATTTATCTTACCGCCCCTATCAAATAAAAACCTAAGTTGTCCTTTCACCTGGTCTTATCTTTTTACCCCCCATTTAAAATTTCAAACTTTCTTTACCTTCACTAGATCCCCAAAATTTCAACTATGATCTTCACTCACTCTCAAATTCCTTCAATCAAATAGTTATTTACCAACAATGGTCTTGAATCCCTATCATAACCAAGTCACAATCCTTGATTCTTCAAAGGATGTTGACTTTGCCCCAATCATTCAATTTCTAACCCAATTTGCATATTTCACCACCCTCACTATTAATCCTATGATCTACTCAACCATATGGCCGAATTCTAGGCCAATTGTCAAAGCAAGATGCTTAATGATGAATGGATCTTCAAATCGAGGATCTACGGCCAAGAAATCATAATCAGTAAAAGAATCATCATGGCACATCTGGAGTTTCATGATGAAGGCACCCCTACTGAATTCCTTAAGTTTGATTTGGAGGATACTTACATTTAGATAGGATATGGTGGCGATGTGAGCAAGTCAACTATCTACAAGTTCAACTTCTATTACAACTGGAAGTTCTTGCTGCACATCTCCTACCTAGTCTCTCCAAGAAATTAGGGGGTTAGTATCAAATCCCATATGATTTGGCCTGCATAGACCATGGGTTGGTCGAATGCCTCTGCTTCAACTACTCATGATTTATGCTGAATAACCTGTGAGGTAATCTCACCAGGGATCCGTCCTATATGTATCCTGGGTTTCTTCAACACATAATCAACTATGAGCTTGACCAGGACAAGCTTTAATATGAAGATATCCTTCTAGTCCCTCACATGAGGCCTGGAATCTTTAAAACACTAAAGAAGGTGTCCACTAACTTCACCAGAAGATTCACTAATCTTCTTTCAGTTATGCTTGAGCCAATGGCTTCTGGTGACATTCTTGCAATCCCAGCAGGTGATGAACCCACACCAGCCACTACCACTTCAATACCAATCACTTTTTCCCATCTAATCAAATTCACCTACTAAAATGCCCCAAACAAACCCTTGTTCAATCTACTATAATTGAACAAGTTCCCTCTGTTCAAACCAACATTGCTAGAATAGAACTTGGGGCTCTCACTTAGCTAGAGGTCCAACCAAACTCTATAATTGACCTCAATATTAGTGTTGAGTCTCCTCCGTCTCAACCTGTTGACCCCACAACCCAATCATAAGCCCTCAAGGTGAGTCTCAACACTCCCCTGAGCAGCCAAAAAGGAAAAGCCACATCACCAGCTCAGCTTCTATTGTAGAAGAGTCATTAGGTGTTGACCAAGGTCCCGAGTTAATAGATTTAACCTATATATCCTTTCTTGACCTACTAAACCGATCTTATGAAGATATCATTTTTTATCAAGGCAGTGAAGTTGATCTTTCCTACCACTCTCAAGATCAACTGAGCCTCAAGGAACCTTTGATATCTAGCCCACATCAACTAGACAAAACTGAGGTGAGTCTAACTAGAATGGAGGGGGCTCATATAGACTCAACTGCCACTACTAAGAGTGTCTCATTGGCCTCTAAAGACAGTGGTAACATAAGCGAGACTGAATCTATGGCAACCTTAAGAATTGATGTCTCTGAAAGAGGGTGCCAGGAAACCACATCTAGTGGTGATGATGAAAGTACTAAGTATGTTATCTCATCCCCCCATGATTCTTCAAAAGAAGATATCAAAGACCTACTCTTTAAAGTCTCAAACCTTGAATCAAAGGCTAAGACTTTAGAAGATAGATCCGCCACTTAGCAACTTAATATTGACAACCTCAACACATAACTAGCTAAGAAACAAATTGAGAAGTCTATTAGGCATGTACCAAATTAGGTTTCTTTAAGTTCATCCTTTGCCTTATCTAATTCTCAAGATGATTCTACCAAAAAGGGGAAGAATGTACAGAAACAAAGACATGAGGAACTCAGTTTGGCAATCACAACCTCCCTCTCTTCCTTTTACCCCACACAACAACACCCTGCAACCATCTTCCCTCAACCACCTCCTATTACAATTTTAGTGGACCTTAAGGATGCTTATTGATGTTTACAGATTCTTAACCAAATTCCTAATAAGCTCCTCCCTTGAACAACCCTCCCCTAATGTTGCCATTGCCTACTTTGGAGCTGAAAAGCTTGAAGGTTGAATGCACCACCTACCATACCTCTGAGAAGGAAGTTGGTCAACCTAAGGTCCATATTGAGCATGACATTGACTTTGAAGGGGAAATAAGGGCTAATGTCTCAACAATGACTTAGAAGGGACATGAGGTGTAGTTCCAATATCTTCTGAAGCAAAAATTCAAGTTGTAGAAGGAATAATTGAACTATCTGATAATCTGTTTATCACATAGGCTATTCTTGTGATGAAAGGTTGGAGAAGCTAAAGAAGAAAAGAAGATTTAGTACTAGGAAGCTGCTGGCTGCACATAGCAAAGCAGCAGCATCAGCTCATGAAAGTATTAACAACAGGAGGAGAATGGAGGTAATTGATAAATTCATAGCTTTTGGAGTAGATAATGAAGAGATGTTTCTACTCCCACTTGATGAGCTTGTAAAGTTAGAGAAGGAAACCTTGTTGCAACAATAAAAGGAGAAAGCAGCAAGGTTGGCCATAGAGGCAGAAAAAAGGAGGAAGAAAGAAGAGGAAATGCAAATGGAGAGGATATCCTTTCTTTGCACAAAGGGATATTATCAAAAGGAGCTGAATCCTCATGAAAATGATACGATAGTGGTTTTTACACAAAGAACAAGATCAAATCAATAAGGAGAGGAAGAAGGGTGCCATGGAGAAGTTAAGAGAGAAGAAGAAGAAAAAGGAGGAGGCCTAACTTGCGGTTGCCAAGAAAGTGAGAGATAAAGCCTAGATGAAAGCTTATCTCATGGCCCATGGCTTCACCGGAAGGCAAGTGGGTCCCATGTCAAAATGGACACTACAACGAGATGTTAGTGACATCAAGGCTGACATTCGCTTAGGAAGAAGGCATGAGGTGTCACAAAGCCAAAGCATACAGAGGATGGTACCAAACCAACAACCAAACCATAACCAACAAAACCTCAGCCCATACCTCTTCCATTTCCCATCAAAACCAAACCAACCAATGGCTCTTCCTGTTCTCTCACAATAGATTCATTCCTTTATCTACGTAAGGCTAATAATCTAAGTATATTAAGCTAAAGTACATTAAGCTTTGTTGTGGAAAAGGGAGAATGGTGAAGTCAATAAACTTGATACACCATCTCTGCTACACTCCAGCAGATTTGATATTGCTAAGTTAGCAGAGAAACCATTCTCGAATCCCTCTAACTTTTAAGTAACTGCTCATATCAGAAATCATCTAAGCAGCCTTTATCTTGCTGAACTAACAAAAAAAGCCAAGACTAAAAATATTAAAGATGACAGGAAAGGAATAAGAAGGTGCAACTACAAAAGAAAGTACATTCCTTCATATAGTTGAAGTCCCTACTTTTGATTCTATAGTTAGATGGAAGTATGACTAAAACTCCCATCAACTAACTCTCTTCAGATGGCCATAAAAAAGGGTACATGTCATTCAGAGCAACATACTAGATCTTCTATCTACAAATGACTTGTACAAGCTTCTCAGCACCACATCAGGAAAGAACACTAGAGACAAACAAATACTTCCTTTCCCCGATGTTGAAAGCTTTGAGGGGTAGAAGGGAAATAATACTAGGGGGAGTTTGTTTGATCATATGAGACTGGAGCAACCAAAACAACACTTAAAAGTTCTTGGAGTACAACTAAAGAATCTTTTGAAGACAAAGCTGCTCTTCCGGCGACAAGTTGAAGATCTTTCGAAGCTCAAGAATGAAGAACTTCCAAAGATAGAACTTAGTCTTCTAAGGCTAAGTAGTTCTCATTCCAAAGTATAAACTCTTAGAAGATTCAAAGACAAAGTCTTTTGAAAAACAAATTCATGAAGACTTGCAGAAGTCTCGAAAGAAGTTGATTTTTCTAAAGTATAAATGACTATAGAAGAACTTATTCTTTCAAAGAAATAGAAACTTTGGAAGAATCAATTATGAACCGGTGGACAAAAGTATGATCCAACTGACACTCGCTGCAAACTCTAATGTACTGCATGTCGCTTTCTCACGACCATGTAGTTGACAATTCTTTAATCCACTGTTCACCTTTATCAGTTAGTACAACTATCAACTTTAGTTGGTAACAAAAGGTAAGTCATGGATATGTCATGACTACCTAGTCTAGGATAACATTTTATCTTAGATGCTTTACTTCTAGCAATATGGTATTTGTTTAGTTGTAAATTCCAGCTGGTTATTCAAGTATAATCGGCTATAGATAGTAGTATATATAGTTTTTCATTGTAACATATTAAGTTATTGTTTGAAAGAGTCTTGTAATACTAAGTTGAGAAGTAATATATACAAGTATCTTGAAAAACCATTCTTGTGTTTATTTACTTGTTATATAATTGTTAACTTGGTTAGAGATTCTAGTTCATCAATCTAAGTGAGATCAAGTGAGTTTGAAAGATAAACTTGTGTAGTGAGATAAACACCGATCCCACAATGATAATTATTTTTGTACTATATTTTTATCATGTGAATATTTTAGAAACCTTGGTTTGTTGAAATATGATTTGTGATCATACATTACTAATAACAAAAACTTTATGTATGAAGTGGTATTAGAGTTTATAGCTTGTCTTGTTAGAAAACTTTATTTGTTACATGTGAATTATGATGCATGTGTTGTTATGCTAAAGGTTTAGATAGTTGATCACATGTATGTAATTGAAACCTTACTTTTGTAAAATGAAAATTTTGAATTAGAAACCTAACTTTGAAACCTTACCTATGACGAACTCTATAAACATAATATGAATATTATAAATATGAACGAACATTAATTCACTAAATGAGTCACCAATGTCTCGTTGGTCAAATTGGTCAAGAAAAGTCAACTTTGGTTAAACCCTTATGAAAAAAAAATTTCTTACACACATTAACAATTGGAGTTGTTTGGATATCACATGTCATATGGATCATTATGAACACACACTTATAGACCTATGTATGATAAATAACACTGGGAGATTCACCCGTTCTACACTTTCTATTATTTCACATAGTGTAAGGTGAGTTTTCACAACCCCTCTTTTACTTAACTTTTGGGGGAGAAACATGCTAACAAACATTTTAGAATTTGCATTAATATTAGTAAAAAAATATCATTGTTTACTTACTTTCTTTTTGGGGTAGAAACATGAACGCATACTCATAGACCCGTTTACTTTAACGCAAACATATAGCAAAGATATCATTATAAGTCGTCATCCATTACTAATGATCTAGGGAGGTAATCTTGAGTGGTACTACTAGGTTCGACAAACCCCACCCGCGTTAGTCGCGCTAATACGACTAGATGTTGAACGGGTCTAATAATGACCTAACATTTTTCTCATTGTGTATAATAGACGTGGTATAAGGCAAATAACATCAAACATTTAGCAACTCAAACACAGGCTAGCTACATAACAATATAACTTTGTTTACTTTATCTTACGAACTTTTAAACATTTATTCTTTTATAAAAACTATGATATAACCAACCATAGTATTGACACTTTAATCATAATTTGTCAGATTGCCAACACAACTTAGGATTATAATGCATTGGAGTTGCATTGTTTTAATTAAACATTTGAAATTGCATTAATTTACATTACTTTTGGGTTTATACACTAATTATTTTTACGCTTCCGCAACATAAACATTAAGCAATGATTTTCTCATGTTGAATGAACAAATCGAGTATTTTAAATTCATATAATGGTCATTCAACATAGCCGAGGACTACGATCCTGATTTGTCATGATAGAATCCCGCATGTGAAATTTGAGCGTGTAACATCTATATATAGCAGGTGCACACTCCAAATGTCAAAGAAGCGACTCTTCATCAGGTTAGAAAACCCCCCAAACCTCTCATATTTCTCGGTACCAATAGGGTTGAGCAGTGTTTTCGCTCAAAACTGATGTGATACCATGCCCCGGCATGTGTTCATTCCCTCCTGACTATTATAAAATTATTTTTTTGCTTATAATAGATAATTTATTTTAACACTTAAATTTCCTAGACTAAACAATAAAATCGTATACAATTTGCTGTTAAGAAAAGAAAAAAACTTAAATTCAATCAATAAAAACTATCCAATTATCAACTATGTATATACTTTTTTCCACATCTTTTCTATTAAATTTACATGGAATTAAATATAGGGAAGAACAATAGTAAATATTAAATGCTTGAAGCAGATATTTTGGCTTTTTCTAAATCTCATGCGTAGAAGAAAAACAAAGGAGATTTGTAATGTTTGGCTGATGATTAAACTTTAACAACAAAATCAACTCTAAATTACTAACAAAAACAATACATGTATGCACTTCAAAACATTATAAAATGGTGAACACAAGATTGTATCTTACTATCATCAAGCATGAACTAGGTAGCTAAACATTAACCATGCCAAGGTAACTGATCTCGGTTCGGGTTCGAGTTCGGATCATGCTGCTGTAGCTGATGGTGATAAGGTGAAGAAGTGTTTAAATGGTCCAGACCAGCCATACTGAGAAAATGTTGATCACCATTAGGTGGTGGAAAACCTGTGAGACCCAAGAAATCTCTAGTCAACTCATGGTTCCCACCGCCACCACCCCCACCGCCACCGGTGGTTGGGTCCGATGGTGGTTCGGTTGACACTGCTGCTCGTGGAAAAAAGGCTTCTTGAAAACAGTTACCGGAGATACCATTATAGGAGTCTTGGAAGACATTAATTGACTCAACACTTTCACAAGCCAATGAATTAGCTTGAGCATTATTAGGAAATGCACCACTTAATCCTAACATCTCTTGTTGATTATCATCAGTTGAAGAAAAATGTTCAAGACCAGAGGCATGATGTTGAGCTGTCAACAGTGTTGTAGGTGCACACATGTGATCATTTTGGTGGGACCCACTTAGAATGGACTGATGCTGCTGCTGCTGTTGCTGTTGGTGTTGTGACATGACAATGACAGTATTGGAAGCAGATGCAGTTTGCCCATGGTCTCACTCATCTGAGCTGCCTTTTGGAGCAATGCAGTGGCAGACATGTGAGATGCAGAAGATGTAAAATCAAGATTATTATTCAAAATGTTATTATTACTATTATTTGCATTGTTAGTGTTTGAATTTGGCTGATGATGATGAAGAAACCATGATGGTAATTGATTGTCATTGGTGAGTATGTTGGGATTGAGTTGTGGGTATTGGAAGAGATGTGGTTCAGTTTTGAGTGGGAAACTTAAAGGCAGATGTAGGGGAAGATGGGTTGGTGAGAGTAGGGTTGATGATGAAGATCTTGCAGTTTCTCCTGCTAAAGCACCACAGAAAGCTCTGTGGGTGATGAAGCTGTCCCTCCTGTTGTGATTGAGATTGAACCAAAACGAAAAAAATAAATTAGGACTCTGAACAAAAGACCAAAACCCAATGATAATATGCTCTTAAGCACATAATATAAAATGTGCATAGTCTAGATACACCACCCTACTCTACATGGGTCTTATAGTTAGAAAAAGGTTTATACCGCTATTGTGGTGTGCCTTGTCACAGTAGTCACTTAATTATCTATGTATATTGCTCGTACGACTGTACAAACACGCTCTCTTATACCGCCTGTAAACCCTCTAGCTATCCGTGAATAAAAAACATTATACGCGCATGGAAAAACACCTTATACAGCCTATACAGTATAGCACGTCATTGGTGTGTAGATAATAGGAAGACATTGTATGTTTAGTTTAGCCCAATATAAATGATGATTTCTTAAGAAAGATATATTCAAATTAATGTTGACAAATTAAGAATTGTATGGTCATGAAAATTTTTAAAGAATTAAGTTCGAATTCTTTAATGTCATCAACTGTTCCACTTGTGAATCATAAAATTATCATATTTGATTAAAAAAAAAGTAACTTTGTCAAAGATTCTGTAACCAAATCTACTATGTTGATTAGTAAGAATTTACCTTGAAAAAATAGTGCCACAATCACATCGATATTCTCTCGTGCCACAAATCTTGGAATGAGCTTTCCAATCCGATTGAACCGCATATCGCTTCGAACACTTTTCGCACTTCCACTTCTTCTCACCATGCTTTCTTGAATAATGCTTCTTGATGCCAGTGAGATCTCCAAGTGCTCTTGCAGGCTCATGGTGCACACAACTGGGCTCTGGGCACACATACACTTTCTTCCTCACAACCTCCTGCTTTGATCTTTGCTTCAGCTTCCATGGCAGATTGTGCCCTCTTCTGTGCAGTTGAAGATTTTGATCTCTTTGAAACCCTTTGTTGCAAATCTCACACACGAATCTGTTCGTCGCCATTAGTGTTTTCGGGGACATTGCGATCACCTCAGCTTCTGGGTCTTCAAGTTTTAATCATAAGGAGTTATAATTAGCCAATTAACATATGTTCCATTGATGCTTTTAATGGCAAAAGGTAAAGAAACCAATCAAGCACTGTTACGATGCATTTATGCATGTACTTGATTACAAGCAGTGAACCAAAACAATTATAATTAAAAACCTATCGATATCTAGTTTGATTTTCGTCTCAAGTAGAAGTTGAAGTGGTAAGGTGTCTTGACTTTATACTAGAGGTTACGGGTTCAAATATACTGCAAGTGACAGTTAGTCGAGTAGATTAAGAGCGCATTATAAAATAAATCTAGTTTTAATTACCTGGATTTCCTGGAAGATTTCTCTTTTTCTTGTTTGTTTGCAACTGCTGTGATGGAGGGTACACAGTACAGACATCATTCTTGTTACTTGATGAAGATAGACTTGCTTCATTTGATGCTGATGTTAAATTTGACATACTGTCATCAAGAAACATGGCCTTCATATCTTTCATGGATCTTTCTCTCTCTAAGCTATTAAATGAACTGAATATATCAGAAAGATTGATGGGTGACCTTCAGATCAAAGGTTGTTACCATGAAAACCCATGTTATATTGCAGATTTGAATGACAACAAGCCCTATAAAAAGGAAGTTAACATCAGAAAGTGTTTTTGTTCTTGATATTTCTTAGATAAGTTAAAAGACTGATAAATAAACCAAATCAAACGTCTAAAAGTTGAGACCTTTGGCAGGCAGTGACCAAACTTGTTCTTGTTTGAGATGATCAAACTCAAGAATTACACGGTGGAGTAAAAATTTATGAGAACAAACACAAAATTCCAATCCGTACAGATTAAGAAAATTAACATGCTAGTTCATCAAGATTCAAGACTGTGTGTGTGTGTGTGTGAGAGAGAGAGAGAGAGAGAGAAAGAGATAGAGAGAGAGAGAGAGAGAGAGAGTTTGAGAGAGAGATGAGATGTGGATCAGAGGGTATCCCTAATTTTGGATG
The DNA here is from genome assembly GCA_025506515.1 of Flaveria trinervia. Taxonomy (NCBI): domain Eukaryota; kingdom Viridiplantae; phylum Streptophyta; class Magnoliopsida; order Asterales; family Asteraceae; genus Flaveria; species Flaveria trinervia. The sequence continues at coordinate 89,874,979 of CM046443.1, forward strand.
TCTTTCAAGTGGGCAGCTTCAAAATGAAACCAAAAAACCAAAAAGCAAGAGAGTGTGAAGTTGCATGTTTTTGTCCTATCCTTTGTTTGCTTCACATTCAGAAATAAAAATCATATGCATTATTGGTTTTGCTTTTAGGGTTGTACATTTACTAATTTCTCCCTCTCCTATAGATGGCAATCTGGCATCAAACAAATCTTATGAATAAGGGTGTATGGTTAGTAGAATATTATAAGGAAACTGAAATCTCTTAAAAAACATTAAGTGTGATGTGTGTTTAGTTGTGAAAATAAAATATAAATTATATATTATAATATAATATATAATTTCATTTTTTCATATATATCACCATATTTTGTTTGTAAATTTCAGAATGAGATTAATATATACATAATGTTTAATAATGAGAATTATTTATTTACTCTTTTCTAACCTTATATTATATTTTTTAATTATATAAACATTCTTACAAATCTTTCATTATTATAAAAAAATCACCTTTTTCATCTTTATACATTTCTAGTTGATTTTTTTAAACCTTTTGATTGTATTTTTGTTTCTTACCTTTTTAAAGAAAGTGTAGTTGTTTATCATGTTATCATTATAATAAGAAGAAATATTAGTATTTCTATTATCTTATTATTTATTTATTTATTAGCTAAAAAGTAATTATAAGAAATTATCTATGTTATAAAGTCATTCGGTAGAAATTAATGTACGCACTCATGTTTCAGCAATGAGATATTTTAATTTTTAAGGGTAGAGATATCCACTCAAATAGATCGACACCCTCCTATACGTCACGTATGTGTCTATACGCGACGTATAGGGTCGAATACACTAAAAAAGAGGAAAATTCGGGGGCTTTCAAAGAGCTATACGCCCCATATAGCCTTATACGACCCCCCTATACGACACATATAACGAATTTCGACACTGACTACGAGGAAAAATTCAAGGGGTTGTCAGAGAGCTATACGACACATATAGCTATATACGACACATATAGCCTATACGACGCGTATATATGAGGCTATACGACACGTATAAAAATTTTTGGGTATTGATTTAATATATTGAAGTGTTTATTTAATCAAACCCTATTTTAATTTTAAGGTATTTAAAGGTGTTGAATCCATTTTAAAATACATCTATAATCAACTAAATTTATTTTTGACTGACATTCTAGTAAATTATTGTGAATCAATCAGGACCTAAGCATGAATTTTGCAGTTTGGTAAAAATATTAATTTTTGTTGTGGTCTTTTTATGTACTTTATAAGAATGAGGAAAAGTATAATTATACTAACATGGAAATCTACTTAATTATATATTTGAAAATATTTATTTAAATATTATTAAAAGCTAAAAATAACCAAACAGACGGATATGTTTGTACAAAATATTAGAAACTATCATCGGTTAGTTAGAGGTGTGTTTAATAAATATATAGAACCAAATTTAAGAAGAACCGTAGTTATATCTATTTATTGATACTAATAACAAATTTTTTATGTGATCTGTTATAATTCTAAAGCAATTAAGTTTTATTTTTTTTATTTCTCTATCCTAATAAATATTACACTAACTTCAAATGATATTATCTAATTTTTTCATATTACAAATATAAATTATTTAAAAAAAAGATCTACAAATGTAATTCGTAAAAAAATAATATATTTATGAAATAAGAATATATTTATGAAATAAGAAATCTTTTCAAAAAAATATCAAAGTTTTAAAAAATACAATATATTTTAAAACTTGCGGCTTTTAAAATAAAATTTTTATGAAACAAAAGTAATTAAATTTCTAAGTTATAATAAATTATATATATACTAATTATCATCTTTCTTATGCATTATGGTTGTACAACATGTTTTAAAGGTTGTACTCAATTTTGTCTTATTCTTTTAATCTTCAATTTCTTTATTTTAATCTAATACTTTTATATCTTTAACAATTTAACCCAAATATCTTTTTACACTTTGGTCCCTATACTTTTTATATTTTAAAAAATTTCATTTTACGTTTCGGTCTACATTTTAGGAGTTAGCACGTCGTTGTGTGCATGTGTATTTCAACGTTTTTACGCTTATTTTTTTCTCATTTAACGGTACCATCGCAACGCACTGGTCCAAGATCGCTATAGTTATTGTTTTATATGTTTCATGTTTCATCTAACGGTAATGTGTCATTGGTTCTACGTTTCGGTTGGTAGTCGCTAACGGTGGTATGTCTTTGATGCTAATTGACATGATTTTACACCCCTCACAACAACGTAAGGAGCTTAATACTAGTTTTTCTAATGTATTATGGTTGAAACAAATACACATGTAATTATATAATTCTCATAGTTGTTTATTTCTAGAAACTTCGTACCTCACCCTAAAAAATGAAAATAAGACATACATATATTTCACTCTCTCTTAACCCTATCGATCAATACTTTTATTATTAGTGAGATCTTACTGGTTATGATTTACTTCAAATTTGTTTACAAAAGATAGATATAATATTACATATTATATTTTGAACTTTTTTTATATTAAGTGTAATAAATTTGTATTCTGAATGATATGCATTTCAACATGTTTATTATACTTCTTATATATTTAAATAATTTATTTTTAACATTTTTTAAACAATCTTGCTAGAAGCTAGCATTCTGGATGAATTATTATATATAATAAAACTACATAATATTTACATAAATGTGTTTTACGAAAGTTTTAAAATGCATAGTTAGTTGTTTTTTTAGATCCTGTAATTCCAAAGTAAAATTTAAATTCATGATAACAATATATATCATTTCTTACATCTAGAAAATAAGCATTGTGGGCCCGGAGGTATGTTTAAGAAATTCAATATATCATGGTACTTCGAGTTAAAAACGATATAACATGCACAAAGAAATTAATAAAATGGAAAATAAATTATTTCAAAATCTATGAAAAAAGGCCGGTTATGCATCGAATTATATAAATACAGATAGAATTGCCACTTAATTTACTGTTTCAAGCATCCACCTGAACCTTTCTCTTCGTCCTACAGGGAAAATAAAGCTAATAATGAAATCAATGCCATCAATGTCGAAAGGAGTACACAAAAGGGAGTGAACTTTTGATGAACCAAAGTCCACTTTGTATTTGAATTTGAAGTTCATTATGTCGGTATGTAACGTACGAAATTATGTAAAAACTTTTAAAAAGATATAATGATTTTTTAGCAGTGTTAAATAAAAAATTATTAATCACATAAGTATGTTTTAGCAACTATATTCATTTATTTGTCTTTAATTTAGCTATGTAATTAAATCTTTGAGGCTTCTACATCCGTGGATCTTTTGTCAGCAAACGTCAGAGAGATTCTAATCAAGCATTGTGACAATGCGGTGACAACATAAACGTGACACTTGAAGTAGTATCCCAGCAATAAGCCGTATGAGGCATTCTATAATGATCTAGTTATTGAAGATGGAAACGAGACAACGAAGATGTTAGCGATTATTATTATTATTAGAGTATTATTATTAATATTATTGGTGTATATCCTAGGATAGTTTAAATTCTCTTGATGTTTATCTTGGATAGTTTGAATTCTCTTGATGTTTATATTGTTTCCTAGAACCATGGTTAGAGATAATTGTATTCATATATAAGGGATGTTGAACAATTAATAATTTGGTGAGAATTCAAACCATAAACATCTTTTATGGCATCAGAACTTCTATTTCCCTTATTTTTTTTATAACCAACCATGAAACAGACATCCCAAAACCCTCATCTAAACCGTCGTCCCTGCATCCAACATACTCAGTCACAAACATTCACACGAAAATCCACACCTTGGAAGGAACCAAGGTCACATACTCATCTTAGGTAAAACTCGTTCGCTTTCATACGGTTGCCTACAAGGTCTCTAACCACATAGATAGCACGCCTGGTCCTGCACCTACAACTACCGAACGTGAAGCATGGAAGGAGATGCTCTAGTACTACAATGGTTATACAATACTGTCTCAAATGAGTTGCTTATTCGTATGCTTGACACCAATGCAATAACACATGCGACGTGAGCAAAGCTTGAGAAAATCTTCCTTAGCAACAAAAAGGAAACAAAAACAACAGTTAGAAATCAATTCTGCAACTTCATTCTCATCACATGCTTTTCTCTTTGACGATTATTATCAAAGATTAACAGATTTAGCGAACAACTTGCGAATGTGGATTAACTAGTCTCCAATTTCCGTTTAGTTCTCCAACCGGTTCGAGTCCCCCCTAAAGAATATAACACCACAACCTCGTTAATCAATCAAAACGACATCAATTGGGATCAGGCTGTCACCATGCTCAATGATGAAGTTCTTCAGATTAAAGCTCGTAAGGGAACGACATAAACAATCCTTTTAGCCCTGGCCGCATCACTATAACCACCATATTAAGGGTGGTGGTCAACGCCCTCCCTTATCTAACCCTAACTCCTACAACTCATATGGACAGGGAAGGGATCGCAGATCTTGGAATTTGTAACACCCGTTATTCTTTTAAAAGAAGAATAATAAATGAATAATAAAAGAAGGAAACATCAATAAGCCCAAGTGGAGGGGTTAAAAATGTAAATGGGGATAAAAGTACAAAAGTTGGTGTAAAGGTGGGCATGGCCGCCCACCCTCACTTCACATCACTACTTTCTTCGGTTTAGTGAGAGAGAGGGCAGAAACTTCGGGTTTTGAAGAAGAAGAAAAGAAGAGAATTGAATTGAAGGTATGAATTCGGAGTTTTAAGTGTTCATGTTGGGTTTTTGTCTCGGTTACATGCTTATGTGCTTATATGCTTGTGTGTGTGTCCGTGTGTGTGTGTTTTGGTGTGTTTTTAGGTGTTTGAACTCTTTTGCAAGCGGGTTAGAAGGAAGAAACACCCAAGTTGCACCAAGTGAGTTCTAGACCCTGGTTTTACTTGTTTTAAACTCTTCTTGGGGCTGAAAATGTATTAAAACGATTTTCAAATGTTTATGTATGTATACCCGTATGTATTATGCATGTTGGATGATGATTCTTGGATGCTTATAGGTTGTTCATGTTTAGAATAGACTTGGTAAGCTTAGAACAGATAGGTTTGATGATTGGGTTCGAAAACATCCTAGAAACATGTGTACAGAAGGTTCATGTGCCTAGATAAGGCTCATGCGCCTAGGAATGCCTTAGAAGAATTTAAGTGTAACCCATGCGCCTGAACAGTAGTCCATGCGCCTAGAAATATTAGTCGGACGACTAAATGTAGGGCCATGCGCCCCAATAGTACCCATGCGTCTGAATATTCCCATGCGCCTAAGTTTCCATGCGCCCGAATAAACCCATGCGTCTAAGTGTCCATGCGACCGAATGGGTCATACGCCCGAATAGTATCCATGCGCCTGAATGGTTCATGCGTCTAAGTGTTAAAACAACTAAGTGTTGGCTGATGTGCCTGTATAGTGATGAAGCGCCTAAATAGGGCCCATGCGCCCAAATAGTGTCTAATCGCCCAACACTTAGAATTTATTACAGAATTCTTGGGAGTTTGTGCTCTTAGGGTTTTGACCGAGGTTTGACTAGGGTTTATCAATGATGGGTTTCATGCATGATTATGATTGTTTTATGATTGCCTTATGATTGTTCCTTATTATTACTCCTATTATTATTACTTATAGTGTGTGACTTTACGTGTATGTTTATTATCGTAACGTAAAGTATATTGTAATAATAAAGAGGAAGAACAATAAAGAAGAGAAAAGGAATATTAATAAAATGTTAACAAGTCTTGCAAGCTTACAGGAGGTACACGACCATGTTGTCGTTAGCTCAACTGTGCTGCGGGTTAGCTCCCCTATTATGCACACAGGGCCAGTCAATTAAGATTGGCAAGACCTTTGCAGCGTGCCTTAGGTGATTGGGTCGGCCTTGTATACAGTAAACAGAACCCTTTTGAGGGATATAGATAGCCCATCACCAGTTTTCACCGCGCATATAGTTTAGGGTATTGCTCATTGGTTCATACAGATAGTGAAAGATAAAGATAAAAGAATACAGAGTAAACAAGACATACAGTAAAAAGAACGAGCAATATCTGTTCATATAGTTAATGCGTGCTTGCATACAAAGTAAAGAGTTGTATTTCACAGAAAGAGTATTTTCATATACAACATACAAAAAGTATTTTATTACTTTTAAAACTAGAACTCACTCAGCAACACTGACTTTTATACATTTTCAGTTGGCAAGTAATTATTATTGAGGATGGCATGAGGGTGAAGCTACTCGGCAGGAAAAGATTGACATCCATTCGTATTTCATGTTGCTATTGTTTTGTAATGCAATTAAATAATTCTTTTGTAATGAGTCAAACAATAGTGTATTATACAAAAATAGTGTTTTAAAAAGAAATGAATGGCTTTTGATATAGTCATTCTGCTGCTTGAGTTTGTATATTTATAATATATAATGTATTAAATGCTGTGGTTGACCAACTGTGAGGTCTCCGGGAACGGGGCCTTACAAGTTGGTATCAGAGCCAAAGTTTAAGAGAATTTGGTTAAATAAAAATTTTAAAACCTAAACTTAAACTGAAAATGGGACAAATGGAGGGATGTCAGCCCGAGTAGCTACGTGCCATAAGGTATGTCTTTTCTTAATGACAACCGGTATAATGTGCGCATGCTATTTGATTTATGTGCTCTTGGTAGATTTAGATACTGATTATGTCAGGATAGGAGGTGCTTGGGGTATGAAGAGTAAAGTAAGTGGCTAATCACAATTGGCCACTGTAATTAGGGACTTACTATACTTGACATAAACTGAGTGTTACCTTGAATGACCGTGTTAGTGTTTGAATCTTATAGCGTGTTAGAGGATGGCTGGACGAAAATCTTCCAAAACTCCTAGAGGAAGAGGTCGTCCACGGGTGACCAGGAGTAGTGCTAAGGCTCCTGAGACGACCCATGAGAACCCTGAGGTTCATGGCAGGAGTGAAGAGAATAAGAATGCTAGTCTGAATGCCTCAGCTAGAGAGGCGATTGCTGATGAAGTACACCAGGTCATGCAGACAGTCATGCCGTCTGTGGTGGCTGAAGTTATCAGAGCTGTGAGGAGCGAGGAAAGAAAGGAGAAGGAGACTAAAAGAGGATCAACGGGCAAGGGAAGCAGAGGGGAGGAGGAACAACCAGAGCCTGAGGCTGTGTTGTCTGATGAAGAGGAGGATGATGTAGTGGGGGCAGCAACTGGAGGATGCAGTTATGGGGCGTTCCAAAGGTGTAAGCCCCCGACCTTCGATGGCTATGGGAATGCTGCTGCCGCTCACCACTGGGTAAGGGAGATGGAAGCCATCTTGGAAATCAGTGAGTGTCGCGAAGACCAGAAGATGAAGTTCGCAACTCACTCTTTCGTTGATTTAGCATTGTGTTGGTGGGACAATATTGTCCAAGCTGTGGGTGCCAGAGCCATCAGGAAGATGCGATGGGGGGAGTTTAAGAAGTTGGTTATTGAGGAGTTCTCTCCTCACCGGGAAATAGACAAGATTGAGAGGGAGTTCTTGCAACTTGAAGTGGGAACCATGACCCACCAGCAGTACACCACTAAATTCAATGAGATGGTGAGGCTGGTGCCGGATCAGGTGACGCCAGTATCAAGGAAGATCAAGAGGTACATCCAAGGACTGCTGGCTGACATTCACAGGCACCTGATTGCTGCTCAGCCAGGTACCTTCGATCGGTGGTGGATTTGGCGGGTAGGCTGTATGATTAGCGAGGGGAGACTGTGGTGGAGGTAAAGAAGACGATTGGGGATGGTAAGAACTGGAATGGGAAGAGGTTTGGACGTGGTGGTTTTACTCCAAACAACAAGAAGGTGAAGCTGGACGACCGTGGGGTGTCGTCAAGATCAGGACTGAGAAGGTGTGGCAAATGTGGACGGGAGCATACCGGTGAGTGCAGGATGGGAATGAATGTATGCTTCAGGTGTGGCAAGCCTGGCTACAACGCTAGAGACTGTAAGAAGCCGAGGGCGGAGAGCTCTGGAGCGGAGAAGAAGAAGTCGGAGGAAGGAGGGCAGAGGGCAGGTGCTAGAGCTTACACCATGACCCGGGAGGAGGCCAGAGCTGATCCCGATGTTGTATCAGGTATGTTTCTAGTAAACCAAGCTTGTGCCTCTGTATTGTTTGATTCCGGTGCTAGTAGGAGTTTTATGTCCATTACTTTTTATGCTAAGTTGCCTATTAGTAGTAGGAATGTCAGTGAACCATTCGATGTAGAAACCGTTATTGGCAAGTCCACGAGAATTACTGATGTGATAGAGGACTGTGCTATAGAACTAGAAGGTCATAGGTTTGCTGCTAGGTTACACATGATGCCCCTAGGTGGATTTGATGTAGTACTAGGGATGGACTGGTTAGCAACCTATGAAGCAAACATCGTATGTCGCAAGAAGATGATTCGATTAGTTGTGCCCGATGGGAGTTTGGTTACGATTCATGGAGATCATATTACTACGATCTTGAAGATGATTTCGATGGTGGTGGCGGGGAAGTGCATGAGACGTGGATGTAGTGCCTACTTGGCATACGTGAAAGATGTGGATGCGTCGGTACCGCAATTATCCGAGGTACCAGTGGTGTGTGGCTTTCAGGACGTATTCCCGGAAGACTTACCCGGCGTGCCACCGGATCACGAGATTGAGTTCCAAATTGATTTGATGCCCGCTGCTCAACCTGTTGCCAAAACACCATATCGATTAGCTCCTACTGAGATGAAGGAACTCATGAGCCAATTACAAGAGTTAATGGATAAGGGATTCATTCGACCAAGTATCTCTCCACGGGGTGCCCCGGTATTGTTTGTAAAGAAAAAGGACGGAAGTATGCGAATGTGCATCGACTACTGCGAGCTGAACAAGTTGACGGTGAAGAATCGGTACCCGTTACCAAGGATTGATGACTTGTTTGACCAGCTCCAAGGTTCCAGTTGGTTCTCGAGAATAGATCTACGATATGGCTACCATCAATTGAAGGTGAAAGAACAAGACATTCCTAAGACAGCTTTCCGTACGCGTTATGGACACTACGAGTTCCTCGTTATGTCTTTTGGTCTAACTAACGCACCAGCTGCCTTTATGGACTTGGTGAATCGAGTGTGCCGACTAATGTTGGATAGATCAGTGATTGTATTCATTGATGATATTCTGATCTACTCGAAGAGCGAAGAAGAGCATGCCAGTCACATTCAGGAGGTGTTGGAGACATTAAGAAGGGAGAAGTTGTATGCCAAATTCTCCAAGTGCGTGTTTTGGTTGTGTGAAGTTCAATTCTTGGGTCATGTGGTGAATCCTGACAGGATTATGGTAGACCCCGCAAAGGTGGAGGCAGTGATGCAATGGAAGTCTCCGAAAACGCCATCCGAGATTCGTAGTTTTTTGGGGTTGGCGGAATATTATCGAAGGTTCATTCAAGAATTTTCCAAGATCGCTTCTCCACTAACCAAGTTGACTCGAAAGGATGTAAATTTTATATGCGGTCAAGCTCAAGAGCAAGCATTTGAAAAGTTAAAGGCAAGGTTGACTCAAGCTCATGTTCTGTCGTTACCCGAAGGAAGCGAGGATTTGGTGGTTTATTCAGATGCTTCCTACTCAGGGTTGGGGTGCGTGCTAATACAGAGAGGGAAGGTTATAGCCTATGCATCCCGACAGTTGAAAGTTCATGAGGTCAATTATCCCACTCATGACTTGGAGCTAGTAGCCGTGGTCTTTGCAATGTGATTTGGAAGCACTATCTTTACGGGACGAAGTGCACCATTTTCACTGACCACAAGAGCTTGAAGTAATTCTTTGAGCAAAAAGATCTGAACATAAGGCAGTGGAGGTGGTTGGAGCTCAAAAAAGATTATGATTGCGAGATCCACTATCATCCGGGCAAAGCCAACGTGGTGGCTGATGCTCTTAGCTGAAAGGAGAGGCCCGAGCCAATTTGGGTGAAAGCATATCAACTGATTATGACCTCCAATGTGATGAAGCAAGTCCAAGAGCTTCAAGATGAGGAACTGAAAGAAGATCATCTTAACTCTGAAAGGATGAGAGGTCTGGTTGGAGAATTGGGTGAAAACACACTTGGTGTTAAAACTCGATTTGGACTGGTGTGGATTCCTCGTTTCGGGGATCTACGTGTGAGGATTATGGATGAAGCTCACAAGACTCGATACTCCATTTATCCTGGTGCCACAAAAATGTATCAAGATATGAAGAAAGATTATTGGTGGCCGGGTATGAAGCGTGATGTGGTGGAGTATATGAGTAAGTGCCTTACTTGCTTACAGGTGAAGGCCGAGCATGAGAAGCCGTATGGGAAGATTCAACCTTTGGACATACCGGAATGGAAGTGGGAGCACATCACCATGGATTTCATTACGAAGCTGCCGCGTACTCTGAAAGGGTATGATGCCATATGGGTGATTGTTGACCGTCAGATGAAAAGTGCTCACTTCCTACCGATCCACGAGACATATTCATCTGACAGGTTGGCGGATCTATTCATCAAGGAAATTGTAACTCGTCACGGTGTGCCGGTGTCTATTGTGTCTGATCGTGACAGCCGGTTTGCATCTAAATTTTGGAAGAAATTCCATGACGCCATGGGGACGAGGTTACATATTAGCACAGCATATCATCCCCAAACTGATGGTCAATCAAAAAGGACCATTCAGACACTGGAAGACATGCTTCGGGCATGTGTGATTGATTTTGGGGAAAGTTGGGATGACCACTTACCGTTAGCTGAATTCTTGTACAACAACAACTATCATGCCAGCATTGGTATGCCACCATATGAGATGCTATATGGTAGGAGATGCAGAACACCCCTTTGTTGGGGTGATATTGGTCAGAAGGAATTGGGGAGCATCGAGGTAATTGAGGCTACAACCGAAAAGCTTGAGAAGATTAAAGCCTTCATGAAGGCAACTAAAGATAGGCAGAAGTTGTATGCGGATAAACAACGCAGACCGATCGAGTTCCAGGTGGGTGACCGAGTTATGTTGAAGGTCTCACCTTGGAAGGGTATTATCCGATTCAGGAAGCGGGGCAAGTTGAGCCCAAGGTATATAGGCCCTTTCCGAATCATTGCTCGAGTAGGAGAGGTGGCCTATAGATTGGAGTTACCAGATGAGTTAAGTGGAATTCACCCGACATTCCATGTATCTCATCTGAGAAAGTGCTTAGCTGATGAAGACATGATTGTTCCACTGGAAGACGTCGAAGTAGATGAAAGGCTCAATTATATAGAGCAACCAGTGGGAATCATCGATTGTAAAGAGAAGAGACTGAGGAATAAAGTGGTTCCTCTTGTGCGTGTACAGTGGAAGCACAGGAAGGGATCTGAATCTACGTGGGAGACTGAGGAAGAAATGAGACAGCATTACCCTCGTCTGTTTGAGGAATAACAGGTTTCGGGACGAAACCTATTTAAGGGGGTAAACTTGTAACACCCGATTATTCTTTTAAAAGAAGAATAATAAATGAAGAATAAAAGAAGGAAACATCAATAAGCCCAAGTGGAGGGGTTAAAAATGTAAATGGGGATAAAAGTACAAAAGTTGGTGTAAAGGTGGGCATGGCCGCCCACCCTCACTTCACATCACTAATTTATTCGGTTTAGTGAGAGAGATGGCAGAAACTTTGGGTTTTGAAGAAGAAGAAAAGAAGAGAATTGAATTCAAGGTATGAATTCGGAGTTTCAAGTGTTCATGTTGGTTTTTTGTCTCGATTACATGCTTATGTGCTTATATGCTTGCGTGTGTGTCCGTGTGTGTTTTGGTGTGTTTTTAGGTGTTTGAACTCTTTTGCAAGCGGGTTAGAAGGAAGAAACACACAAGTTGCACCAGGTGAGTTCTAGACCCTGGTTTTACTTGTTTTAAACTCTTCTTGGGGCTGAAAATGTATTAAAATGATTTTCAAATGTTTATGTATGTAGACCCGTATGTATTATGCATGTTGGATAATGATTCTTGGATGCTTATAGGTTTTTCATGTTTAGAATAGCCTTGGTAAGCTTAGAACAGATAGGTTTGATGATTGGGTTCGAAAACATCCTAGAAACATGTTGTACAGAAGGTTCATGCGCCTAGATAAGGCTCATGCGCCTGGGAATGCCTTAGAAGAATTTAAGTGTAACCCATGCACCTGAACAGTAGTCCATGCGCCTAGAAATATTAGTCGGACGACTAGTGTAGGGCCATGTGCCCTAATAGTACCCATGCGTCTGAATATTCCCAAGCGCCTAAGTTTCCATGCGCCCGAATAAACCCATGCTTCTAAGTGTCCATGCGACCGAATGGGTCATACGCCCGACTTGTCACACCCCCGCTTATAGCGAAAACATGAGGATGTAACGGACGTGATCGTCATAACACATTGTTAGTTATTAGAGAAGCATTTGATGAATAGTCAACGTATCATGACGTCACCGGACACAAATGGAGACTTGTGTCGTAGTTAGTCAATTCCATGACCAACATAGCCAAAAATCAAAGAAATGTAAATCCCGCAACCCGGGAGCAAGTAGACAAAATGTGAATAACAAGTATATGTCAAAGTAAACGCCATAAACATCCAATGTCCAAAATAATGTAAATCTAAGGTCAACGCTAAGGCTAGCTTCCCTAGCGATCCTCAATGATTATTACCTAAAAATATATGTTCAAAATGGTCAACATAATGTTGGTGAGTTCGCAGGTTTAAATAATAAACAAAACTTAATGTCGTGTAATAGTTTGGTAGGAGATGAGTGCATATAGTTATAAGCAAGTAATATCACATGTAATCATGAGCATCATAACTAAACCTACGACGTACACAAAAAATTTGTTGGAACATATTCACCCTAGGGCCCGTTCCTGGCCATTGTCAGTCCCAACTAGTATACTAACAAACAAGGGTGGGGGTGTCAACCCAATAGTAATATCAATATCTGTCCGTCGGCTCCAACACCGGAGTTAAATAGTTGTGAATACAGAACCACAAAGACAACTCATGCATGTACTAGGTAAATACTTACAAAAAAATAAACACAACAGTCCCAAAAACATTGAATAAGTTCACACATAAAAAGGGAACATACTTTTCCCCCTAGTTTATAATGTTTAATATGAAAACGGGGCCGCGAAACTCACCTTGAAATAAGATGAATATAAAGGAAGGAAAACTTCAACGAGTGAGAGTAACGATCGATCAAGCACCTATAAATAATTACAATAAAATCTTAAGACGAGTCTACAGAGGAAGGGTCATTCGGTCGGTTTCGGGTCGGTTCATGTTGACGCGTGACATGCACACAAAATATATATTTCATACAACCCAACACACTATTAGTAAAAATAATAATAATATTAGGTAATAATAATAGTAGTAATAATAACAAACAAAGATAAAAGTAATAATAATATCAATAATAATAATAATAACAATAATAAAGATAATAATAATAATATAACCCACACTATATAAACAAAACATACGCACATGAAGGCACACACACTAACAAAACACACTCAACACACATACCTGACACACACACTCCACACACACACATACACACCATATGAGAGACATACACCCTTAAACCCACATCATCCACACTATAACTCATGTTTAAATACACATGCTCGCATTCGTATATTAAACACACACACGTATACCGTCGAACACGTACATTGTCGAACACATACACACACTCATGATTTATACATACACACACAACACATAAACACACACATTTTCACTCCATGGAACACATTCACACACACATATACACACACACACACCTAAGCAACACATACCTGCACACACACTGAACACACACACATATACACACACTTGCACACATTGAACACACACACAAATACACACACACACTAAAGCAACACACACACTGCACACCCACGCATACACATCGTATACACACACACATCGCATACACACACACACTGCACATATACATACACACACATTATACATACATATATCATATATATACACATATACACGACTGCATATACATACTGATCAACATATAGGCATACATACATATACCATCGCACACACAACATGTATATACGGTATATACATACACAACCGATGCGCACACAGCAGCCGAAGGCTGCTGTGTTTGGTTCTATTTGCTAACCGACACGCGGTGCAAGATACGCACGATATATATACACACAGTACATCCATACACATACACGCAATATATACATACACACTCAACCGGTACACACACATACATATATATACATACGGTAGTACATACACACACATATATACATACGTGCATACGCAATCATACATATATATACATACAACACGCACACAATATATTATGTCAAGCAAGAGTGCGGAACCGAACCAACGAAACGGAGCGAAACGAAACGAAACGACTTTCACGATGATCGGTTACCTGCGAAACGGCTAAACGATGAAGCGGCAGCAACCGGCGGTGGCTAACGATGGCGAATTGGTCTGTTCCGGCGGTGCAAATGGCGGAGATGGCCAATGTGGAATCACGGCGATAACAGGGCAAGGGGGGTTTCGTTTAGGGTTTGACCGAATAAGAAAATATATATAATGTTCATTTTACACTTAGGACCCTATACTTGAAATTAATTATTCCCTTAAGTTTAGATAATTTACAATTTAAACCCCAGACTTAATTATAATAATAATATTAATAATAATAATATTAACAATATTTACAAAAATAAAAATAAAAATAAAGATAAAATAAATTTTATATTATTATCGTCATTAAATATTAAGGTTGGCACGAAAAGGAGATACGACGAGATTCGGTTCGAAAATATATTAATTACGCAAAAATAATAAATGCGCGAAAAAGAATTAACGGGTTCCAAGTTAATTGACGGACCTGTTGGTGACGGATGTCACACGAATAGTGTCCATGCGCCTAAATGGTTCATGCGCCTAAGTGTTAAAACAGCTAAGTGTTGGCTAATGCGCTTGTATAGTGATGAAGCGCCTAAACAGGGCCCATGTGCCCAAATAGTGTCTAAGCGCCCAACACTTAGAATTTATTACAGAATTCTTAGGAGTTTGTGTTCTTAGGGTTTTGACCGAGGTTTGACTAGGGTTTATTAATGATGGGTTTCATGCATGATTATGATTGTTTTATGATTGCCTTATGATTGTTCCTTATTATTACGGCTATTATTATTACTTATAGTGTGTGACTTTACATGGTATGTTTATTATCGTAACGTAAAGTATATTGTAATAATAAAGAGGAAGAGCAATAAAGAAGAGAAAAGAAAATATTAACAAGTCTTGCAAGCTTACAAGAGGTACACGACCATGTAGTCGTTAGCTCAACTGTGCTGCGGGTTAGCTACCCTATTATGCACATAGGGCCAGTCAATTGAGATTGGTAGGACCTTTGCAGAGTGCCTTAGGTGATTGGGTCGGCCTTGTATACAGTAAACAAAACCCTTTTGAGGGATATAGATGGTCCATCACCTGTTTTCACCGCGCATATAGTTTAGGGTATTACTCATTGGTCCATACAGATAGTGAAAGATAAAAATAAAAAATACAGAGTAAACAAGGCATACAGTAAAGAGAACGAACAGTATCTGTTCATATAGTTAATGCGTGCTCGCATACAAAGTAAAGAGTTGTATTTCACAGAAAGAGTATTTTCATATTCAACATACAGAAAGTATTTTATTACTTTTAAAACTAGAACTCACTCAGCAATGCTGACTTTTATACATTTTCAGTTGGCAGGTAATTATTGCTGAGGATGGCATGAGGGTGAAGCTACTCGGCAGGGAAAGACTACATCCATTCGTATTTTATGTTGCTGTTATTTTGTAATGCAGTTAAACAATTGTTTTGTAATGAGTCAAACAATAGTGTATTGCACAACAACAGTGTTTTAAAAAGAAATGAATGGCTTTTGATATAGTAATTCCGCTTCTTGAGTTTGTATATTTATAATATATAATATATTAAATGCTGTGGTTGACCAACTGTAAGGTCTCCGGGAACGGGGCCTTACATAATTGAAGATGTGGTAGGGGCAAAGGCGGTGGCAAACATTACTTAAGTAGGACTGACCACAACCCATCTTATCTGTATTAGGCCAGGTGGACTCCTCCATGCCCTTAGCCAACTCAAAATACCTAGCAACCTAATACCCACACCAACCAGCAAAATGTTCCTCCTTAACAAGCTGAATTTGCTAGACTTCTTCAGGCCCAATTCATTAATACATTGATCCCACGACCCAATGGTCATACAATCTACAACACAAGGAGGCTACAATGCATTGAGTCCCTATGATCTATGTGTTGCCTTTGCTAATATATTGGTCGATCAACCCAATTCTTCTTGGACCTTGAATATAATGGACACCAGAGCCTCCTCTCACCTCACTCATGATCCATGTAAACTTTTAATTCCTAATTCATCAATGCTATGTAATAATATTCTAGTAGGAAATTAGTTACCATAAATGGATCTAACGGGTTTTCATTCCTTACCAATTGTACATATATCTTATCAAATATCCTATATAGCCCATAAATTATTAAAAATTATATTTCTATTAGATGTTTTACTCATGATAATAATGTGTCTATAAAATTTGATCCATTCGGTTTTTCCTTGAAGGATATTAAAACTAAAAGGACTTTGTCTCGCCACAACAACACATGGGACATATATTCGCATAATCCACCACAACTACCACCTCAAGCTTGTTTTCCTGCCACTCTTGCTCTTCCGTAGCATGATCGTCACCATACCAAGGCTCAAGTTTTATATATATAAATTGTAATTTCAATTTTTCTTGTAATAAAGACCATGTGTCTCGTGTTTACAATTCTTGTCAACTTTCTAATAGTAAAATGTTACCGTTTTAATAAGAAACACCATTTAGATTACAATTAAAAATGTTTTGTCAAGTTACATCAAAATAGAAGGTAGACGGGCAACAAGCTGCACCGCCACCCCTTTCTGAATAGCAAATCCTAACCTTCCAAAAACACATCTTTGCCTCCCCGGGGTTGAGCAATGGTTGTCTATGACCCGTTTTATTCATCTAATTCCTTTACTTTTGCTCCGTTTGACATTGTCCATTGTGACTTACGGACCTCCCCACTCACGAGTATATATAGGTATACATATTACATGGGTCTCATTGATAATTTCTTGTACTTATTGTGGATTTATTTGCTTAAGTTTAAATCTGAAACTTTCACAACTTTTGCCAAATTTTAACAACTAATATTAACATAATTCAATCATTAAAAAAATGTTTCAATATGACTTGGGTGGTTAATTTGACAATGGTGCATTCAAATATTTGGCAAATCAACATGGCATTTTTGCCAAATTTTAACAACTAATATTAACATAATTCAATCATAAAAAAATGTTTCAATATGACTTGGGTGGTTAATTTGACAATGGTGCATTCAAATATTTGGCAAATCAACATGGCATTTTATTCTGATCATGCAAACACATGATACATCATCTGAACAACATCGTTCGTGCACTTCTTATTCATCTTAACCTTCCACCCACTTTTTAGTAAGGTTCACATCTCCTGTCATGTGACCTTTGATGAATAAACATTCATTTATACACCTTCCTAGATGATCCACTTCCCTTAGAATTTAATTTTCAACCTTCAGTGGTATGAACCTCATCTACAACACCATCCAGTTCACCTATTCCCCCACGCCCGAGACGGCCTCTTATGGTACCCATTACAACCAGACACCCGACCAGCCCAGTTCCTCCAACCATACACCCACCAACCAAACTGATTCCCTAACCTGTTCCACCACCATATTCTTTAACTTTTCATCCCATGACCACCAGATCCAAGTCCCGACCACCATTTCTCCTCTTGCCTTTAACACCACCAACCTATCACCTATACCCATTACATATGCTAAAGCCCTTGCTGATCTGAGCGGTTACATGCTATGCAATGTAAAATTATTGCATTATAGGATAATGAAATATGGGATCTGGTTCCTTATCACCGGACCACCTGATCATATGATTCATGTGGCTTTACATAAATTTAAATATGATGTGACTTTATGTGACAACCGGTAAATTTCAGGTCAATACCTAGCCTGACTTAGTCATAATTTTGCATATTTTACATGAGTTTCATTTGAATTCTATCTCTTTAAGTTCATTTCATGCATTAAAAAATTTCATGCATAACATTTCATGCATCGATGATTCGGCGTAGTTACCATTTTTACACGCGGTACAACCGGCACACACGAACATTGGTGATAATTAATATACACATACTAATAAATACTTTAAAGTGTGTCAAAGTATTTTAGGTTTAAAATTAAATACATTAGAAAAGTTTAAATTTATAAATAAACCTAATCGCATAGATCGATATTTTTTCGAGAATGAATTCTTTTAACGCGACTACTAAATACATGACTTATCATTAATATATCATCAACATTGAAAGATGTAATGTTATATAAGTTCTTATAATATTTTAAGGAATTTAAAAAATAATAATAAAATATGTAAAAATACCTATATGCAACAAATACCATCCAAGATACCCAATACTACATAAGTTGAAAATAAAACCTTTTTTCCCATCTAGTGGTTTTCCCTTTCATCCAATCCGCCTCTCTTTTTCTCTTTCCCATGCAAATCTCCATGGAAGACTTCATGGATTTTGTTGACTTTTACAATTTTAAGATATACCTTATTTGTGAAACTTTTAAGCCAATGCATTAAGCATTGTGTTTCATTACCATTCTTAGTCACTTATTCCTTTCATTTAAACGTAAACAAGTAAGAATAACTCAAAATATGGATTTTGAAACATAGGCTTGGATTATAAAGAGAAAATTGCTTTTTGCTTCTCATTTACCTTCTCTTCCTCCCTCTTAAAAACATCCACCATCATCTTACCATCACCCAACCATTTTTCAAACACCTCTCATACAAATCTATAATGAGTCTAGTGTCATTATTGAAGACCAAGTGATTTTTGAAGCTTCCAAGCATTCTACATCAACCCTTCCATCTTTTCTTTCTTGTTTTTAGTGAGAACACTCTCCTTTTGTTTATATATCTTTCATTTCATTATATTATTCACCTACTAGATCATATGTAACAACATTCATCCACAAAAGTCTTTAATGTTAAAAATGGTGTTTTTACCAACAAAGAGTTTCAAGGATTTTACTTCATACAGACATTTTAACATGAACTAAATAATAATTCTTGTTCTTAAAAAGTAAATATTCATAGATGTATGTTTGACTAAGTTACTAGTTGGTAATTTTATAAAAAGTCATAAGGGTTTGTTGAAACCCAAGAAAAGTCACAAAAGGGTTACATTATCTTTATGGATTTTTAGATGTTTTACAAGTATTATTATAAACATTTGTATATATTCTACAAATTATATTTAGTTAGTGAAAGTTATATTTAGTTAGTGAGTTGTAATATGGGTTATGACAAGTTGGTAAATTGATTAAAGTAACTAGTTAATTTATTATAAAACTTACTTTATATATATTAAAATTACTTAATAAATTAAAGAAAACATAATTTAACATATGTCAAGAACTAGACAAAATAAAGAATAATAATACTAAGAATAATTATTTTATGGGCAAATATATATATATATATATATATATATATATACATGGATTGTAAAATATGAAAACTATTGATTTCACTTGGATATTAATACTTCAGATTTGCATTTCAACTAATATAATGTAAATATTATTTTACCTAAGAAAATAAGAATATTTCAAAACCCTAGCTTCTATAATTTCATATATAAATTACATAATTAATTACTAGACACTCGAGTCATGTCTTGGGTCGAATCAAAACAATATTTAATTACCCAAATAACATGTCAAGCTAGATACAAAGATTTTTGAACACTTTCAAGGGAAGCATAATTTGTTAATATTTTCTAAGTAATATATATTTCACAAATATCCATTTTGTGTCACCAACGGGTCGTTGAGTCAAACACTTTGTTACCAAGTGTGTGGCTGAAATAATTACATGTCCACATTACACGTAGGAGCAACTACTTAGACATAAGTTGCCTTGATTGTTCTCGGGCGAACTTAGTTTGGATTTTCTCGAGCACTTTGGATACTTTCAGATTTCACACCCGACTCACTTTACAGGTGAGTTTCATGACCCCATTTTAACTTATTTTCCTTTTGGGGGAGATTACATGTAAATTACAATTTTCATGGACACATTTACTTGTCAATAATTTCACATGTTAATAAGTTGTTTACTTACCGTATGATGTCCCCTGTTATCTGACCATTAGTTTAGTTTCCAAAGCAAGGTAATCGTGGATAGTACTATTGGGTTTGACTACCCCCACCCTGGTTAATTACCTTAACCTTGACTGAAGGTCTAAACGGATGCATTATTAGCCTATTCACCCCTATGCTTATGGTAGGCACGGGTAGGCGTGGTCTATTACAGTTACAGTCTAGCTTCGGTTACGGTGCTTATGTAATTTTGTGGTACTGTATGATTGACAATCAAATCATAAAAAGACTTGTGGTCCATTACACCGTTTACTACTACTTTAAAACCTATAAACTCACTAACTTTATGTTGACATATTTTCATGCATGTTTTCTCATGTATTTGATATTTGCATCAAGTTAAGCTAGCATGGACTGCATTGCATTTAGGGTCATTCATGCTATTGGATCATTTATTTATGTATTAGTCGTGTTTTAAAAACAATATACATTAGCTCAACCACTTCCTCAATTCAACTCTGAAAACAACTATGTATTTTTAAACTTATTTGTCATGTATCTTACCAAATCATGTAGTAGTCAATCAATGACTATGATTCCATGACGTTCACACCTCGTTGGGAACCACCGTGGATGGGGGTATGACACTTTAGAATGGTACAAGGCATGTTTGATCGTGAATGGTAATTCATAGACAACGGGCATTTATTATAAAGACAGTTTTATCTTTGGTAGTCACACGGTCCTGGCCCATTCACTATTTAGATGTAAAAATAATTTTCTACACGGGGACTTACATGAAACGGTGTTTATGTATCAAACACCTGGGTGGTTTTATTGATAGACGATTTCCTAACCATGTGTGTCATTTGAAGAAAACTCTAAATGAGCTCAAACAACGGGTGTGCCTAGTATACCCCATTTGATCTTTATATTACCTTTCATGGTTTTAAAAGTAGCATGTGTGATAATTCATTGTTAACTTATAATCAGGATGCTTCTAGTATTGCTTACTTAGTATTATATGTTAATGATATCATTCTCACGACCTCTAATGTTAATCTTGTGAATGATATCATTTGCACACTCTCACAAGAGTTTGTCATGACTAATCTTGGATGTGTTCATCATTTTCTTTGGATTAAGGTAACTCCACATACAAATGGTATTTTTTTATCACAAGATTAATATGGGAAAGATATATTGCTCGGGCATCTATGTCATCCATAATCCCTGCACCACACCAGCTGATTACAAAACTTAGTGCCACACATGATGCTTTATTCTTTGATCAGAATATATATATATATATATATATATATATATATATATATATATATATTATCAAGGTCTATTCGGTTCTTTTCAATACCTTACGTTAACTAGAATAGACATCTCATATACAATCCAATAGGTTGCTTGTTCATGCACGAGCTTAGAGATTCTCATTTTGCATATATAAAATGCATTATCCAGTATATCAGAGCACGATTGATTATAGAATTTGAATTGTTAAGTCATCTCCTCATAACTTAGTGGCTTATTTGGACGCCAAGTGGGGCGGGTTTTTGGACTCGAGACGTTCTACTTTAGGTTATTGTGGTTTCGTCGGAGATAATCTTATTTCTTGGCCATTTAAACATCAGCCTCTGGTTCCTAAATCTAATGTATAAGTGGAGTATAGAAGGTTTGCTAATGCTGTAGCGAAGGCTACATGGATTCAAAACTTGTTGCTTGAATTCAATACGCCTTTACGATATGTATCGGCCTACGTTTGAGCTGTTTATTTGCCTTACTTGGTTGATTAAAACTTATTTATATGATTCAAATAATATTCCACTCATGTAAGTTGAAACTTTACTTTATGAGAAACAAAAATAGTTAGCTATAATAAACAAAAATAAAAATTACCTAAATCATCAAATAAAACATGCAATTACTTGAAACGATTGCAACAATGTTGTAATTCATTCAACGAATTTCAAGTTTTATTTGATGTTTTTAGTAATTTTTAATTGTTGTGTATTATTAGCTTTTAGGTTTCGTAACTCCATTCTAATCACCACAAGCTTATAAATACCCATCCGAAATTGATTTAGTAATCACTTTCGAGTTGTCCCCGTTTTGGGATTGTTTTTTGAATATTTGATCTCATTTAGGATGTGAATGTGTATTACTTGATTATTTGTATAAAAAAGACTTGGTTTTCATTTTCTCTTTGCTCCTCAGGTATATATTTCTATATATTTCAGAATACCGTATTATTCAGATGGGTTAAAATGAAATATCATTTAGAAATATAGGGCATGTGGCTGTCGTACAAGGATTGTATCTATCACGGTGAAAGTTTAATTCATTAAGTTGTAGTTGTAGATGACGTTTCGCCAACAAACGAAATAACTGACGTCATCGAAGACATTATGGAGGAGAGTAGCGGTATCCATGATGATTTTGAGAACTTGTTAGTGGAAGTTAAATCAGAATTATATCCGCGTTGTGTTAAGTTTTCTTCCCTTAATTTTTTAGCAAGGCTTGTGCATATCAAGGTGAAGAATAAATAGACTAATAGCTCATTTGATGAGCTTCTTGAGTTGTTATAATTTTTCACATCCTGAGGGTAATAAAATCCCCCCTTCTCATTATGTAGCAAAAAAGACATTAAAAATATTGGTTTAGGATTTGAGTCAATACATGTAAAAATATGATTGTGTTCTTTTCTAGGCAGAAAATATTTTGTTAGAAAATGGTTTCGTTGTAATGAGGGTAGGTGGGTCGATACAAATACAAAGGGCAAGAAACCTCACAAGGTGTTACGATGGTTTCTATTAACCCCGAGACTACGCCGATTGTATTCTTCAAGACACACAACAAAAGATATGATTTGGCATAGTGTCAGATGATCAGAAGAGGATACGATGCGTCATCCTTTGAGTTTATACGGTCAAAATAACTTATAGTTGGATGTGTTAAGTGTATCATAGTGGGTTTAGGTCATTATAACTTTTTATTGCTAAAATAAACTTTAATTATCTAAGTTTAGCTTAAACGGATCAAAATGAGTGAAGATGACATGATTTGAGTTTATACAAGTCAAAATAACTTAAAGTTTGATGTGTTAAGTGCATCATAGTGGGTTTAGGTCATTATTACTTTTGTTTGTTAAAATAGACTTTAATTATCTAAGTTTAGCTTAAACGAGTCAAAATAGGTGAAAGCGACATGATTTGAGCTTATACGGTCAAAATTACTTTGAGTTGGATGTGTTAAGTACATCATAGTAGGTTTAGATCATTTTAACTTTTTATTGCTACAACAGACTTTAAATATGTAAGTTTAACTTAAACGAGTCAAAATGAGTGAAAATGACATGCTTTGAGTTTATACCGGTCAAAATAACTCATAGTTGGTTGTGTTAAGTGCATCTTAGTGGGTTTAGGTCATTATAACTTTTTATTCCTAAAATAGACTTTAGTTGTCTAAGTTTAGCTTAAACGGGTCAAAATGGGTGAAAACAACATGATTTGAGTTTATGCGGGTTAAAAATAACTTAAAGCTGGATGTGTTAAGTGCATCATAGTGGGTTTAGCTTATTATAACTATTTATTGCTAAAATAGCTTTTAATTATCTAAGTTTAGCTTAAACAGATCAAAATGTGTCACAATGTGTTTAATTGATATAATTTTAGAATGTTTTAAGTATATTAAGTGTGTTTGTGCAATTTATGCCACAAAGGCACAAATTACGCAATTAATTGCTTTGCAAAAGACTCCAAATCAAGCCGAAGAAGACGATTCGGGCTAGGAGCATGAGTAGTGTATTGTATCATTGGATTACGTTTGTTTTAAAGTACTTATGTTTAAATTTGAATATTATTGAGAAATGTATCTAGGTTTATTTGTATGAAATCTATCTAGGTTTATTCAGATGAGTATTGTATTATATGACTAGATTTATTTCTATAAAATTTAAATGTTATTAGGAAATCTATCTAGATTTATTTGGGTTGAAAACTAAAAATCTAAAAAAATTATAAAAAATATAAAAAATTTGTTGCCGCTAATAGTCATCCAGAATATTTTAAAGGACAATATATAGTGGCGAATTATTAGCGGCGACATTAAGATTATTAGCGGCAACACATTAGCGGCGAATTATTGGTCATTAGCGGCGAATTATTGGTCATTAGCGGCAAAGTATTTGCGACGACCCTTTAGCGGTGGCTTGAGGGGCTATTTAATAGCGGTGATACCTATCACCGCTAATTGTCAAAAAATTTATAGTGGATGTGACCTGACCAACATAACACCGTCAATGACGAACACCGACTTCATCAATCAACAACCCCTGATGTTTGTCTATCTACATGGGGAGGTTAGGGGAACCACAAAACCCACTTAAAAAGAGCACCACACACAAATATGTGCATCAAGATGTTTGTATAAAACAGGAGAGAGAGGCTCACATGGAGCCAGCATCGCCTGACCGACATAGCAAAAGTGATGACGAGAGGCTTCATCAATCTATAGCCATGATGTCTTTCTCTACACGGGTGGGTTAGTGGAATCAGAAAGCTACTTAAAAGGAAACTATACATCAAAAACTTATATCAAAAGAGTGAATTACTATTCAGTATGTTCATTTGTTAATATATGGGATAATCGTGTATAAATAAGATAGATAAACATAGATGAAGTTTTGATGTGAGTATAAAATGAATCTCTTGTTTCATTTTCTTAAAAAATTAAATGTTTAATATAAGGTATAAAACTTATAGAGAATCTCTCTAATCATTTTACATCTTTATTCTTCTTCTATTTTTCATACATAATAAAGCACCCTTTTACCTTGCGGGCGCAAAAGCCATCTCCAGCAGTATAGATTATTGTTTTAGTTGTGATACCCTAACACATAGACGAGTTAGTCTAAGAAGATACGTAAAGTTTGTTTTAAGAAAAGTGTATTGAATGCATGCTTCAATCACAATTCATAATCGTTAATGATTTTGTTAGTTTGTTGCTATATATAGTCAAAAATGGAATGGAAGACAAAATAATAGGGCACTTGTAAAGTATATTATAAGTGGACTTTCTTGATTTGCCTATTGAAGACATCGTTTAAATTAATATTAATATTAATATATGAATTGTATGATAATTTAATTTTTGTTTTGTATATGGTAGTGTGCTAACTTATTTCCTATGAATAACGAGAGTGTGATTAGTAGTATTTAAATAATAAATGGTGACCCAATTTAAACTTCCTACGATATCAATCAAACTTTAGAGAAATTGTTGTGACGTTCTTAAAACATTATTATAAATGGGACTTTTGGTTCACGAAAAGGTAAAAACAGAAAAAAATTATTACAGTTCTTTTTGTTCATTAGAATCTTATTAATATTTTTTGAAAATAATGAGTAGTACAACGTACTTTTTGGATTTTTTTTATTAAGAATGAAGTATAAACTTGAAATCTTAACTAACGTATGACAAAACGAATGGTTTTGATTTAACATTGTTATGGTTCAACCCAGTGGCGAAGCTTGAACTATCTAGTAAGGGGGGCGGGGGCGAAATTATTTTTTTTATGGGGGGCGAACTCGATATTTATATAAAAATTTACATTACCGGGCCAAAAATTTACACTTTCGGGCTAAAATTTAACACTACGGACGAAAAAATATGAGGGCGGCCCCTTGATGCTCCGCCCCTGGTTCAACCATTTTGTTTCTCTTGGTCTAAAAACGTTTTTGGAAATGTTTCATTTTCTGTCCATGTTAGAAAATTATAGTGTAAACAATAACGTGTTATAACATTTTCATCTAAACGTTTATAATGACTTTTCTTGAAACGTTTTTTTAATAGAAAACAAATATATATGATTCACTTAAAACAAATTAAGTGTAAAGTCATAATCGAATATGTATTGATATTAGAAATGATTAATTTTAAGATATTACGGTTTGAAACGTGTGAAAATATCTCGTGACTAATATGAGGGTTAAAAACAAATATTTTATAAAAAACGATCGTGTTAGAAATAGTTTAATATATTAACTTGTTTTAAACAATTTATATTTATTTATTTTCTTAACGAGCGTGTTAGAAGGGATTTAACAAAACAAATGCTCAAAATTTCACGTAAACATTTTATTTTCTAATTTGCGCATTGAGACATGTTTATTATTTACCATGTGTGTTAGATATGATTTATAAAATCAATATAGCATGACAATTTATGTAAATGTCTATTCCTAACATGCGTGTAAAAATATCTCGTGACTAATATGAGGGTTAAAAACAAATATTTTATAAAAAACGATCGTGTTAGAAATAGTTTAATATATTAACTTTTTTTAAACAATTTATATTTATTTATTTTCTTAACGAGCGTGTTAGAAGGGATTTAACAAAACAAATACTCAAAATTTCACGTAAACATTTTATTTTCTAATTTGCGCATTGAGACGTGTTTATTATTTACCATGTGTGTTAGATATGATTTATAAAATCAATATATCATGACAATTTATGTAAATGTCTATTCCTCATATGCGTGCAAGCAAGATTATAATATAAAATGTTTGACGTAAATGTTTGATTGCTAACAAAAGCTTTAGAATCGAGTAAATATGACAAACTTATGTAGTTATCTATTGTGAAAACGTGATATGTGAATGTTTGATATCATGTTTCTAAAACTAAAAGAAGATTGCTTTAGAATTCATCAAACCAAAAGTTTCTGTTGAGATATAGAAATGATAAAGCTACATGAAAACTAAGTGTCGATAGTATTCATCAATAAAGTAAAAGTACTAAAGAGAAATCTATATGTTAAATACTACATCTAATGACTTATTTGTTAAACTACTATGATCAAACATTGTGCTTATCTATTTAGTATCAGAGGATGTACTGATTCACTACTTTTGTAGACAATGATATTAGTGTTGAATAGTAGTGGTGATAAGATTACACTATAACTGCCGATTTGTTGTTGTGTTATTTTTATCTATTTTATACATTGTATTGTAGCCAATTACATTACACATTTGTGCTATGACATCATCTGTAGATCAATAGTTGTAACATGCCATTGATCGTAAAACTACAATAGATGGTCAATATGTATTCTATTTTTTTGTTTTTATAGTATAAATACATCACTTTTGTATAGTTATAAGGTTAATTGTTTTTGTCCATTTGTATTCATGTAATTGTATTTTGTAATCAGTAAATATAATCAAGTGTATACTTTGTAACTATTGATTTCTAGAAAGTCTTGTTCAACCGATCCAACAAATGGTATCAAAGCTTTTACTTTTAATTTGTTTGAAACTTCTTTCAACAAATCATTTATTTTTCTAGTTATATCTTTCTCTTAAACATTCAATCCTTTTAAACATTCACTCTCATCATGGCTGTTGTTGCTATGTCCACCAGGTATTACTTGAAAAATAGAACTCAAACCAAACCTTTCGTATTCACCCAAAATGATTGACACATGGAAGATTTCTTGAGAAATTAGTTGTACAAACTCTAGTTGTCAATGATAAATGGACATTATGTTCCAATGTTTCATTACTAGCTAGTAAAGTTAACCTAACCTTATTAATTGAAGATGTTAATATCTAGGTCCAATAAGACAACTAACTCACATATTTAAAGGTGGTCAATATGCGAACATATTTTGTTGTGTAAGTTGATATTATAAGCTAATATATGTACTGATATATAACCCTAAACTTATAAAAGGATTTTAATCACTTCCTAGTCCATTCATGTAAGAATCAATGACATTGATATGAGGATAACTATAATGTGTGGTTACTGATTTCTGTAAATCATGAAAACCATAAAATTTTTAATGATTTAAGATGAATAGCCTATGTGAAAGGAAAATGAGGCCATTTCAAATGAAATTGTGGAATGCGTAATTCCTAAAGTTTTCATAGAACCATGTTAGTGTTTGATAACCATTATTGAATACAGTAGTGCAGGGATGCCCCGACTAGAAAAGGGTCTAGTGTAAAAATGCATTTTCTTCTTTGTTTACAACAGTCACAGTTTACAATAGTCATAGAACATGTAATAAATTACACTTAGTGTCATAGAACATGTAATAAATTACACTTAGTGTTGATGATGTTGTCAATAGAAAATTGTTATACAACATATGATAAATCAATAGATGATTTGTTTTTGACACATAAAAGTATGTCATTAGTTAAAATGAATTATTCGTTTTGACTCATGAATTTGATTTATGAATCAATATGTCGTCTTGAGTTTGACTCATAAATCCATTTAAATTACATAAGTATAGGAAATAGTTTCACTTTTATATTAAATAATAATAATTCTAACGATACTCTAGTTAGCCATGAGAAATATTTTGGTACTATACGTTTACAAATACGACAAAAAAATAATTATAAAAAATATTTACGTACCAAACTTAATTCGAACAAACGCCTTTAGTATATACTCCAACGAGTCTTCATATAACATTCTTGACACGAGTCTTCATCACGTTTGAATCTTCAACTATACCCCTTGACTACAACAAATAATAAACAAAAGATTGACGGTTGTGGCTGAGGTTTGTGTTAGACACGGATCCCTTAAAACAGATTTCGCGTCTCTACTCAAGGCAACGCGTCTGTATCCCAGGGTACAACAGCCAAAGCAGTATGTACTGCCGGAGAGTGCCTCGGCCCAAGAGATCACCGGATAAAGTATATATGTTATGAAGTTATACGGAACAAAATTAAAGATAATGGTGTAGGAAGAACAATTTAGAGAGTACTCCTCTCTAAATTTCTATAAAACTTGTTGACACTCAAGAAATTAAATTTCTTCTTCTCACTTTTCATCATCATGAGTTTGTTTATATACTCATGCTAATAATTTCATATTAATGTGAGTTTTATGATTCACAACCAAAACTCCCATTTGATTTATGGTATGTTTTATGAGACCAAATTAAAACTCTCATTTTATTCATGACAAGTTTAATACCAATTTTAATAAAAATTATGATCCATATTAGACATTCATAATATTTATTAAAAGACTGGGTCAACATAAAACATCCATGTTAATAAATACATGGCTTTATTAGAATTATGCAAGAAATTACAAAATTTCCTACAATAATCACCCAAGTTTTACTTTCTTCATTTCGACCACTCAATTTCGAGCATCGATATCTAATTCATCTTAGCTTTAGTTTGGACACGGTTAGTTCGTTACAAAACAAGAACTTAAACCAATAAATAAATAACTATTTATATAAAAATATATAATATAATTATTTTGTGTCCAAAATTCCAATAATCCCCTATATGAATGGAGATCGATCAAAACACATAAAAGTCCCAATGGAAACTTGACAGTTGAGTCTTGCAGGATAGGTTGGTGTTCCCATTGAACCTTCCTTTGTGAAGCATATTTAGCCTACTGGTGGTGTATAGACGCGATGTCTTTGAACAGACCTCGTTTGGTGTAGACGACAATATACATTCACACAAGACTCTCCCTTTTCGGGCACATCCCCTCATTGTCATGTCCGTTATGGTCATGGATCACTATCCTGGTTCTGCAAGAGCTCTAGGATTTGCACCACCCTACAAATCCATTCGAAGCGACCCCACTTCTCTCAAACATAGGTGATTCCATGAATCATTAAAAACATTATGGTTATATTGTTTCCTATAATCATCTAACCTGAATATGCTTAACCTTCCTTTGGTCACTGGTTCGGGGTACTCCCCCAGAGTGAATGGACTAGGAAGTTCGTCACTCCCTTTTAGTTTTAGGGTACTCCCCTGTAGTGACTTTGTTGGTCATATGATTAAGTTGTCCTATTGAACCTAGATCTTGGGATGTCCACTCAGCTAGGTTAGGTTTCCTTATGTTCCCCTTTTCCGACGGGCTTTAGTCCAATTCCTCTCTATCTCATCTTGTTTTAACCCGCTAGTTGTTTGGATCCAATATTATTATCTATCACTTTGTAAAGTCGATATAAATAACTTTTCATGATGTGTTCTTAACTCGTAAGTTAATAATGGCTATTGTAAAACTTTTACAAGTCTTTTTTCAAGACAAACACATCTTCTTTATGTCTTTGGTAGTAGACATCTATCAAGATTCTAAATCTAACCAATTAGAATTCGAGTCTATCATAGACTTCTTATGTCCTTTGTGTACTACACTAGATCATGGGTTTGCAATATTTTTGGATTGCCAAAATCCATATTGCTAACATTTTATTTTCAAATGTAAGAAACCCCCACATTTAAATGTTATTAGACAACATTCATATAAGATAATGAAAGGTTCTCCCTTTCTAAATAGGTTTGAGAAACTTCTCACAAAACTATTTCTACATACCCTAGAGGATTGTTTCTAAAATGGCATCTCCTCCACATTTCTTGCAATTTGATTTTAAAGTGAGGTTAGCTATCAGACAAACCTATAAAACTGAGTCCTCCTTATTAGGCTTTATATACTAGATAACATTATCTAATTAGTTAAATTTTCCATAGGTTATATCAACCTCCTTGAACCGAATGGATATCCTCTTTCAACTTGGTCTATACATATTGACCTCCTTAGGGCATCGTAATTGATAAGTACTAGGCTAGCATGCTTTAGACTACAGTACTTTAGCATGTGAACAGAAGATGCATCATTCTGATCCTTTAGAGATTTAAGAAATAACACACTATCCCTTGTCGATATCCATATCTTATTATAGACAAATCATGAGACTTATTCGTCATCATCGGTTTAGGAGCATAACTCATTTTCCTTAAAGCTCTCATCCACAGGCAAGTCACCAACCATAACGATGGACCTGGTGGCCGCCTCAGCACCAACTCAATAGTAGCCGGTCAGTAGCAACTGCTGAAGCTCAATATTACCACATAGGTTGGTAGCAACTCAAAAGCAAGCTCGGTACCAATCTAGCATACACGCACTTCAGTAGTTGGCATTGAGTTAAGACCAATATCTTAGTAGCATCTTTCAAAACTACTTAGCCGGCTTTCAAGCACAACAGTGCGAGTGTGTAAAGTGCAAAGGGCACTATCTTCCCTTTGACTTATAAAGACTTAGTAATAAGTCTTGATTTAATTCACTTTCGTAACCACATTTATCATTAACAAGATAAATGAAACTCGTCTACAATCAATATTACATTAAGATAGAGTCAAACACATTGACACTAAACAATATACAATTTATAAATTTGGCCTAGAGTGGCGCGCATGTATTGTTTTTCCCTTTAAGCTATGTATAACTAGGATACTTTCTCAAACGAAAGAAAAATCCTCCACATAACTTTAACAACATTAAGATGGTAACACATCAACATTTAGATCTTTCAAAATGAATTTAGCAAAATTCATTAAAGATAACATATATTGCTTTTATATGTAGATTTATCCACTCTTGTGAATTTTTATGATAATTTCAAATGAAGTTTATCGGTATATCTCATACTTGTGTATTTCATCTCAATACACTTATCATATTTTCGGTCTCATGATACACTTATGACATTTGATGTCTCTTACACACTTAAAACAATTCAACAACTCTCAAGTTGTTTTCTATACAAATCTCTTATTGCACAATCCGTTTAAAGTTATATAATTCTATTTAAATTATTTCCCTCAAAATCATTTTAAAAGTCATAATACAAATTAATTTATTTCTTTGTAAATATTACATGTGTTGTCACACCCTCAGAATCCACGTGCTGAGTTTTACCGCGACGCGTGTGAGCAAACCAGGATCACAGTCAATAGTTACTCAGAACGACTCTATATGCCACATTTAAAATAAAACCAACCAAAGTTCAAAAGTTTAAAAACCATGCAGAAGCGTTTTGCAAAACAAGACAAACCCAAAGTAAATGAATGTATAATATGACAAACACACGCCATCCCAATGTTTAAAACCCATATATAAATGATAAACAATTTGTCTATGAAATAAATCCTTAGGATGCATGATGGACCCGTGTTGTGCTCCTATTGGAAAGCTGAGTTAACGACCTGAGAATAACATACTAAAAATGTCAAAACAATGGTTGGTGAGTTCAAGAGTTTGCGTTCAACATAAATATTAACAGTTGTATAACATAAGAAGTGTATTGAATAAGATAGCTAGTCTATATTCTCAAGTAATAATAATAGTGATTTCACGATCGAATCTGACTGTGTTTCGTTTGTTGCCTCCCGTCATGATTTACCAGGTCTTGACGATGTTTGTGTTTAGGACAATATTGCACCCGTTTGACCTCGAGTCGCATAAGTGGGGCTCATCACACCCAGTAGTACTACCCAAGATTTGTTAGGACTCTAGAAAGATTAACATATTGTCTTTGTGTCTCTTTTTGGTATTTGTAATAGTATAGGGACTATTTTTGTACTTGTTAGTTCCTTTGTGTTTCATTATAAATAGCTTAGACTGTTAGTTAGTAGTAGAGTTTTGTGAGGGTGAACAAACTACTGCTTATTACTTTGTAATTGTCTTTGCTTGATATTAATGAAACTGTAAATTTTGTTAATATCTTGTTTGAATTTGATTACTTTGTATGTGTTTTCTTTGAATTGTGTTCATACATCATCACAGATTAGCTCAATTGATCCTATCAATTGGTATCAGAGCTGTTGGTAGCTGTTATTTGAGTGATTTTGAAGTTTGTCAAACTTTGAAACTCAAAAAGCTTACTGAATCTGTGATTGATAGACAATTCAAATGAAAACTTGTGGATTTCAGATGTGTTTCATCATCAGAAACATATTTTGAACCACAATTAGCAGTTGAATTCATCAAATTTGAGATAATTTGGTGAATTTGTGTTCGAAAAGTTCATTGCGTTTTCGAATTGAAAATTGCAAATTAATTGATTTGTTGTTGATATCAATAGAAATTGATTTTAGAAGCATGATTATCGGCATAAAACTCATCTAATTGGAAAGTTTCAATCAAATTCATCAACTTTTGAAGATTTTCAGAAGATTTGAGTCTGTTACATTCATATGAACATGATGAATGTGGTGCATTAGGGTTGAAGTTTGCTGAAAAATTATCCAAGTGTTAGGCGTTTGACTACTGTTTAGTCGCATTAACACTGTGTAGACGTCTTTAGTTCAGACATTTGACCACTGTTGAAGAGAAAAAGTCCAGACGTATCATCATTGTTGAGGAGTATTTGAACAGTTTAGACGTTTGACAACTGTGTAGGCGCATCACAACTGTTCAGGCGCATCAATTTTGGGAGTTTTGGAAAATTTTTCTGAGGCATTCCCTTAGACAACTCTCAACTTAGGTGCATCAACTGTTGGGGCGTTTGAATACTGTTCAGGCGTATCAACCTTGACTTAGAATTAAAAAAAAAGTTTTCAAACACTTTTATATTCCTTTTCTTAATTCAAAATATAAGAAAAACAACAAAAATATAAAAATGGTAAAATTAGAAGATTCTGAAAAT
This sequence comes from Flaveria trinervia, assembly GCA_025506515.1. Taxonomy (NCBI): domain Eukaryota; kingdom Viridiplantae; phylum Streptophyta; class Magnoliopsida; order Asterales; family Asteraceae; genus Flaveria; species Flaveria trinervia. The sequence goes on from CM046443.1 coordinate 89,908,841, forward strand.
AGAGTTCCAAAACTTAAAAACATAGCTGGTTTCAAAAATTGGTCTCTTAGGTTGAAACATCACTTAAATTCCATTGACACTGATCTTTGAAAATCCATAAAAAAATAACCATTCATCCAAATAATCACTGATGGACCTGACAGAGGGTTGGTATACACTAAAGACTCTTAGGAACCCTATCCTAAAGATGGTCTTCAAGGAGATGATTTGAGAAGAGTAAAAAATGATGTCAGAGCATACTCCTTGATGTGTAAAGGACTACCTCTGGAAGTTCTTGCAAGGCTTTGATGGATATCAAACTGGATATACCATGTATAAAGCCTTAAAGACCATATGTGAAGGAGGCAAGGAGATTCAAAATCTCAAGAAGCAAAAGTTGAAAAGGCAATTGGAATTGTTTCAATATTTATCTAGAGAAACTATAAACTAGATGATGAACAGATTTGTTCAACTTACTACTGAGATGTCAACAGCTGGTATTAAGCCCGATCTTGAAGATCTAAGTCGTAGACTACTCAATGCTTTACCCTCATCATGGAAACAAACAGTAACCTTACTAAAGCATACTAAGAAGTTCCCTATGGATCTCGATCTACTTATTGCTAAGATTGAGTCGGTAGAGATTGATGAAAGCTCAAGGAACAATGATAGAGCATCATCAATGACTCAGTATCAGTTTGTTGCTTCTCCAGCAAACACAGTTGAAAATGATTTCATGGAAAAAAGTGAGAAAGTTAAAGAAGAAGAAGGAGATTTATTTGTCGGAGCAGGATTTTTCACTAACTCATCATTTACTAGTGCCACTGCTTACACAACACAATCTCATTCTCAATCTCCTCCTAAATCTCAGTCTCAAACATCTAATGCTCAAACAGAGACTTCTTCATCTAACTCTACTAAATCTAGAAAAGTTAAAGATGTGATAAACATCCTATTAGAGGATGAAGAGTCTAAAACTACATTTACTACATTTATGGCTAGTTTTCAAGCATATCAAGGTAGCCATTTAACTCAGTTAGATCTTGTTTTGCAGGATTTATTTGAAATGGATTCTGAAGATGTGGAAGAAATGGACTTAAACTGGCAAATGGTTATGATTGCTTACAGGACATAAAAACACTCATATGTCAACAGGAAGTACAAGCCAAATGTTGGATTTGATAAGTCAAAATCTAGGTGTTTTAACTGTAACAGCTATGGCCATTTCTCAAAAGAATGCAAAGCTCCAAGGAATAATGGAGGAAATGCTCAATCAAGCTCTAACAATCAAAGGTTTCAACCAGCTCAGAAGACTTTTCAAAAGCCTTATCAAAGTCTTCCTATGCCTGAGTTTAAAGATGAAACAAAATCATTTGATGAAACCAAGAAAGCTTTTGCAGTCAATATTAAAGATGGTTATGATTGGAGTGCATATGATGAACAATTTACTAATGATTTAACATCTAGTTTATCCCTTGTTACAGAAATTCAGGAAGAAGATTGGTCAGAAAACAATGATCAAAAGGTGGAAGGTGAAAATGAAGAAGATGACTATGATTGGAGTGACAAATCAGATCCTAAGGAGGATACAGATGAAGTAGCTCTAATGGCATAGTCTGATCAACCAAAGGTTGACACTTCATCTTCAAAATCTAAAGTGAGAGAAAAACTATGCACAAAATCATGCTTTAAACATGTTGAATACTACATAACATATTCATATAAAATCTGTGACAAACTCAAACAAGAAGAATCAATGCATAACAAATTAAAATCTAATCATAAAATAGCAGACCAAAAGATTATCTCTCTTCAAACTTCATGGAACAAAACTTTAAAAGAATTAGAAAATGTTTCTAAACAATTGGAAGAGATGACTAAAAATCTTAAACAGGAGAAGATAGCACATGCTGCTACTCAAATGGATCTTGCTAAAGTAAAGAGTTCAAAAATGATTGTAGAAAAACTGGTAAGTGAGAGGAAAGATAAACAGAAAGCAGGATTAGGCTTCAGTCATGAACCTATGCTTGAATCTATCACAAGCACTTTACCTGAGAATTTCAATACACATGATCATTCTTCTGAGAACAAAGCTAAACTTATAGCTTTTCAGGTCAAAAACAAAAATTATGAAGAAGAAAAGGAAAATGTAAAAGTGTTTGTTGAAAATGATCAAGAAAAGATTAAAAATGGTCATCCAATCAAGATAAAATCATATGAACCTAAACAAACAAAACAAAACACTTCTACTCAAATTAATTCTATTTTAGAAGAAGTGAAAGTTCAAAGAAAAGATAAACAACAGGTAGGAACATCAGAAGATTCAAACACTATTAATCTAAAACAAGTTCAATCTGAAAAGGAATCTTCTTCTGATGATGCTCAATCTGAAAGTAAACCAAGTTCTTCTAAATCACAGAATCAAAGGAGAAGAAAGAAATCATCAAAAATCAAATCTGAACAAAACAAAAGTTCAAAAAAGTTGATCAAAGCAACAAATCAGACAACAAAACTTAAACCGATAAAATTTGTGTCAGTATGTTTGTTAAATATGAATTCTCTTCAAAACAACAAGGTGAATTCTATGAACAAATCTCACTCTGATATGAAATCAAGTTCAGATTTTAAGACTTCCGCTGTAGCAAAAAGATTTGTTCATAAGATATTCAAGAAGGAAGTTCATGTTAAACAGATGAAAAACAATATGACACAACATCAAAATGTGAAATATGAAAAACAACAGTTTAACTATTTGACACCAAAATATAAAAATGTATCAAACAAAGTGTCAATGTCAAAAGTTAACAAAAAGTTGTTTAAAACTCCACAAAAGTACAGTGAAATATGTGATATAAAAAATCATAATACTGCTAAGTACTATTTCAACAAGTACCGTCACATATGTGACATGAGAAATCATCCTACAACAGATTGTTATTTTAACAAATACTATACTTATTGTGATGAGAAGACTCATAATACTGCAAATTGTTACTTTAGAATGAGATCACCTAAAAGAGGATTTGCAAACTCAAACTTGAGCAAAGGTTATGTTAATCCTCAATTTATGAGAAATCAAACTGATGGATTTCAGAGATTAACTAATCAACCTTCTTTAGGTTTGAGATCTTTTCAAAAGAACAATTATATGAGATCTAAAAATGTGGAAGAACAATTCATACCAAGATCGATAAGAATGACTAATAAAAATGTTAGTCATCAATTCGTGTCAAAAATTGATAAATCAAATGGTATGAATGCTTTAAAAAATAACTCAAACAATTTCCAAAACAAGATTGGTAAATTCATCAAGAATAAACCTGATTTGAATAATCTTCATTACAAACAATTTACCATTGTTGATGAATTTGGAAAACCCAAGACCATCTCGGCTTGGGTGGATATATCAACTTAATTTTCTTGTTGTGCACGTACGCCCAAGAAGGCCACTCAATACATGGTATGTGGATAGTGGGTGTAGCCGGCATATGACATGCAATCCTTCCTTGTTACAAGACTTTAAGTTAAAAGATGGAACACATGTCACCTTTGGTGGTGATACTGGTGGAAAAATAAATAGAGAAGGAACAGTATCAAATGGGATAATAAGCTTTGACAAAGTCAACTTTTGCTCACAGTTGAACTTTAATATTTTAAGTGTATCCCAAATTTGTGATAAATCATATTATGTTCTTTTTGATGATTCACTCTGTTATGTTTTGAAGTCAAGTTTTCAGATAAGCAAAGAGTGGGTAATTGTTACAGCTAAAAGGGATAGAGATGTATACAAGCTGGATATGTCTCAAGTTGATCCTTCAACTGAAACAACTTGCCTAATTGCTAAAACATCAAATGATGAAAGTCATCTTTGGCATAGACGTCTCGGACATTCAAATTTCAAGAATATGAACAAGCTTGTATCAGGAAATCATGTCATTGGACTTCCATCTAAGAAGTTTGCAACAACTGATCTCTGCTCAGCATGTTTAAAGGGAAAACAACACAGAGCGTCTTATAAGACCAAACTCATAAACTCAACTTCCAAACCACTTCAATTGTTACATATGGACCTTTTTGGACCAACAAATGTCAAGAGTATTGGATGAAAAGCATATTGTTTAGTTATCATTGATGACTATACAAGATTTTCATGGGTTTTCTTTTTGTATGCTAAATCTGAAACGGCTGAATTACTGAAAAAATTTATCATTAAAGTTGAAAATCAATTAGAATATAAAGTGAAAATAATAAGAAGTGATAATGGAACAAAATTCAAAAATGCTAACATTGAAATGTTTTGTGCTTAGAAAGGGATAGCTCATTAGTTCAGTGCTCCCAAAACTCCTCAACAAAATAGAGTTGCTGAAAGGAAAAATAGAACACTGATTGAAGCTGCTCGTTCTATGTTAGCTGATGCAAAGATTCCTGTAACTTTTCGGGATGAAGCAATCTCAACTGCGTGTTTTGTTAAGAACAGAACCTTAATTGTGAAAGATAAAATGAAAACTTCTTATGAGTTAATGTTTGGTAGGAAACCAAACATAAATTTTCAAAAATCATTTGGTTATCCTGTTATGATTCTTAATTCAAATGATCAATTAGGAAAATTTGATGCAAAATCTGATAATGGATTTTTCGTTGGATACTCATCTGTTTCAAAAGCCTATCGAGTGTACAACTCTAGGACAAATATAATTCTTGAAACATTCAATGTTAAATTTCTAGAAAATTCTAAACCATCAGTTGCAAATGGTCCTGCATGGTTATTTGATTTAGATTCATTATCAAACTCTCTTCAATCTAACTTGTTTAATCATTCAAATTGTTTTGATTTTACAGGTAAGAAGAACTCTAGAGGAGATCTTGGATCTTTCAGTGAGGACTCAGATTTTGACGACCCAGATGATTCTAGCTCAGACTACCCATTTTTATCATTTGTCAAGGATTCATCAATACGATTTAATGACAATGATCATGCTAATTCAGCTTCAAATCATTCAGTCTCATTTGATCAGGAAGGATCACAACTAATTCCTAATGATGGTAATCATTTCGTGCAACTTGAGTCTGGGACATCATCCATCTCTAGTGATGTAGTTGATACCGGTAACTTTGATTACTTTATTAACTCACCGACTCAAGTTCCAAACTTCAATCCATATTCTTCTAACTTGTTACATCAGCTTTCCAACTTAAACCAAACAAATTTGGATGTTAATGTTCAATGTGATGAGATTCCAACATCTCGTATTCACAAGAATCATCCAATTTCTCAAATTATTGGTCCATTGAATGAGAGAACAACAAGGAGTAAATTAGAACAAGCAAACTTGTGCTTATACTCTTGTTTTCTTTCTCAAATTGTTCCTAAAAATGTTACTGAAGCATTAAAGGACAATGGTTGGATAGAAGCTATGCAAGAAGAATTACTTCAATTTCGCAAACAAGAAGTGTAGAATTTAGTGGATTCACCTGAAGGAGAAAATGCCATAGGCACAAAATGGTTATTTAGAAATAAGACTGATGATCGTGGTGTAGTAATAAGGAATAAAGCGAGACTTGTTGCACAAGGATACACACATGAAGAAGGGATAGATTATGATGAGGTGTTTGCACCAGTTGCAAGACTTGAATCCATTCAAGTTTTCATGGCTTATGCTTCATTCATGAAATTTAAGGTGTATCAAATGGACGTAAAGGGTGCATTTTTATATGGTCCTATCACTTACGATGTGTTTGTGAAACAACCTTCGAGCTTTGAGGATGCAGAATTTCCACATCAAGTGTATAAGCTGAGTAAAGCTTTGTATGGACTTCATCAAGCCCCTAGAATTTGGTATGAGACATCATCACAACACTTAATCCAACATGGATACACAAGAGGGAAAATTGATCCAACTTTATTCATAAAGAAGGATAATGATGATCTCTTATGTGTACAAGTGTATGTTGATGATATCATATTTGGTTCTATCAGTTCAAATTGTGCAATGAATTTGAAGAAATCATGAAATCTCGGTTCTAAATGAGTTCTATGGGAGATATTAATTTCTTTCTTGGACTTCAAGTCAAGCAAACTGATGATGTAATTTTCATCAATCAAGAGAAGTTTGTTGAAAAACTCTTGAATAAATTCAAGTTGCAAGACTGTCAGTCGATACGAACGCCGGCAGATGTTAACACCAAGATTGAACCTCATCCTAAAGGAAAATCTATTGACCAAACATTATGCAGATCAATGATTAGTTCTTTGATGTATCTTACAGCATCTAGACCAGACATTATGTATGTTGTTTGTGTTTGTGCCAGGTATCAATCAGACCCGAAAGAATCACATTTAATTGCTGTCAAAAGAATATTCAGGTATCTCAAAGGTAAACCAGCCTTAGGGCTTTGGTATCCTTACGAGGGTAACTTTGAATTACATGGATGTACAGATAGTGATTATGGTGGTTGTTGTCAAGATAGAAAATCTACTTCGAGAGGATGTCAATTTCGTGGTCCCAGATTAGTCTCATGGCAATGTAAGAAACAAAAAAATGTTTCTGTTTCAACTGCAGAAGCTGAGTACATTGCTGCATCAGCAGGATGTTCTTAAATCCTCTGGTTGCAAAATCAACTACTGGATTATGGGTTAAATTTTCTTAAAACACCTATTTACATTGATAACACTGCAGCTATGTCCATTATAGCTAATCCTGTTCAACATTCAAAAACAAAACATATCGAAATTCGATATCATTTTCTCAGAGATAACTCTGAAAAAAAGGGTCGACCATTTTGATTCAAATTGCAACAGAAAAACAGTTGGCAGATCTATTTACTAAAGCTTTCCTACCAGGACGGTTTGAGTACTTAGTAGAATCAATTGGTCTTATTAATCATATGTGAACTCCCTAAATCAAAAGACTATCATAAGTGATACTCTCAATGTTAATTTCCTGTTTTTCTTTTGTGTGTGTGTGTTTTCTTTTTCTTAGAAAAACCAAATTCAAAAGTATATATAACAAAATCCAAAAATAGAGTCTTTTTCTATTATCAGTTCATTGTTTTTGAAAAGAATTTGTTTTGCAATATGTGAGAAATGATAGTAAATTAGTGAGATCAGTTGCATATTTCACTCATTAATAAAGTCTGACATGATCAGATATGATGTGTAGACACTATCATGCTATTGTACTAAAACAGTAAATTTTTGTGATTACACTAAATATATATATTCATCTGAGTACTTTTGAGATATTTTGGCTTATCAGATTGACTGTTTGTTGAGTAACACCACTCACACCTGATGGTGATGTAATTAATCATGAGATCTGTTACAAGCATCATTTCACTTCTTTGTTATGAGTCATCATAGACCTAAAGTGCTGAGATATCCTTTGTTGTAAGTCATTACAGACCTGGATATTCTCTTTGATGCAAAAGATGCCAATGTGCACAATCTATTCAAATGGATAGTTAGAGCTGATCAAATGGTTATCCATGATCATTCTCTATTCATTTTAGTTAAATGAGCTCTGATTACATATATGTTTCAGGTAATAAGTTGAGTATGTGTTCTTTCTTGCATGTCTTGATGATAGTTGAGCTCTCTACATATAACCTAATCAATCCAAGAATTGAAAAAGTAAGTGAGCTGATATTATGCCAAAAATACTCATTGTCTGTCCTTAGATCTTGTGTCTCTTTTGCTATGATATCACTGACCTGTAACACACTTGATCAGGATTTATTCACTGTCTATGACTATCCATAAATTTTTATTTTAATGTGCTGATCTTCATTGATATGATCTCACTACAGACATTAGTTCTTATTGATATTAGATTTTGATTTTGCTTTCATTTTGATTTTATGCATGTTTTCTGTGTGTGAAGGCAATGCCACAATGAGTTGTGTGATCTTATTATGCTACCTTAGGAAACTTATAAGTTGTTTCAACTTAAAAGTTTAAGGGGGATAATAAATGAAAGAGTTTTTCTTAGAAAATCAAAATCAAAGAAAGTTGAATTGAAAGGATGATGCTATATGTTTAAAGTTTATGTGAGTGTGATCATGAAACTTTTGAAAATGATAATATGAACCTATATAAAAGTACAAGTGGAAATGCTTCTCTCAAAGTTGAGAAATAGAGATTTGATTATGTTTTGAGACTAAAATGAAGGGAAAGAAAAAAAGGAAAAATTTCAAAAGTTAAACATCAAGTGAAAAAAATTGAAATTGTTGAAAATTAATTTTGAGTGTGAAAAATGTAAAAAGTTCAAATTTGAGGGACTAAAATGAAAAATTTGGAAAAATCAAATTATGCTTAAAATGTTTAAATATTAGTATGAAGTATTACTAATATGTTTAAACAATGTGCAGGTGAAAAAGTGTGAAAAATACAAGTGTAAGACTCATGAAAGTCAACTCATGCGCCTAAATAGTCTTCATACGTCTAAATAGGAGCATGGTTAACTTTCAGGAATTTACACAAGTGTTGGGGTTTTTCTATTCCCATGCGCCTAAACAGTTGCAATAAGTCCATAAAGTTTAACCAAGTGTTTGGGCGTTTCATTAATCCCATATGCCTAAATAGTGATAATGAGTTTGATTTAATACAAGTGTTAGACGTTTTGAATGTCTCATGCGTCTACACAGTGTTAGTGTTGAAAGTTAAGTGTTGGACGTTTCAGAAACTTCAGATGGCTGAACAGTTCAAAAGCGCCTAAACAGTGCTTATGCGTCTGTACAGTGCTCATGCGGCTGAACAGTTCTCATGCGTCTAAGTCCATACGACCAAACAGTGTTCATGCGTCTCATTAGTTTGTGAATTTTAGGGTTTCATACGTACAAAAAGTGCTAATGCGTCTAAAATTTCACTTAATATAAATTGAACACTTACACTTGTTTTCTCATTTACACTCAAAATTCTCTGAAAAACCAAAACCCTCTGAACTATCAACTCTGGTCTTCATTGAACCTTCTGATTTTGTTGTTTGAAGCAAACCTGTGTTGATTGATAGATATTATTTGAGTTATAAACGTAAGTTTGTGATTCAAATCAGTAGATTTTGATTAAAAACACGATGATTGACATAGGCGTTTGACTGCTATTTGGGCGTTCGAAACACTATGAAATTCACAGTTAAACTAATCAAATCTTAATCATATACAAAATTGATCATAGATTGTTGATGTATATTAAATTCCGAGTGATTTGATATATTGATTGTGGATTAACTTGAAAATGATAATGATAATGAATTACTCAGTCGGTTTTCTTCGAAGGAAGAAGAAGAAGATGAACAGACATGTAAATATTTTTTGAAAATAAAAATAAAATAATATTTTTTAATAAAAAGTAGAAAAACTCATAAATCAAAATGGATAGAATGTTAAATTCAATATAAATAATTCAAGAATGTCACAAACTTAAATTCACAAGTAAAAAAAATTAAAAATCACAATTCAAAATTGAATTTATTTTTCAATATATAAATTCTTCAATCTTTCAATGTTCTAATATTTTTATTTTATTTTGCAGATGGTAGCTTTAAAGTTCGAACCAAAGCATAATGTTGCTGCATTTCTAGATGAAGAAAATAGAGAAGCAGTGGGCTATGAAGAAATGATACGATTTTTGTTGAGATCTAAATATGTTTATGCAATGTGTGCACGAACAATGATTAATGAAAGATTGATAAAGAAATTCTGGAGAACTACCAAAGTTGAAAGAGATGATGAAGGAAACAAAGTTGTAAGAGCTTTCATCACATCTGACAGAATGCTTGAAGTCTCTGAACAAGCAATTAGATCAGCTCTTAAACTTGGAGAAAATGACCCTGAAGACTTATCTGAATATACATTCAATAAATGTAGAGAAGTGTTTATACAAATGGGTCATCCAGATCATTTTCCAAAGAAACAATTTTTTCAAGCAAGAGTGTATAAGCATTGGAAATTATTATGTTATATCTTTCAACACTGCATGTCTAAACGAAGTGCTGGTTAGGACTCATTCCCAGTAGACATTGCATTACCTATTATTGCCTTAGCCATAAATAGAAAATTCAATATGGCTAAATGGATATTGAATGGATTTATTTTCAATCTTGAAAGAGGAAGGAGAAATAAATACTTAATGTATCCTAGATTTCTCCAAATGCTCATAAATGAAGAGAATCCAGACTTCAATCTTAAAGGAGTTAAAGGTGATACATTGCAATTGGAGCACATGTCAGAATCTGTGTATAAAAGACTGACAGTGATCACTGGTGCTCAAAACATTCCTATGTTTGATTATATAAGGAATGTATCTAATGATGAAGTTGAGATAAATCAACAACATTTTCATTTATCTGAAGATGAACCAATAGATCCTAATGATCTCATTGAGGATGTTGTTGATGATATGATTGATGATGATAATGAAGAAAATGAAAATGAAGATTCTGAAAGCTCATCAGAAGATGAAGATAATGATAATAATGATGATGATGATAATGATGGTGCAGCTGAAGCACATCAAGAATCCATTGAAGAAAGGAATGAAGATGAGAATGTAATTGAAACACAGAACATAGTTAAAGAAGCTACTGATGTTGATATACATGATGATTCTGCTCATGATGTTCAAGAAGATGAACCTGTTAATGTTGCTCATGAAGAAGGTTCACAAAATCAAACCTTTGATTTTGATTTCATGAATGATGTGTTATACGAACCTGTGTTTCAAGAAGAAGAAAATGAAGAAGTAGAAGAAATTCATTTAAGTACTACACAAAATGTGTCTGTACAAATAGAAGAGATAGTGGATGTTGATGAGTTAGAAAAATTGAAAGAAGAGAATGTGGTTAAAGAAAAAGAAATTGAAGATTTAAAGGGTGAAAATGAAAGACTGAAAGAGATGAAATATCTCTTGAGAAGGAAATTCAAAAGTTAGAGAATGAAACTTCAAAGTTAAAAGAAGAAAATTTGTTGAAAGATACAAAGATTGTGACTTATGCTAAAGTATAGAAGATGTGATCAAAAACTTTGAAGTCATGATAAAAGATTAGGATATTTTTGAAGAAAAATTCAAGAAATTGTTGGAGGAAAATGAAAAATTGAAAGAAGAATTGCTAAAGACAAAACAAGTTCAAAAGCCTATATCACCTGAACAAATGATCAGTTCTGAAAGGAACATTGTTGAAGAAAATCCTAAAATGGATAAAGGAAAAAGAAAAATTGATGAGATTGAAGATGCAAGTTTATCTCATTCAGTTTCAAAAGCTCAAAGAATTGAAGAAAATGTCAAAGAGCAATCCACTCATGAACAAATTGAGGCTTTAGTAGATATTGAAGAAATGTACAATAATGATTGGTATGATGAAGTATTGAATGATGAAGATATTGATGAAGCATAATTTGTAGCTAATTTCTCTTCACAAGAACAATTTCAAGATCAAGAAGAAGTACCACAAGATTTTGAAGAAAGATATAATTATCTTGTAAGGATGAAGTATAACAGAGTATTTTTAGATGGACTGACAGTTTCTCAGATTAATGATGAATATGAGAAGTGTATTACAGCAGAGTCAGTCGCACCAATTGATCCAAATGAAATTGTGATAGAGCATGGTGAATGGATTAGAGAAAAAGAAAGTATAAATGTAGAAGAATTACCAAGCTCAAAGCTTCACCATCCTGATTCGGATAGTATGAGTATTCCAGCTTTAAGATCATGGTTGCAAGCTAGAAACTATCCATGGAGAAAATTGAAAAGACTACAATCTGTATCATTAAGAAATCTTGTTAGAAGCTTCCAAGAGACAGAAAAACAAATGAAGAAGATGATTATTCTTGATACAGACAATCCTCAATATTTGAAGATCACAAAAAGAACAAGAGTGCTAAAACCTCAAGAAATCAAACAAATGGAAAAATAGTCAGATGCTTATGACAGTAGAAAAGAATTGATTAAAATGTTTTCAAGTAAAGAAAAGCAAGCTTACAAAGCATCATCTGAACAAATTCAGATTTTTGATAATGCTAGATCCACAGGTGATTTAGTAAGAAACGTATTGCAGAAAGGACAATCAGTTGCTGAATTGTTGAATGTTGTGATTGCTCCGGATTTTACAAATCAAGTAAAAATAATTACATGGAAATATGATGAGATCTTTGATGCTTTCTTGATAAAAAGAGTAAATTCAATCTGTGATGTATATCACTTTTACTCTAGCATAATTAAGCTTCCTGTGCAAGATTTGAAGGAGTTGAATAGATTACCTTTGATCAATCCAACAGATTCCAAATGTGGTAAAATGATGGTAGAATTACTGAGAAAAGGTATGGATTGATCAAGTAATTTTCTTTAAACTAGATGCGATCAAGAAGATAAAGAGTACTTTGCTACTCAAAAGAAAAACAAAAGGCTCAAAGGAGTACAATCTGAAGATGAACACTTTATGATTGAATTTTATGATAAGTACTTTGAAAAGGTAACAACTCCTGGTTTGAAAGTGATTGAAGGTAACCAGAAATCAAAACCAATTCTCAGGTGGTTTTACAACACTGAGATGTTTGAACTTAAACTGGTTCGAAATCTTGAATAGTGGGATGAAGACATGATTACTCTTTTTGGTGCTTTCGAACTCAAACTGTTACATCCAATTTATATTTCATTTTTGTCTGTACAAAAGTTTGAGAAAGTATCTCTGGATGTTGCAGAGCAAGACAAGAAATATTTTATTTCCATAATCAATGTAATGAGTGTAGCTATGGAAAGAATATCATTGAGAAAAGCTCTTGCTTATGCAAACATTGTGAAGAAAGATATCAAAGATATTGAATTTATGAGAATCTCAAGGAAAGGTGTCTTAGAAGTATACTCAAAGGAAAGTCCAAATCCTATAAATTTATATGCAAACATTGACATCACTTGCTTATCAAAAGACACGTTGGAAAGAATGAACAAGATGGAGATAAGGACAAATGAAGCTAAACCAAATAAGGCATTCTTCCAAGCAAATTCAAGTCTGCTATTGTAAATGCTTTGAAAGAACAAGAGATGTTCAAAAAGAAGCTAATGTTCAAGATAAAAGAAGAACCAGAAGACTTCTTTGAGTGAAAAAGATTGAAGATAGAAGATTGAAGCTGAAGATAAAGCTGAAGGAGATAAAGAAAGAAGAAAAGATTGAAGATTTTAAAGATCGAAGACCATGTAAATCTTAGGGGGAGTATTGTTAGGACTCTAGAAAGATTAACATGTTTTCTTTATGTGTCTTTTTGGTATTTGTAATAGTATAGGGACTATTTTGTAATTGTTAGTTCCTTTGTGTTTCATTATAAATAGCTTAGACTGTTAGTTAGTAGTAGAGTTTTGTGAGGGTGAACGAACTACTGCTTATTACTTTGTAATTGTCTTTGCTTGATATTAATGAAACTATGAATTTTGTTAATATCTTGTTTGAATTCGATTACTTTGTATGTGTTTTCTTTGAATTGTGTTCATACATCATCACATATTAGCTCAATTGATCCTATCAAGATTCCCCGCTAGTTACCATTATTAACGATCCGAAAGTGTGAGGAATTTCCATGGTATAAGCACTATGTTAAAAATACACAACTTATAATAATAATTAAAATAGTGTTTGAGTTTGACTATGCTACCTCCCCCAGTAGAAGGTTTATAAAATAAGGGGCATGAACTCACCTGGTGTGTAATGAAAAGAATAAAGAGACTTGTGATAGATGCAAAGACAACCCTTCAAAGGTTACCTAGAACACACAAGTACATAAGTACATGAACCCATAGCAACTCAATAATCCTAGATTAACCTAGTTGACCCTTTTGACCCGTTGGTGACATATTAGTTGAAATATAGTTTAATCATATATGATAACTTAACATACAAGAGTATCATGCAATTTATCCATGTATATCACATTAACACCTAGGTTCCACCTAAGTCATCATGCCACACTAGATCATCATACACTTATACAAATCTTCAACAATCATTATGCTTAATATAATATACATCACACAACAAATATTTCATACGCGAAGACTAATCATACACCACATGCCATGTGAAGCCACTCACGACTTCACATCTTAAACCCTGCCAATCCTACTAAGTAGGGGCCTCAGATTCGCACGCGTGTATGACAATCATAATTACATTCATTCATTTAGTTCATTCTAACCAATATACACATTGACCATCAGTTTCAATCCCAAACATGATCTCCTAATCACTAACCATAATCCATTCTCATGCATGATCAACAAACCCTATACTTCCTACATGATCAACCAAACATCCATAACAACTCAATTACACATTCTAACACAACAAACATCATACACAATCATTCTAACATGATCCTAACATCATAAGCATGCCCAAAATCATCACATCCAAAGTTCTACAAAAATAAAGTTTCCTTTTTAGGAAAGTAACACCCAAAAATGTTCTAGCATCCAATCCAATGATAATTTCATCAATATTATAACTAATCAAGTTCATAACATTCATTCTAACATGTTAATCATCTCCAAAACATCCAAATTCCCAAACATCATACACAAAAGTTTATACTTTTAGTATGTCATGATCAATATCACAATTTCATGGATTTTCTTGCACAATTCAATTAAACTAACATCTAAGCATTACATCTAACATCTTAGTCTCATAAAATCATGAATTCCAAGAACAAAAAGTTTCCGCTTATGGCAAAATATGAACTAGATGATCAAACCCTAGATTTCTTGCATAATAAACATCATTCAACATTCATACAACCTAACTAACATCATATAATCACCTAACAATTATCAATTTCAGTTTTTTATCAAAATTTCTTGGATTAGGGTTCATATTCATCAAAAACTATGAACAACCAATTAAAAATAACCTTTAGATGTGCTTTGATGATGATTATCACTTGTAAACAACTTGTACTACTTGAAACCACTTGGAATTCGACTTGTGTATGTGTTCTTGGATCAATTTCACAATGGATGAAGGTGTTTGGAAGAGTTGCAACCGAAATTGGGGTTTGGGGGGGATTAGGGTTGTATTTTTGGTAAGTTTTAGGTTTAGAACAATTACAAAGTAAACCCCTTTAATTATATTTTATAAAAACCAATCTTTCTAATACTTTTTAAATAGTTTTTAACTGCTAAACACAAGTATTATTAACCAATAATAATAATCCTAAACATTACCACAAGTCATATAACACATAGAAGATATTATATATAACACGTTGTCATGTTATCACGTAAAATTTATAAAATAAACATATAAATTCTATAAAATCATGAACCACATAATCGCAACTAATAATCAACATTATTAATTAGATTATTATTGTTCATCATAGATTATTAATATTAAGTCACCAACGTTCAACGACAACTAGTGTGTGCTCACGTCACGTGTATGCAAGACCTAATGGAACTAACTGAGTTTGGTAACGGAAAATTACCGGATGTCACATTATCCCCATGTTGAAAGAATTTTCGTCCCGAAAATTGCGTTACATAGTTGTGCTACATCCCTGGTTTACTGCATTGGCCTAACGAAATCCAGTGAGTTGTCACATCATCCACATGTTGAAATAAATTTTGTCCCGAAATTTAATCAGTACCTTCCCCGACCGTTGTTGTCGTTTCGAACAGATGAGGATACTTAAGCTTCATCTGATCCTCGCATTCCCACGTGAATTCCGGCCTACGTTTTGAGCTCCAACGAACTTTGACTATAGGTATCTTGCTTTGTTTAAGAGTCTTGACCTCACGATTCATCACGTCAACTGGTTCCTCAACAAAGCTGTAGATACATGTGTCCCTAGTTTCTGAACTTAATGTAATATGTTTGTATTGTCTTACACATATGTAATTGTTCGGGTACTTAATGAAATACAATATGTGGTTGTGCTTATAATGTTGAATATTTCATTGGTTGGTATGCAATAACGCGTATTGAACTAACTATGTAGGTTGTGGTTGTTTGAATAATATCTAAATCAATTGATGATTATGAAACATATTCAAACTTAATCATGTGAAGTTCTTATGCGATTGGCCCATGCTAATGGACCATACGCATGAACAACTTCATGCTAATAAATCAGTCGTACGAATGAACTAGGAGACTGGATCAGTCGCATGATTGTAACATAGGATTGACTCAGTCGCACAACTGAACACCCAATCGTGCGAATGGATCAACCGCATGACTCAATCGCACGACTGAACCTGCAAATGGTCCAGTCACACGATTAAGAAACCTTAACCTATAAATACCACTTAAATCATGGAAAAACTAGACACTTTGAATATTTCGATACCCAGACGTACCCTAGTCGTCCAGAGACCTCTAGTAACCTGTTCCAACTTCAAAGATCGCAGTAGATCGATTGCTAATCGTTCTTGACATTTAGATTCATCTTTAATTGATTCTACGTGCGTTCTCTCTGATTGGATCACGAATCAAATAGGATTCCGCACTATTTGATTTGGTATACGTGTAAATCTGTTAGTATTCGTCCAGTACACGATCCTAACAAGTGGTATCAAAGCTTTGGCTCTAGATTTACATGTGATTCAATCATTTTGATATAAAAATTGTGTTTTTACACTCAAAAATGCAATCTTTTGTGTCAAATCGGGTTTTAGACGTCTACTGATCGTAAAGTTAAGTTTTTTTCCGGCATACGGCAATTAGGGTTAGCAAAAATTTGTCTTTTTGCGTTCAAACACCTTAAACCTATGAATTTTTGAAATCCAGCAGGCCCAGTCGCACGGTTGACTCATCGCCCGACTGAGTTCATACGCATCCCTTATACGCACGATTGGACTCATTCGTACTTCCATTCGTACGACTGAGAAGCCTATTCGCATTGTTCAACCGCATTAGTTCATTCGGCTGACTGAGTCATCCATATTGGTTCAGTCGCACGATTGAACCATCTGCATAGGTCAATCGCCCGAATAGCCCAATCGCATACCTTCATTCGCACTAATATAATAGTTTGGTTTAAAGTTAAAGTTAACGGAAATAGAAGACCAATACTCAGCATTCACAGCAGGGAGAGACTCACGTATACAAAACTTACTGCTACTGGAGAATGAAGTGAGGAATCACAACAAGCCCCCAAAGCTAATCACGTTAGACGAATACCGACAATGGAAGTAATGTTTCGAGATCTACTTAAATGGAGTAGATCCAAATTTGTGGGAGTCTATAGAGACGGGGTACAACATGCCTGTAGGAGCTGATGGTGTCAAACTCACACTTGGTGGCATGACTGACGGACAAAAGGTGAAATATATGCCACAAAGAAAGTTTATGCTTTGCTTACACAGTCAATTCCGAAGGATATTTTCCATCAATTCTCGAAATATACACAAGCAAAGAAACTATGGGATGCATTGGAGAAAAGATATGATGGAAACGCATCATTGAAGGCCATAAAGGCTAAGGCTTAAAGAAGGAGTTTGACAACTTCTCCTCGATGGGAAAAGAAAGCCTAGATGATGTTATCGATAGGTTCTGCCACTTGATGAGTGAGATGCACACTCATGGAGTATCGACGTCAATGGAGGACAAAGTGTCCAACTTTGCAGATGGGCTGCCGGAGAAATGGGTTTCATTTGTCTCCAATCTCAGACAGAATGGTATGCTAACGATGTTAGATATCAATGACTTCATTCTGAAACTGATAGAAGAAGAACTAAAGATGAAGTACAGAGCTCAAAAGTCTTCTTATGATCCGAATCCAGCGCTGTACAACGCGACTCCTCAAGCCAAAACATTTGGAGCACCTCTTCAGACAACTTTTGTATCAAGCTCCTCTGGTCCTTCACCAACCTCTACTTCAGGGTCAGAAACTTCAGGGTCGTTGGTACCCAATACATTGCACCTAAAGCAAATGCAGCAAAGCTGAAGACCGAGAACTCGGCAATGTGACAGTTGAGGTAGCTAAAGAGCACATGGATCTCTTAGCTGCGGTAGTCCACTCCTATGATGGACTAATTTCTGGTAAGATTAGGAACTTCCATCTGGCAGATGAGGATTATGAGCAGGTGGATGAGACAGAGCTAGAGCGAATGGACATATGTGGGCCTTAGCAAGTGCTGTCCGGAGAGCTAAGAAGTTTGTAAAAAAGACCGGACAAAATTTGATTGCAACTAAGGACACTACCTTCGGCTTTGATACATCCAAGGTAACCTGCTTCAACTGCGGTGAGAAAGGGCACTTCAAAAGGGAGTGTGTGAAGCCAAATAAAACTGGCAATGGAATCCTTTCTCCTCCTTCAATCGCGGGATAAACCACTAGCAGTCCTACTTCATCAAGCAAGGATCCCAAAGCCTTGACTGCTCATGATGATAAAGGACAGGACTGGAGCTTTCAGTTGTCTCACCAGGAGAATCCAATATCGCTAATGTGGAGGATATTGATGATGATTCGGCTAGTGAAGGAGATATAGCAGTCGAACTTACGATGTCAAACTTGAAGAGACTGCACCAGTGGTCAACTACCTACTTGAAGAAGGGAGAACTACGACAACATCAGAATCACCAGCTTTAGAAACACCAGATTCTGTATTGATGGCTGATTCTTCAGAAACTGCTCAGGTAAGTACTACTGACCAACTTTTTAATAATCATGCTTGTTCTGATTGTAATAAATTTAGGGAAAGCATTGATTTAAAATTTTCTAGGTTATTAGATCATAATGATAACTTAGTAAAGGACTTGGAACTGTGCACTGAAGCTAACAGAGTGTTAAAACAAAATGAGCATAGTTACAAAGAAAAGATAGACTTTTTGAACAAACAGCTTAGGGAAACAGAAGTTGTAGCCTTTAACCAAGCTAATGACATTAGATACTATCTTAACTCCCTAGAGGACACTAAGAAACAAAAGGCAGTTTTAGAAGTAGAAGTTAATTCCTTAAAGTAAAAACTGCACAGTTGGACAAGTTCATCTCATATTGTCCAAAACTTAGTGAGAGAGAGAAACAACGGGGAGGGATTGGGTTATAAAGTGGTTCCACCACCACATGAGATCTTGATGAACACATAATGTAAACCAATCAATCATAATCCAATCAAGGATCATGTGGTGTCTACTTCTCTTGTAAGTGATCCAGATTCCACATGTAAATCAAATGAATCTGGTACTAAACAAAAGGAGGCCACTTCAAAGGCAAAAGCTAAAATTCCTTGCGTTAATCTGGACAAAGAGTTTGAAAAGGTTAGTATAAAGTTTGGTTCAACAACTATCAAATATGAACCTAAAAAGACCAGTAATGTTAACCAATCACGTGCATCATGTCAAAGTTCAGAAAATAGAAAAGAAAAGGATGTTAAAAATGTTAAAGCAATTAACTTTGTTAAACCAGACAAAACATCTAAACAAGCAGAGTCAAAACCCAAACAAAGTAAGGTCACCGGGTGTCACATACATCTCCACAAAAACAGTTAAATCGTAAGGTAGAAAGCAGATCTTGCTACAATTGTGGAGAGTATGGACACATGCTTCTCATTGTCCTTACTATCAGACACCAAGGAAGAAAGTTGAACTTCCTGACCAAAAACTTAGCTCTTTTAAAAGGAACTCAGTGACGCCATCTAAAAGAGATAGTGAACCTAAAGTTTAACACATTATCCAGTCGTCTGTTTATCACAAACAAGCCTTACACAAAGCTAGCTTATAGAAGGAAAAATCGACCTCATTGTCTGATAGTGAGAACAAGAAGACATCTGAGCTTCCCTCACCTCGAGGGGTCAATGGGTTTATTTATGATGTGTGATGCCTCTAGGAAACCCAAGCCAGTGAAGGCTTGGGTCCCTAACCTGAACTAATGTTTTCAACTTGAATGTGCAGGGTGTTCGATATAGTGCTGAAACCAACACATGGATTATAGACAGCGGGGCATCCAGGCACATGACAGAGAACAAGGATCTCTTATCAAACTTCAAACAGATAAAAGGAGGTCATGTTTCGTTTGCTGGAAACAAAGGTGGGTACATCATAGCTCAAGGGGAAGTAGGTAATCAGAAAATGAAGTTTGACAAGGTAAACTACGTTCAGTAACTTCAGAATAACTTGCTTTCTCTTTCTCAAATTTGTGATAAAGACTTTAAGGTAGTATTTGACAACAAGAAGTGCTATGTCCTGAAAAAGGACTACGTCATCCTGGAGGATCAAGTATTAATGTCTGCCTCAAGATATAAGGACCTTTATGTCTTGGATCTATCAAAGGCCTCCACAACAGATCATGAAGTTCAGTGCTTCTTGTTAAAAGCTACTAAGAAGGAATCCATCTCTAGGCATAGGAGAATGGGAACATTAATCCATGGAACATTAATCCATAGTGAGAGGAGTTAACGTCAAAAACTTCCAACTTTCGGTTTTCTGTGTTGCGTGCAAGAAGGGCAAATAGACGAAGAAGTCTCATAAGGAAAAGAAAGTTCACTCTATCGAACTTCCTCTTGAACTTCTTCACATGGATCTGTTTGGTCCAGTCAGTACAAGAAGCATCGCAGGCGACTTGTACTGCTATGTAGTTACTGATGACTACTCAAGATTGACTTGGGTGATGTTTCTGAAATCCAAATCAGAGACATTTGATTCATTTAAGGAATTAGTAACTACTCTGGAGTCTCTATACAAGTTGAAGGTACGTCAAGTGCGCTGAGACAATGGAACTGAGTTCAAGAATCAATGGATGGAGACTTACTGCAAGGAAAAAGGACTAGTGCATGAGTTCACTTCTGCCTACACTCCTCAGATGAACGGCGTTGCTGAAAGGAAGAATCGCAACTTGATAGAGACAGCACGGACGATGCCAGCAGACTCAAAACTGCCTATCCAATTCTGGAATGAAGCAGTTGCAAATGCGTGTTATACGCTAAATCGGGTTCTGGTTGTTAAACGCCATGGAAAGACGTGCTACGAGTTACTACAACGACGTAAACCCAATCTAGAGTATCTCAATCCATTTGGCGCTCCGTGCACCCTACTAAAGAAGACTCAGGAGGGAAAATTTAGCGAGAAGGCTAATGAAGGTATCTTTCTAGGATACAACATACCGAACAAGAGGGTTTACAACAACTCTACGGGTCAGGTAGAAGTGTGGTGTAATGTTGATGTTCAGAGACACACCACACCACCTGCTGGAAAAGGATACGCCTTCTTTTTCGACTATGATGGCTTCTTCAAGTCCTTCAACATACCACTCTCCAATTCTGATGATGAGTAAGCAACAAAGATGATGTATGATGTTCTAAACACACCATCTCAGGAATCTACATCATCTAGACTACAAGGCGATTCATCTAACAATTAAGGGAGAGCACTTGAAGATAGTGACTCCTCCTTTGATGAAGAAGTTGTGGAGACTGATCAGAACAACCAGGAGCAATAGGTTCCTCCTACCGATAGTCCACAAGCATCTTAAATTGATGCCTCTACGTCTTCGGAACCTCAGACTCCTACTGCCTCAGATACTGAACCGAATGTTCATAATCTTATTCTGAGGTAGTTGTTCCAACCACTCCTGGATCACGACTAAATGTCTATCATCCTTTGGATAATGTCATTGGAGATGTGAGACCAGGAGTTCAGACCAGAAATCAGCTGTATTCAGCTGCTTATGCCTCGGTAATGGAAAAGGGCTATCTTCATGATGGCGCATATCGTTGCTTTGTGTCTCAGTTCAAGCCAAAGTATGTTAGTGAAGCCCTGAATGATGAGGCATGGGTGAATGCCATGCAAAAAGAACTTCTTCAGTTCAAGAAGTTAGGTGTATGGACTCTGGTGGACAGACCTAAAGGTGCTAAGGTCATTGGCATAAAATGGGTCTTGAAATGCAAGAAAGATGATCAAGGCGTGATCATCAGAAACAAGGCTCGACTTGTTGTTCAAGGATTTCGACAAGTCGAGGGCATAGACTACAATAAAGTGTTTGCACCCATGGCAAGAATGGAAGCAATCCGTATCTTCCTTGCCTACGCATCGTATATGAAGATTAAAGTTTATCAACTTGATGTGAAGAGTGCATTCCTTCATGGTGAAATCAGAGAGACAGTGTACGTTAGTCAACCCGAGGGATTTGAGGATCCATATAATCGGGACAGAGTTTACAAACTCGACAAGGCTCTATATGGGCTTCATAAAGCTCCTAGAGCCTGGTATGAGAAACTCTTGACTCACATTGTGAAACACAGTTTTCACAGAGGTGTCATTGATTGTACACTATTCATAAAAGAAAAGAATGGAGATTTAATGCTTGTCCAAATTTATGTAGATGACATAATCTTCGGTTCAAAGAACGAAGATCTATGTAAAGAATTTGAAACAGTAATGAAGGCTGAGTTTGAAATGAGTGCCATGGGAGAGATGAAATTCTTTCTCGGGTTACAGGTGGATCAAATAACAAAAGGGATTTTCTTACATCAGACCAAGTATGTAGGAGATATCCTCAGTCGGTTTGACATGGAGAATGCTTCCGTAGTGGGGACTCCACTTGCTACAAACCATGATGTAGCACCCAACGAGAATGGTGATCTGGTCGATGCCACAATGTACCAAGGAATGATTGGATCTCTCATGTACCTCAATGCCTCAAGACCTGATATCATGTACGTAACATGTTTATGTTCAAGATATCAGGCAAAGCCAAAAGTTAACCATCTGATAGGGGTCAAAAGGATCTTTCATTATCTGAAGGGTACTCCAACACTTGGATTGTGGTATCCTCATGACGATGACTTCGAGCTGACAATGTATAGTGACTCGGATTACGGTGGCTGCAAGATGAACTACAAGTCTACATCAGCGGGATGTCAATTCTTTGGGAGGAGATTAGTGACCTGGTAGTGTAAGAAGCAGACCTCAGTGCTTTGTGAACTTGTGAAGCCGAATACGTTGCTGTTCACAAATCATATGGATTCAACAGCAAATGCGAGATTACGGTTTGAAATTCTCTTCTACTCCTATTTTTGTTGATAACTCTGCTGCGATTGCAGTAATTAAAAATCCGGTCCAACATCCTAAGACCAAACACATCGGCATAAAATCACTTTATACGTGATTGTTTTGAAAAGAACCTAATCGACTTGATTAATATAAATACTAATTTTCAATGCGCTAACCTCTATACAAAGGCTTTTGATAAACCACGTTTCTATATCTGTTAGAGGACAACAATGTTAAAAAGAAAAGTGATGTAATTCCCGATGATGACCATGTGTAGTCTGATGCGTATTGTCCATTTTTCTTTTAATTTTTAATTTTTAATTTTATTTATTTATTGTTTAAGTAGCTTAATTAAATTGATGTTATTTGGTCGCCTATTAAAATCCTAAAAAGCGTAAATCGGTTACGGTTTTAGAATTTTAGGGGGAGAATAGGTTAGTTAGTAACATTATATATATAAAAAACGAGAGAGAAGAAGAGGCTAGCTGATAGAAAGTAGATCGTATCTGTGATACCGATTCAATGACTTTGGAAAATGATAGTACACAGGTACAAATCACTTGGGATTTTATAAGTTTAAATAAAATAAGATGCGAAGTTCAAAGTATAAGTTTGTGTAATCTGAGCAATATAAAAGGAACAAAGATAGTAAAACTAGCTACTACTAAGGTAACACAAAGAAAGTAGACCTAGAGGTTGTTAGACCACAGATGATATGTCGGTAGATTCAGCACAATAGATGATTAGACCTTGTTGGTGATCTCAAGAACAAACTAAGTTGTTCAACAAGTTGTGGGTTAACATCTTATCCTGGTTAACACTATCAACAAAATTCCAATAAGGGGTGACGAGCAGAATAAGTGCCACAAATGTGAGCGTAAGACCAAAATATGAGCAAAAGCAATCAAACTAATAACTTATGTTGTTGGTGAGAACTACGCAAAAATATTAAAATTGCTCAAATAAGAAGATAGGTTATGTGCCTCTCTGCTGTGCGGTGACACTGACCTGAGGATAAGCATAATATATATATATATATATATATATATATATATATATATATAATATATATATATATATATATATATTCTAGACTTCATTGTTATTTGCCGCCTCTCTGCTATGCGGTGGCACTGACTTGAGGATTGGCTTCTCTCTGAAAGTTCTAAGAATAATTTCTTCTTGAAAACTACCCTGAGGCCGCTAAGAAAAATCTCCTAAGGAATGTTGATTACCATATAAGTGTGGGATCCACAAATGCTTGTTGAAATAATCAAACCTTAAACTATCACCAATATGCGTGCAAAGTCTATGTATGGATTTAAGAGGACAAGTATACTGACAATCATCATGGATACAATTCTTGAAAGTTCAAATCAATGTGGGGATCTAATAGTACTATTATGATTTCCTAAACTTGCTAACGACTTTAGTTGAAAAACAAGAATTGAGCATCAAAAGGTGTTGATAACATGTCCCAAATGATTTGACTTGCCTGTATGATTCCAAATTGAATTGGTCCATTATGGTCAAAATAAATTGAAGCTGCCTATTCCAGAACCAAATCCATTAGATTTCTATCTTAGGATTTACACCTCACACAAAACATCAAAAACAAGCCTTAGTTTTGTATTTCAGTTTAAATCTTTCATTTTTTAAATTTATTCAAATTCAATTTGTTTGATATTGGACTACGCCATAGAATTCAAAAGGGGAGTTAATAATCTAAAATGGTCACGTCTGAGGTGACCACACGTGTTTTCAAAGGTAAAATCAGTCATGTCTGATGTGACAAATTGCTTAAAAGGATCATGTCTGAGGTGGTCATAAGGTTTCCAAGTTAAATGATCATGTCTGAGATGATCAAATACTCATAAAGTTTAATCAAAAGTTAAAAGGGGTTAAGTGAGAAATGGTCATAAAGTCAAAATCATGAGTATGATCCAATTGCATGACTGGACCATGAGTATGGACCAACCGTACGAATGGACCATACTCATGCACTAAACAACTGAATGGCACATGAGTATGAATCATTCACCCAAATGACTTATCAGAATGAGCCAGTCGACCGAATGGAACTGGGCGAATGAGTCAGTAGCCCGACTGAATGTGATCAAATGATCCAATCGCACAACTGAGGTCCATTCGCCTGAATGAACCGAGCGAATGGGTCCAGTCGACCGATTGAAATCAGATTTAGTATAAATAGGGCCACGGTCGATCACATTCAACTCATCACCCCCAATTGCCCTAAAATCGCACAACCTACCGTTACTCTGCCAAAATTTCCTCTGACCCAAATACCTTGCTTATTCTCCTATTCTGACATTCGTTGGTGTTTATACAAGAAAAATAAGGTATGAACATGCCAAAACTCCTTCGATTAGACTTAAAAATCAAGAAATTGGCCCTAACAAGACCCGACACCTTAAATGGACTAATAACCTAACTAAACCAAGTAAATGTTGAAATAAAGGTTATTAGGTTATTAGTATAAGGAATGCGAGTCTAAAGAACCGTTACTCGACATCTAATTTCAAGAATTGGTTCATTTTCAAATCCGGGGAGGAGGAGACAGACGAGGAGCCCTTGACTCGGACTGTGGGGAGTAGGGTGGTTGCCACTGACCGAAATATTCGGGAGGTTGGAGGATGCCCTGGTGAGTCTGGGGAGGCTAACACTAATCCTACTTATGCTCCCAATCAGCCCAGCAGTGTTCTAGGTGGAGCATCCAACTCGAGGGGCTCGAGGAAGAAAAGGATGGCTCAGCCCCATGGTTTGAAGAAGAAGAGGAGGAGGATGACTTTCATCACCACCACCACTACTACCACCACTTCCACCACTTCACCTACTACCACCACTACCACCATCCCATCCACCACCTTATTTACCACATCACACACCACTACCATAACCACTCCACCACCACCTTCATCTATACCACCCCCAATCTTCACCACTCCACCACCACCTTCATCTATACCACTCCTAATCTTCACCACTGCCACCACCACCACCACTAGCCACCATGCAAGACTGTCATCTTACCCCTCCTATTCTGGATCATTTCTACCTCCTAGTGGGGTAGAGGAACAACTCTTGGCACTTAACCGCATGGTGCTGAAGCTGTTGGCAGCCGATGACGAGAAGAGTGCCGAGATTCGTCAACTAATAGAACTTACTGCTGCACAATCTCTGCAGATATCTTAGCAGGCACAACTGATAGAGCAGCAAGCACAGCAGATGGCTGCTCAGAGCTCAGAGATGTCCCAACTCCAGGGGCAACATGTCTAATCAGTAAAACGGATAGAGGAGTTGGAGGCGACCAACAAGACCATCATGCTGAGGCTCAAAGGGTCAAAGGATAAGCCTTAAAGATCAGAGAAGGAGATGGGATGATGGTGATGATGATGACAGTGATGGTGATGATGATGATGGTGATGATCAAGGGGAGGATACTGATGTTGGTCATGATGTTGATGATGATAATGATGGAGATGATGATACTTCTGCTGCGGGTGCCACATCTGCAAGTGAAAGGAGGACCAAGAGAGCTCAGGACCAAGGTGCCTCCACTTCAGCCCCGTTAGCAGAGGAGCACATGACACAAGACAAGAGTAATGCTTAGTTGTTTATGTTATTTAAATCATGTGTATTTGAATCTTGTATCAAATTAATGTAATTAATATTTATATTTATTGTTGATGTTTACTCCTTTGATTGTTGACTAATGGTTGATGTGTTACATGTTTTAAATCAAGTTGATCCAAACTATCAAAGAGATGAATATGATGTTGCTCCCCTTCAACAGATCAAGACTCAGCTCACGATGATTCTTGATCTGCAAGGAATAGTCAGGAGATTAGTGAATTACACTCTTGAAGAAGGAGAGATAATTCATGATCTCACTGACGAGCAACTTGCTGAAATATTCCGACTCAATCCAGATGAGATCGTGAAAGATGCTCCAACAATCCATGTGGAAAGTGATGATGAGCTCAACGACGTTGATGAGATCGAGATTAAAGATGTCACGAACCAACACTATCCAGAGTTACTGACATTGAGGGTAATGTCATTCCCAACCTGGGCGACAACCTTGTCAGTGAAACTTTTGAGACTCTGGATAAAATGGAAGAAGAGTCTGACAAGAAAGAAGATACAGCCCAAGCCTTGGAAGCTGAAGTCAATATCAGAAAGGCTGAGTGGACTGCATGCTTTGAAGAAATAAGAGCACAACGCAGTGCTTCAACGTCAACTATCTACACCAAGTTGTACAAAGTGAAGAAACATCACAAGGTGTCGGGCAAAATCATAGCATGGGCGTATTTTGAAGATCTCAACGTTTATGCAGTTAAACGTGAGAAGGGGATTGAGTACTTCAGGTTCCCACATGACCTGAAGACTCATCCTGGATTTGAGCTAAACCAGTTAGCAAAGTTAAAATTGCTATACGCTGACCCACGCAAAATGTTAGGCTGGTTTGAAACTGCTCTAGAAAGAGAGTACCACACCAGATGGGTCAACTTCAAACCTCAACAGCCAAAGAGGTATATCAGACAGTCTGAGGTTGATGCCATTACTGGAAAACCGAAAATAGTGCTGAAGTGGAGTCCTCCGCGCATAATGTCTAAGATCCCTCTACGGGTATGCCACAGGAATTCACTCCACACTTCAAATGGTGGTACTATGATTGGAGGACAGGAGAGGTAGTCATAGTTTTGAACAAGAATGGTGTAATGGAAACCATCAGAGTGTTTGACCCAATGTGGCTTACAAACTTGTCTGCAAATGATGTTTATACATTATATAAGTGGCCATTATTCTATGACTCTCAAGATACTATACAAGCTCTACAATTTCAGAATGTTATAAGACTCTGTTTTGGTTTTGAGATACATGCCGGAGTCACTAGAGAAGATAAGTACAAGAAGTTTGAGGAACTAATGAAGGATGTAAGACATTAGACGAAACTAGGTCCAAGGGGGAGTTTGTAGATACATGTGTCCCTAGTTTCTGAACTTAATGTAATATGTTTGTATTGTCTTACACATATGTAATTGTTCGGATACTTAATGAAATACATATGTGGTTGTGCTTATAATGTTGAATATTTCATTGGTTGGTATGTAATAACGCGTATTGAACTAACTATATAGGTTGTGGTTGTTTGAATAATATGTAAATCAATTAATGATTATGAAACATATTCAAACTTAATCATGTGAAGTTCTCATGCGATTGGCCTATGCTAATGGACCATACGCATGAACAACTTCATGCTAATAACCAGTCGTACGAATGAACCAGGAGACTGGATCAGTCGTATGATTGTAACATGAGATTGACTCAGTCGCACGACTGAACACTCATTCATGCGAATGGATCAACCGCATGACTCAATCGTACGACTGAACCATGCAAATGGTCCAGTCGCACGATTGAGAAACCTTAACCTATAAATACCATTTAAATCATGGAAAAACT
Source organism: Flaveria trinervia (assembly GCA_025506515.1). Lineage (NCBI taxonomy): Eukaryota > Viridiplantae > Streptophyta > Magnoliopsida > Asterales > Asteraceae > Flaveria > Flaveria trinervia. The sequence continues at coordinate 89,937,285 of CM046443.1, forward strand.
AGACACTTTGAATATTTCGATACCCAGACATACCCTAGCCATCCAAAGACCTCTAGTAACCTGTTCCAACTTCAAAGATCGCAGTAGATCGATTGCTAATCATTCTTGACGTTTAGATTCATCTTTAATTGATTCTACGTGCGTTCTCACTGATTGGATCGCCAATCAAATAGGATTCCACACTACTTGATTCGGTATACGCATAAATCTGTTAGTATTCGCCCAGTACACGATCCTAACAAAAGCGTAGTTGATCATCTACATGTACTTCCTCGAGTGGTACAACTAGTGTCTCGTCAGATAGACACTTCTTTAGATTCGAGACGTGAAATACGTTGTGAACGCCACTCAATGAATCAGGTAAGTCCAATCGATACGCCATTGGACCTATTCTTTCAAGAATCTCAAATGGTCCGACATATCTTGGGTTAAGCTTGCCTCTTTGCCAAACCGAATTACACCTTTCCACGGTGAGACTTTTAGTAACACTTTGTCACCGATTTGAAACTCCAAGGGTTTCTGTCGTTTGTCTGCATAACTCTTCTGTCTATCTCGTGCTACTGCCATGCGGTTTCGTATCTGTACTGTCTTCTTAGTGGTCTCATGTACCAACTCAGGACCGATTAGCTGACTATCACCAACTTCTGCCCAACAAACTGGTGATCTACACTTTCGCCCATATAATGCCTCAAATGGTGCTGCCTTGATGCTAGTATGATAACTATTGTTGTAAGAAAACTCAACCAACGGTAAATGAGCTTCCTAATTATTCCCAAAGTCGATCACAAAAGCACGCAACATGTCCTCCAAAGTTTGAATGGTACATTCACTCTGACCATCGGTCTGTGGATGGTAGGCAGTGCTCATATCTAGACATGTACCCAAAGATTTCTGTAACGACTGTCAGAAATGAGACGTAAAACGAGCATCCGATCATAAATAATGGAGATCGTCACACCATGTCTCGAAACTACCTCTTTCAAATAAATTCGAGTTAACTTGTCCATCTTGTCAGTTTCCTTGATCGCCTAGAAGTGAGATGACTTAGTGAGTTGGTCCACGATTACCCATATCGTGTCACAATCACTAGGAGTTCTCATAAACTTAGTGATAAAATCCATGGAAATCTGCTCCCACTTCCACAAGGGGATCTCCGGTTGTTGCAATAACCCAGATGGTTTCTGATATTCGACTTTAACCTTAGAACATGTAAGACATTTGCTCACGTATGTAGCTACGTTAGCCTTCATATTAGGCCACCAATAGTGCGCCTTCAAATCATGATACATTTTGTCAGAGCCAGGGTGTATGGAATATTTAGACTTGTGTGCTTCACTCATAACCAAGTCTCTTAGATTTCCATACAAAGGCACCCATAGTCTATCCATGAAATACCAAATTCCATTGGATTTGACTTCCAACTTTTTATCCATCCCTCGTAGAGATTTAGATTTAATATTCTCACCTTTCAAGGCTTCCGTCTAGGCTCCCTTAATTTGTTCGGGCAAATGAGTGCTAATCGTCAATTGTAGGGCAAACGCTCGTCGAGGTTTAGAGGTTTCCTTTCTACTCAAGGCATCAGCGACTACATTTGCCTTTCTCGGGTGGTATTTAATGGCACATCATAATCGTTCAACAATTCCACCCAACGTTGTTGCCTCATGTTAAGCTCTTTCTGCTCAAAGATGTGCTGAAGACTCTTGTGATCGGTGTAAATTGTGCACTTGGTACCGTACAAGTAATGTCTCCAAATCTTTAAGGAAAAGACCACTGCTCCTAACTCCAAGTCATGAGTAGTGTACTTCTTTTCATGTACCTTCAGTTGTCGTGAGGCATAAGCTATCACCTTGACACGTTGCATCAGGACGCAACCCAGTCCTTGGATAGAAGCATTACAATAAACTACAAAATATTACTTCCTTCGAGTATGCTAGCATTGGTGCGCTACAGAGTTTTGCTTCAGCAACTGAAAAGCAGCTTCTTGACTCTCACCCCATTTATAGGTTGTTCTTTATGGGTCAAAGTTGTGAGAGGTTGAGCGATCTTTGAGAATCCCTCAATGAAACGTTGATAGTATCCTGCCATACCAAGAAATTGCCTTATCTCACTAGGCGTCTTGGGTACCGACCAGTTCCTTATCGCCTCAATCTTTGCAGGATCCACATGTATTCCCTTCTCGTTAACACTGTGACCCAAGAATTGCACCTCACGAATCCAAAAATCACACTTGGAAAATTTTGCGCACACACTATTCCTTCTAAGTAATTCCATAATTAGACGTAGGTGCTCCTCGTGTTCTCCTTGGTCCTAAAATAAAGCAATATGTCATCGATAAACACAATAACAAACTGATCAAGGTAGGGTTTGCACACACGGTTCATGAGATCCATGAACACTGCTGGTGCATTAGTCAACCCAAAAGGCATGACCAAGAACTCATAGTGACCATAACGAGTACGAAACGTGGTTTTGGAGATATCCTCTTCTCGAACTCTTAGTTGATGATAACCAGATCTCAAATCAATCTTCGAATAATAGCTTGATCCTTGAAGCTGATCAAACAGGTCGTCGATACGAGGTAACGTGTATCGGTTCTTGACGTTGACTTTTTTCGACTCCCTGTAGTCGATGCACATTCAAAATGTGCCATCTTTCTTCTTCAAAAGAGGACAGATGCTCCACGGCAATGAACTCAGTTGAATAAACCCTTATCCAACAGCTCCTAAAGTTGGTGTTATAGTTCGTGCAGTTCGTTCGGTGCTAACCGATAAGGTGCTCTCGCAATCGGAGCAGCTCCGGGAGTCAAATCGATCTGAAATTCAACTTGACGGTGAGGTGGTAGTCCAGGCAGATCCTCTGGAAACACCTCTGGAAAATCACAAACCACCAGAATATCCTCTACTTTCTTTTCCTCCTGTTGCTTGTTGGAGATGAGGGCTAATATGGCTAAGTGACCTTTACGTAGCCACTTCTGCGCCTTCATGAATGAGATGATGCCTATCACAACACCACTCTTCTCACTCTTAACCAAAAGATTTTCCCCATCTATTAGAGGAATGCGAATTATCTTCTCATGACAAATCACTTCTGCTTGCTTCTCGGATAGCCAGTCCATGCCTACGACCACATCGAAACTTCCAAGAGTAACAAGCATAAGGTCAATGTCGAAGGTATGACCTGCAAGTTCTATCTGCAATTCTTAAATATATGCGTAACATAGATTTTCTTACTAATAGCCAACTCTACAACGTACTTAGAATCCAAGACAGAGGGCATATCACTTAAGAGACTACAAAACTTAGTAGAGATAAAACTCCTATCGGCTCCAGTGTCAAACCGTACAGAAGCAAAATGACTATTAACAGTAAATTTACCAGTAACGGTAGTAGGATCATTTAGAGACTCACCTAAACCATGACAAAGGCTCTCCCTTTCGCTCCACCATTGTTGTTATTGCCACCATTTACATTGCCATTCCTATTTCTTTTCAATTGAGGACAGTTTCTTGAAATGCCCTTCCTTTCCACACTCAAAGCAACCCTTTGGTGTGTCATGAGGCTGCTGAGGCTGCTGAGGTTATTGATGCTGTTGAGGTTTCTTCATTAGTTTTCCACGACAATCCTTTTCCACATGTCCAACCTTCCCACAACGCTAGCATCGAAAGCTATCACACCTGCCGATGTGGTGGTAGTTGTATTAGTTGCACTTTGGGTTTTTCCCCACATATCCACTTGGTCCTTGAGATGATAATGATGATTGGTGGAAGTTGCGATTGTTGTCAAACCGTCTCTGCTGATGTTGTTATTGTGGTTGGTGTTGCGAGTTTGGTTACCAGATGACGATCCTTTGTTGGCGTTGTTCTCCCACTTGCGTTTGTTGTCGGGCACGCTTGCCACAGCACCCCGCTTGGGTAACTTTCCTTGCTCCACAGCTTGATCAGTGAGCTTGTGAGCCAATCGTATCACTTGTTGAATAGTAGGGAGATTTGCAACAGTCACCATACTCTGGATCTCCAGGACTAAGCCACCTAAATAGAGCTCAATACGTCGGCTCGGCGGGTCAACCATGCCAGGGCAAAGTGTAGCTAGCTCATGAGACCTAGTAGTATAAGCCTCAATGTTAGACCCTTCCATCTTCAATTTCCAAAACTCGGCTTCCAGCTTTGAACCTTGTCACGAGGGCAGTATTCCTCTGTCATCATTGTTTTGAATTCCTCCCACGGTAGTGCTTTTGCCATTGCCTGGCCAAGCATTTGCACTTGAGCATTCCACACGTGAGTGCTGCACCTTCCAAGGTTCGTGTGGCGTATTTCACCTGGTCCGCCACTGGACAATTACATTTGGCGAAGACTGACTCAGTCTTCTCGAACCATCGTACAATCCCTACAGGTCCCTCGGCTCCACTATAGGTGCGCGGCTTACAGTCCATGAATGCCTTGTATGTGAATCCAGGTGGTCCTGTATTCAATGTGTCAAGGTATTCAAATCAAACCGAATGAATTAGTCACTTAACGGAATATTCATGTAAATGATGACTAGTGTCATCGTTTACCTCCAAACTGTGCATGTTGGGTGTTCAATGCGGCTTGCACGTGTTGGTTTATCAACGCATCCAATTCAGCTGGAGTCATGTTCACGTTGCCAGTGCCTTGTCCAGCACCTCGCCCTTGGCCACGTCCACATCCTCTACCTCAGCCGTCCATATTTCACTTTACATTAACAAATACAATAATGAGTAACATCTAACATATCATCTCATTGAAGTATGGTAAATAATAAGAAATAATGTACAATCACAACCATAACATTTATAACCAAAATAATAACGCTTCATAAATAATTTGTAAGTAGCTCACAAAATATCCAATCATTGTAAAAATTCAAGTTTTTAGTTGTGTGGGAAACAACCCTTTCCACATAGGTTTAAGGAAAACCCTATGCAGTCAAAGTCATGAGAATAATGAAAAGAAAAGAAATGAATCCAGCAAGTCAGATCCATCGCTGTCACCATCGTCCGGGGCTTCTTCCGGCTCTTCCTCAAAATCTTCGACCGGTGCAGGGTCGTCCTCAATCTGTAACACTGCAAGTTGTACTTCTAGCCCAGTGAGTCTACTCTCAACGCCCACGTTGTGGAGAGCTTGTGCTTCCATGCGCTTAGACAATTTCATCACTCTACCAGCATCTTGAAATTTCCAGTGATGGACATAGACAAACGCTCCTCGAGTATATCCATCTTTAGCCATAATCAACGTATCTCATCCTGTAGGGTACATCTAAATATGGGAGAGTGGGTGTTGCAGGAGTAGTGGCTGACCTAGTCCTAGGTCTAACAGTGGCTGGCTTCGGAACACGCTCTCTACGAATCATGCGGTCTATACAAGTCGGGTAATAACTCCAATCTCGTAGGGGATCACACTCAGGTGGCACAAACATTTGATCCCAGTCTATCTCACCACGGGGATAAGGATGTCATGGCCAGTCATACACTCGGTGAGGTACAAGTGGAGGGGATTCAAAATGAGCACGCCTTTTTCCCAAAACCTGGGATGATGATGCCATCCTGTAGTGCATGTGATGTATATGCCAATGAGTATATAGTAAAAGGGTAAGTCAGGAGTAACTAACTAACTGTGTATGGTTATAGACTAGTGTGTATGCAACCTAGTTTCCTATAACCAATGGCTCTAATACCAATCTGTCACACCCTCAAAATCCACGTGCGGAGTTTTACCGCGAGGCGTGTGAACAAACCAGGGTCACAGTCAATAGTTACTCACAACAACTCTATATGCCACATTTAAAATAAAACCAACCAAAGTTCAAAAGTTTAAAAACCATGCGGAAGCGTTTTGCAAAACAAGACAAAACCCAAAGTAAATGAATGCATAATATGGCAAAACACGCCATCCTAATGTTTAAAACCATATATAAAAGATAAACAATTTGTCTATGAATAAAGCCTTAGGATGCATGATGGATCCGTGTTGTGCTCTGTTGGCAAGCTGAGTTAATGACCTAAGAATAGCATACTAAAAATGTCAACACAATGGTTGGTGAGTTCAAGAGTTTGTGTTCAACATAAATATTAACAGTTGTATAACATAAGAAGTGTATTGAATAAGATAGCTAGTCTATATTCACGAGTAATAACAATAGTGATTTCGCGATCGAATCTGACTGTGTTTCATTTGTTCCTCCCGTCATGACTAACTAGATCGTGATGATGTTTGTGTTTAGGACAATATTGCACCCGTTGACCTCGAGTCGCATAGGTGGGGCTCGTCACACCCAGTAGTACTACCCCAGATTCCCCGCTAGTTACCATTATTAACGATCCGAAAGTGTGAGGACTTTCCATGGTATTAAGCACTATGTTAAAACATACAAAACTTATAATAATAACTAAAATGGCGTTTGAGTTTGACTATGCTACCTCCCTCGGTAGAAGGTTTATAAAATAAGGGGCATGAACTCACCTGGTGTGTAATGAAAGTGAATAAAAAGACTCGTGATAGATGCAAAGACAACCCTTCAAAGGTTACCTAGAACACACAAGTACGTAAGTACGTGTACCCATAGAAACTCAATAATCCTAGATTAACCTAGTTGACCCGTTGACCGTTGGTGACATATTAGTTGAAATATAGTTTAATCATATATGATAACTTAACATACAAGAGTATCATGCAATTTATCCATGTATATCTTATTAACAACCTAGGTTCCACCTAAGTCATCATGCCACACTAGATCACTATACACTTATGCAAATCTTGAACAATCATTATGCTTAATATATATATAAATACATCACAATGAATAATTCATACGCGAAGAGTAATCATGCACCACATGCCATGGGAAGCCACTCACGACTTCACATCTTAAACCCTGCCAATCCTACTAAGTAGGGGCCTCAGATTCGCACGCGTGTATGACAATCATAATCATATCCATTCATTTAGTTCATTCCAACCAACATACACATTGACCATCAGTTTCAATCCCAAACATGATCTCCTAATCACTAACCATAATCCATTCTCATGCATGATCAACAAAGCTTATACTTCCTACATGATCACCCAACATCCATAACAACTCAATTACACATTCTACACAACAAACATCATCCATAATCATTCTAACATGATCCTAACATCATAAGCATGCCTAAAATCATCACATCCAAAGTTCTACAAAAATAAAGTTTCCCTTTTGGGAAAGTAACACACAAAAGTGTTCTAGCATCCAATCCAATGATAATTTCATTAATATTATACCTAATCAAGTTCATAACATTCATTCTAACATGTTAATCATCTCCAAAACATCCAAATTCCCAAACATCATACACAAAAGTTTCTACTTTTAGTAAGTCATGATCAACATCACAATTTCATGGATTTTCTTGCACAATTCAATTAAACTAACATCTAAGCATTACATCTAACATCTTAGCATCATCATATCATGAATTCCAAGAAGAAAAAGTTTCCTCTTATGGCAAAGTATGAACTAGATGATCAAACCCTAGATTTCTTGTATAATCAACATCTTTCAACATTCATACAACCTAACTAACTCATATAATCATCTAAAAATTATCAATTTCAGCTTTTCATCAAAATTTCGTGGATTAGGGTTCATCTTCATCAAACTATGAACAACCAATCAAAACTAACATTTAGATGTGCTTGATGATGATTATCAATTGTAAACAACTTGTACTACTTGAAACCACTTGGAATTCGACTTGTGTATATGTTCTTGGATCAATTTCGCAATGGATGAAGGTGTTTGGAAGAGTTGCAGCTGAAACTGGGGTTTGGGGGGATTAGGGTTGTATTTTAGGTAAGTTTTAGGTTTAGAACAATTACAAAGTAAACCCCTTTAATTATATTTTATAAAAATCAATCTTTCTAATACTTTTTAAATAATTTTTAACTATTAAACACAAGTATTATTAAACAATAATAGTAATCCTAAACATTTACCACAAGTCACATAACACATAGAATATATATATAACACGTTGTCACGTTATCGTCTAAAATTTATAAAATAAACATATAAAATTCTATAAAATCATGAACCACATAATCGCAACTAATAATGAACATTATTAACTAGATTATTATTGTTTATCATAGATTATTAATATTAAGTCACCAACATTCAAAGACAACTAGTGTGTGCTTACGACACGTGTATGCAAGACCTAACGTAACTAACGGAGTTTGGTAACGGAAAATTACCGGATGCCACATGTGTTATCTTAAGATATTGAACACAAATAATAATACAACTGAAAATGAAACATAAAGTGTAAAACACTTTTTAATAATAATTTAAATGGATAAAAGTTACATCTAGACATCAAATCTCAAAGTGTTATTATCTATAACACTTTCATCTAGCAATGATATCGATTTATGGCATGTCTTGAGGTACTCCCTCAATATACTTCATGCACTAATACGATCAAGTTCTCATCTTATCTTGAAACTCTAATTTAAATAGTCAAAACCGACAGAAAAAAACAACGTTATGTACACACTATCTTATTCATAAGTAGTTGTATTTGAATAATTATTTCTATTCACAACAACTTCACGTTGTTTTTTTCTGAATAATCTCATCGAGACTATTATGTGATTCGAGACGTGTTACTTCTCCCATGAGTAGTTAACCATTTTAGATTACCAAACACATGTTTTATTCATTCAAAACATTTTCTAGCTTTGCAATTTTTAAAAATATATCATTTTTATTTTATCTTTTGATCACAATAGTCAAAACCATAAACTACAAAAATGGTTTTAAAGTGTAAATTAATATCTAACACGCTCGTTAGAAGACAAACAATTACAAACCGTTTTTAGAAAAAAATTATTTAACATTTTTCGATTTGTAGAATAAATCGTTTTGACAAAATCATTACAAAATGCACATTTTTAAACACATTTTGGTTTATACACATAAACCGTTTCTAACAAAGGATTACAACAATCATTTTAAATATTACGTTTCTTATTACATAAACCATTTTCTAACACGCTCATTAGAAAATAAATGATCACAAATATTATTTAAGCTTATTGATTAGAAATAACCACTTCTAATCCGTAAGTTAGAAATAAACGAATACAAAGATCGTTAACTTTCCGACTTATATATAATAAATCTAGTTCTAACTTACTCGTTAGAAAATAAACGATTACATAAATCGTTTTTTATATATAAAATATAATCCAGTTCTAACACGTTTGTTAGAAATAAACAACTACAAAAACATTGTTTTTAAGCTTATCGATTTATATACAATAAACCCGCTTCTAAGACGCTCTTTAGTACTAAACGCTTACAAAATCATTTGTAAGCTTCTCGTCTCATATAAGAAAGACTATTTCTCTTTTTGTTGTTGCAAACACTAGTTTTAATTTTTTTTGAAACAACCCGCTTCTAACACACTCGTTAGAACTAAACGATTACAAAATCGTTTATAAGCTTCTCGTCTCATATAAGAAATACTATTTCTATTTTTGTTGTTGTAAAACACTAGTTTTAATTTCTTTCTAAAACAAAAATTGGTTTGCTTGAATCATTGTAATCATAAATAGTTTTAAAACTATAAACCATGATTTTTAATGGCTTTTAGTAATTAAACCATCTCTAACACACACGTTAGATTGTTAAACATTTACAAAAATATTTTAACATATGATATAATCAAGGTATTTGTTTGGTAACTCTTTATTTTGGATTTTAGATTGTACTCCAATCTTTAATAAAATCCAAACATGATATTGTACTATGTTATTTCCCAAAATATTGTTTGATTTTCAACAAAAATCTCAACTAATATTTTCTTTAATGTTTTGTGAACCCGAAAAAATAGTAATAGTTTTTTAAATAATCCAATCATTGAATCTTTTTAAGATTATAGGAAATAGGTTCACTTTTATATTAAATAATAACAATTTCAATGATACTCTCGTTAGCCATGAGAAATATTTTGGTACAATACGTTTACAAATATGACAAAAAAAATAAATATAAACAACATTTATGTACCAAACTTGATTCGAACAAAAGTCTTTAGTATATACTCCAATAATATTTCATGCTGAGGGGATGCCTCTCGATGACACCTTCCAAGTTGCAGCCATGATTGAAAAGTTGCCTCCAAGTTGGATAGAGTTTAAGAATTATCTTAAGCTCAAACAAAAGGAGATGACTGTGGATGAACTTATTGTTCGTATTTGAATTGAAGAAGACAACAAAATGGCTCAAAAAGGCACCCGTGTGGAACCGATGGCAAAGGCAAATATGGTTGAACATGGGCAATCGTCAAGGGGTTATAAAGGTAAAGGGGAAAAGCCAATTGAGAAACCAAAGGTGAACCTTGGACCAAAAAAAAGAGTTGTGAAAAAGAAACCTTCACCTCCTTTCCAATGTATTTGCTACAATTGCAAAGAGATGGGGCACCGTGCTAATCAATGCAAGCAACCAAAGCGTGAGCGTGCGCATATGGTGGATGAAGACGGTGAACCGTTAGTGGCAATGATCATCGAGTTATCGACAATGGTGGAAGAAGTCAACCTCGTGGGAAACAATCCGTATGGATGGTTCATTGACACGGGAGCTACCCGATGGTGTGGTGACAAGACCATCTTTAGCACTTTTAAAGAGGTCAAGGGTGATGAAAAGCTTTATATGGGTAATAAAGCTACGGCCGACATCAAGGTGAAGGAAATGTGATCTTGAAGATGACTTTCGGGAAGGAACTCACCTTGAGCAACACCTTGTATGTCCTAGTGATTCGCAAGAATCTTGTTTCGGGATGGTTTCTTAATAAGTTTGGTTTTCGTTTAGTGTTTGAGTTGGACAAATTTATCCTTACTAAACGTGGAATGTATGTAGGGAAGGGTTATGCCCTCAATGGTATGTGTAAGGCCCCGTTCCCGGGACGCTTACAGCTGGTTTCTCATCGCACATAAAACGTTATAATTGCATTTGTATTTCATAAATCGCAGCGGAAAACTAAAACAATCTTTTATTTCCATGTAAATGCTTTTGCAGTTAATACAACATTCATTACAAAATAGCTTGTTCGCATTACAATGCAAAACATTAATCAAAAGAATGCCATCCCAAAAGAGCTGAGTAGCTTCACGGTGTGCCATCCTCAGCAAACATTACCTGCCAACTGGAAAAACTATAAAAAGTCAGCGTTGCTGAGTGAGTTCTAGTTTTATTACAAAACATACTTTACTTCATATAAAACCATTCATTACTTTTACATGATCACACATCGTACGTACACATAGATAATATCATTATTATCTTCATTCATTCATTCATTCATTCATTCGTTCTTTATGACTTTACTTGTCACACCCTCAAAATCCACTTGCGGAGTTTTACCGCGAGGCGTGTGAACAAACCAGGATCACAGTCAATAGTTACTCAGAACGACTCTATATGCCATAACATAACAAAATCAACCAAAATACCAACGTTAAATAATGCGGAAGCGTTTTTGAAAACAACCCAAGTCAATAAAGTATAACTTATGGCAAAACAAGTGCCAAACCAAAAAGTAAACCATAAATGTTAAAATGTCACATTGTCTTGAAGCATAATGTCTTAAATGAAGTGAACCGTGCAGTGCTCCTATGACAAGCAAGTTAAGGACCTGAGAAAAGCATACTAAAATGTCAACACCAGGTGGTGGTGAGTTCAAGAGTTTGAGTTCAATAAACATATAAACAGTTGCGATAAATATAACCAGTGTATGGTAATAGATAGCTAGTCTATTATCGGTAAATATTAACATAGTGATTTTGCAATTGAAGCTGACTGTGATAGTTGTTGCCCTCCTGTCACGACTTACCATGTCGTGACAATGATCAATAGGACAAATTGCACCCGGTTGACCTCGAGTCACCACAGGTGGGGCTCGTCAGACCAGTAGTACTACCCAAGTTTCCCGCTATTAAATATTAACAATTCAAAAGTGTGAGGACTTTTCCCATGGTAAACAGCACTATATTAATAGTACACAACTTAATCATAAAAGCGTTGGTATAAATACCAGTATGCTATCTCCCCCAAAAAGAGATTAAGTAAAGAGTGGGGCATGAACCACCTGATGTATGCAAAGGTACTTAGGGTTTATTTTGAGAAACGAGAGGATAGCCAACCTTCACAGGTTACCTAGATCATGTGAGTACATAAAGTAGTGTAAATAGAAGACATGTGAAACCCTAATCATACCAAAATCAAAGACTCAAGCTTCCAGACAAATAGACACGTTTGACCTAGTTGACCCGTTTGACCCGTTGGTGACATTATGAGTATAATTCAAATAAAGCCAATGAGCACATACAAATACATGATAAGCATTCAAATAGTATCATACATATGCTATATCAACCAGGTGTATCACAATAGATCATCAACATCAAGTACTATACAAGTCATGCGAATCTAGAACATTAACATAACCATTAGCTACAATACAACTAACATGTCACCAAGGTTCAACCATCATCACATGCCATGTGAAGCCACTCACGACTTCACATCCTAAACCCTGCCAATCCTACTAAGTAGGGGCTCAGATCCGCACGCGTGTATAATGATCACAACCAATTCTTTAAGCATATACATTGCATCCACAACATCACAACATCAATTACCAGACCCAGCATGATGTCCTACTACTACACAAATCCAACCATACATGATTACCAATTCCAATTATCACCCATGATCATCCAAACATGCCATACAACTAATTTAACACGTTCTATTACACTAGAATCCATCCTTGAACATATTAGCAAGTTCCTATCATCAAACATGATCACAACATCATACTTCAACTTTACCCAAATAAAGTTTCCCTTTTGGGAAAGAACATCCAAAATCTATCAAACATCAAGGTATGCATGAATTCATCAATAATATACCAATTCAAGCTCATACTAACATCTAGACATGATCAACAACACTAAACACCTCAATCAACAATCTTCATAAACAAAAGTTTCTACTTTTGGCAAGCTATGATCAACACCATCAAAAAAGATTTCTAGCATTCATAATACCAATCTAGCATCTAATTATCATCATGAACCATCCATAACATCAATCCATCACTAGATCACTACTACATGCAAAATAAAGTTACTATTCTTAGTAACCTATGAACAATGCATCAAAATCCCAACTTTCTTGCATAATCAACGTATTTTAACAATCAACAACCAATATTCATCAAACATCATCCATCATGCAAATCAAGCCATTTTCGAATTAGGGTTTGCTTAACACCAAAATTCATGATCAATCCACTAAAAACCTAGAATTCTTGCATAATCGACGTTAACTAACATGTATACAATCTAACTAACATGTTAACATCATCAAACAACAACCAATTCGACCCAACAAAGACCAATTTACGAATTAGGGTTCGGCCATGATGAACCCTTCACAAAACTCCAAAAACTAACCTTTAAATTGTAATAACTTGCAATTGATGATTCCCCGAGATGTATGCCTTGAAATCGATCCCAAATCGCAAGTATTGTGTTTTAGGCTGAATTCGAAGTGGAGAGGAGGGTTGGAGGTGGTTTGCGGCCGAAGGTGGGTTAGGGTTTGGAATTTTGTTTAATTAATTTTAATTTACATATTTACCCTTTAAACACTTGTGTTTTGGTATTTGTAAAAACTAAGCTTTAAATCTTTGTAAAGTGTTTTTAACTTCATAATATAAAGATATAAACTTATAAAGTTCATTATATATTTATCTTTAAAAAACACAAGACATACGAATAAATAGACACGTTTCGCGTTACGCGATAAATTCTTTAATTAATTGTTTATAATGTGTAAACAAATAAACATAACCCAATATTCACATAATCAATTAGATTCACAACAAATTAACATTAATGATTATTATTAGGTCACCAACGTTCACGACAACTAGTGTGTGCTCACGACACGTGTTTACAAGACTTAACGGAACTAACGGAGTTTGATAACAGAATTTACCGGATGTCACATTATCCCCATGTTGAAAGAATTTTCGTCCCGAAAAATTGCGTTACATGGTGAGAGTGTTCCATCACTGGTTTCCATCACTGGTCTACTGCATTGGCCACAGAAATCGAAATCGTTGTGAGTTTTGGATGAGTTGTCACATCATCCCCATGTTGAAAGAAATTTCGTCCCGAAATTTAAATCAATACCTTCGTCTGCTGGCATCGTTCCTTCGAATAGTTGAGGGTACTTAAGCTTCATTTGATCTTCCCGTTCCCATGTGAATTCCGGTCCACGTCGCGAATTCAACGGATTTTAACAATAGGTATCTTGCTCTGCTTAAGTGTTTTCACCTCACGGTCCATCCCTCCCTGGTTCCTCAATAAAACGCAATTGTTCATCCACCTGAATTTCTTCTAGTGGTACGACCGTCGTTTCATCAGTTATGCACTTCTTCAAGTTTGACACGTGAAATACATCATGAATTCCACTTAGCGAATCAGGTAGGGATAATCGATACGCTACTGGACCTACTCTTTCCACAATCTCAAATGGTCCAACGTACCTCGGATTTAGTTTCCCTTGTTACCAAACCGAACTACGCCTTTCCATGGTGAGACTTTCAACAAAACTTTGTCACCAACCTGAAATCTAAAGGTTTCGTCTCTTGTCAGCATAACTCTTTGCCTGTCTCGCGCTGCAGCCATACGGTTCCGTATCTGTATAATTTTCTCAGTCGTCTCATGAATTAACTCGGGACCTGTTATTTGACTATCACCAATTTCCGCCAGCAAACCGTGATCGACATTTTCTCTCGTACAAGCCTCGAAAGGTGCTGCTGTATACTAGTGTGATAACTGTTGTTATAAGAGAATTCCACCAATGGCAGGTGAATTTCCCAGTTATTCACCGAAGTCAAACACAAGCACGTAGCATATCCTCCAACGTCTGTATAGTACGCTCACTCTGACCATCCGTCTGTGGATGATATGCAGTACTCATATACAAAGGTACCCAAGGATTTCTGCAATGATTGCCAAAAATGTGACGTGAAACGAGCGTCACGGTCAGAGATAATTGAGATCGGTACCCCGTGTCTCGAAACGATTCCTTGAGGTACAGGCGAGTTAATTCTCCATCTTGTCGGTTTCCTTTTGCAGGAAATGAGCAGACTTTGTCAATCGATCCACAATAACCCATATCGTGTCACAACCAGTACTAGTCCGGGGTAGTTTAGTAATAAAGTCCTGGAGATTGTTCCCATTTCCACATTGGAATCTCGGGTTGTTGTAATAGTCCGGATGGTTTTTGATATTCCACTTTTACTTTTGAGCAGGTCAAACACTTGCTCACATACGTAGCTACATCGCTTTCATGTTAGGCCACCAATAGTGAGCCTTTAGGTCATGATACATCTTATCGGATCCAGGATGTATAGAATACTTAGATTTGTGTGCCTCGCTCATAACTAAATCTCTCAGATTTCATGAACAGGCACCCAAAGTCTATCCATGAAATACGAATTCCATCCTCTTTCATCACTAGTTGCTTATCCATTCCCCTTAACAATTCAGAACCAATATTTCCACTTTAAAGCTTCATTTGTGCTCCTTAACTTGTTCGGGCAGTTGGGTATGATAGTAAGCTGTAAAGCTCGCAAGTCGGGGTTTAGCTGTTCCTTCTGCTTAAAGCATCAGCAACTACGTTCGCCTTTCCCGGATGATACTAATTGCGCAATCATAATCATTTAGTAGTTCCACCAACGTCGCTGCCTCATATTCAACTCTTTTTGCTCAAAGATATGTTGAAGACTCTTATGATCGGTGTAGATAGTGCACTTGGTACCGTACAAATAATGTCTCCAGATCTTTAAGGCAAAAACTACTGCGCCCAATTCTAAGTCATGGGTAGTGTAGTTCTTCTCGTGACCTTTAGTTGTCTCGAGGCGTAAGCTATCACCTTGTCTCGTTGC